>OX383298.1:24748924-25348924 GCA_947523025.1 Dryobota labecula | reverse complement strand
TTTTCTCATTGAATCTTTACGCACGTATATATAACCTTGATGAATGTTTACATTAAGCACCGCACCACACCGCCACACGACCACAGAGTACAGACGTATTTTGTTTTAGTGGTGTTCCCGCTAAAATGTCAACCGGTCAAGTATTAGTCGATTATTCGAATTCTACAGCCAGATCGTGTTGCAAGTACAAAATAAATGTCAAATATTTCGTCCAATTGCGAACGTGACCATGAGAAAAGTTATGCACCAATGGTGTTCATTATATATTTCGAGCGTTCTATCAGCACAAATGGTGTATCATGCGACATTTCGGAGGATTTCGTTTTGTTTTCACATTGTTGGTACTTACGTGAATTATTTTTAAATTATCATTTGTGTCGGACTTCTATTTCGTGTTGTAATTTGGTACAATTGATTGCTTTGAGAATTTGAGTGAAATTTCGTATTTTGATTTTGTGTTTGTTATCTCTAAGTAAAGACTCATTCACGTTCAGAATATAAGTACTTTTATTATATTAAATCATTTGTTTCGGTTTCTATTCACATAGTGAGTCACATTAAAATTAATATTATGTTAGAATTTTGAGATATAGCCGGGATATGGAGAAGGACATAGGGTACTTTTTTATGCGATAACCGACATCCACGCGGGCGAAGCCGCGGGCAAAAGCTAGTTTCTTATAAAGAGTATCCGCTTTGATAAAAAAGTTGCCAAAGTCGGTTACAGAACTTAGCGACGGAAAGTTCAAAACCCACATCAAACGTGTCCTTATCAAAAAAGCATATTATAAGATAAAAGACTACGTTGAAGACAAGGAAGTTTGGCAATAATTTATTCTGCACATGTGGCTTCCCTGGTACCTCATAAACAACATAACTATGTCAATGTCTATTAACTGCTCCCAAGTAACGATGTTTATTTAGAATTTTTATTTTTTTTATTTTACATACTTCCTTGACATAATCTTTTCATTATTTGACATTATTTACCTACAAATCGAATTCCAATTCTTTATTAGTGGCTTTTGTGGACATGATATTTATTCAGATATGTTACTGTAGTTGTAATTGCAATCATATCATTAACATTTTATATACTTAGATTATTTTATATTTTGTGAATGTGAGAACGTTGTAGGCCTAGTAGAGTGTAGATTTGTTGGCGGTTTTCTATTTTGTTAAGTACCTGGTAATTGTTGAAAGGCCTACACTGTCCTCTCATACCTATTATCACTGTTATTTAATAATATTGTAAAGCCAATTATTTTTTAAAGAGTAACCGTGGAGTTTCTTGCCGGCTCTTCTCCATAGGAAACGACTAACTCGAACCGTGCACCTAGCTTCTGACGTTTCATAAGTGCCCATGTAGGTTTATGTTAAATAAAATATTTTGATTTTGATTTGACAAAAATGCAAAAAAAAAAAATACCGTTTATCTCCGAAGTTTGCATAGAGAAGAGATAGATAACCTTTACTTAAAATTCTATGTGATAGAAGTTTAAGTAAAGGTTACAGGAATAATAAAACGATGTGTCTAAATAGCACACTTTTTCTAATATTGCAGTTTTACGTCAGCGCCATCTCTTGACCGATATTGGAACTAATCTTTTTTTAATGATTTTTGATGGTACGGAACCCTCGGTGCACGAGTCCGACTCGCTCTTGACCGGTTTTTTTTAATGTTACCACATTACGATACGGACGGCACGATTGGCGCAGTGGTTAAGCGATTGACTGCTGCGCTGCGTGTCGCGGGTTCGATTCCCGCACGGAACAAATATTTGTATGACCTACAAGTAGTTGTTGCGGGTCTGGCTGTTTGTGTATGTGAGTTTAAATGTTTGTAAACGCACCCACAATACAGGAGAAATTCCTAGTGTGGGAAAAAAAAAAATACTGTAGAGTACTACAGGTACACCTCTGCCTAACCATTCAGGGAATACAGGCGTGATGTTATGTTATATAATATATTTTTTCGGTCGAACTTAAATAAAAATCAAGTGTGCCTCGGGGTCGGACGGTTGCGGTCGGACCACATGCACAGTTGATTTGGCCTGCTTAAATATCATAACTAATATTATAAAAGCGAAAGTAAGTTTTTCTTTGTTACCTTTTCACGCCTAAACTACTGAACCGATCATCCTGAAATTTTGATATACGTACTCATATTATCAGGTGTACAGAAACGGAAAAATGGTACCTTTCATCCCGAAAAAAAAATACTGTTCCTGAGGAAAACAACAATAACGTTCTTATGATAATAGATGGCGCCACGTGTCTTTCGAATCATGATTGAATTTTAAAATAAGTACTTACTACAAAAACTTAGGTGCAGTTTTTTTATTTTTTTATTTCATTTACTAATAACATATTCCCTGTAAATTGAGAGGTCTGACTCTTGTGATACAGGAAATCCTAGTACAAGAGTACACAGATGTTTGTGTCTTGAAGTGAATAAATAAATTTATTATTATATATAATACATGAAGTATATATAATACATGAAGTAATAGCGCGGGTGGGCAACGGAATGTGACGCGGAGGGTTGGGGGCCGAAATTTCGGGTCAGTGACAACTGGACCCGTGTCAACTCAACCCGAATAATAATACCAGATATTTTACTCCCGATTACGGTGATTTGTACGGTCAGGCTCAAAAACGATATTTTAAAATAAATCATATGGAATTTATTTATTTTTTTCGACGATTTTGTTTTTCCATTTACATACAAAGCAAGAAAACAGTTATCTACGACGCCTATTTCAATTGGGTGTGTAATGTTTGGTATAACAACAGATATACCCAAAGTCTCTAATTCAGATAATTTATGTACCTAAACAAAGTAGTGTCACTGTCAAAATGACAGGACGGTGGTACAAAACATTTTATCTTTTTTTTTCTTCTAAATGTCATCGATAAAATTAAAGTGACTTAATTATAAGAATTAAGCAAACAAAGTACCGTTGCTAAACCATGTTTTGTGTAGTATGTCGGAGACACGGCTTTTGATCGTCATAATCAGCCCTTTTAAGTCCAGTGCTAGACGTAGGCCTCCCAAAATCGATTTCCACTAGAAACAGTTTACAGCCGTTTTCATCCAAAATGTGGCTAGATATGCTACTTACAATATGAATCTATGAATGAGAGTTGTAATATTACTGTTGTTGAAGATGTAAAAAATTTGAAAATGTTTGGATCTCCTGCAATGTTACCAGTATCATAAAATATTATATACCAGAAAATCTCCTTTTTTTAATAACTTTGTTTAAAACCGAAAATTTATAAAAATAATTACGGTATGATTATTTTTTTATTATTATTTCTTAAAATCAGTACTTCAAAGAAAATGAAACCTCTTTTTTCGCCATTTTATGTGAATTACCATTACGAAGATATTTTTTTGCGATGTTAACCCCTTTGTTTACATAAATTATCTGAATTTGAGATTTTGGGTATAGTCTAATTTCATTTGACATAACTTTCATATGCTATAATTTTCATATGCTATAAAAACATTTAACCTAATTTCATATGACCTAATGTTATATTTGATATAATTTTCATTTTATCTCATTTCATTTAGTATAACGACCATTTCATATAGTTTTCAAATTGTATAATGCTCTTTTTATGAATTGTAACAGTATTGATATTCTTTGTATAACTGAACATTGGCTTAAAAGCCACCAGTTCTTGTTCAATTTTAGTAATCACCAGGTTGGTAGTTCGTTCAGCAGAGTAAATGTTATACATGGTGGCTCATTAATTTTTAGTAAGTAACCAGCTTAAATTTAAAGACCGTAAAGATATTGTGAGCCTATCTGTTGAGCGGATAGTTGAAATAGCCTGTATAGAATTGGAGCAGTTTATTGTATTAAGTGTGTACAGACCTCCTTCAGGATTGTATGACTGCTTTGAAAAGGTAATGGATGAAGTGTTACACAAGATTTGTAACTCGAACAAGTCCATTATCACTTGCGGTGATTTTAATATTAATTTATTAGAAAAATCAGGTTCTTGTAGTAAAATAATAAGTCTTTTTCGCGCCACATGCCTAGATAATATTTATACAGATATTATACCAAGCCACAAAGAAATTATAAATTTACTAGATTCTGATCATTGCGGGCAACGGATTACTATCCAAAACCAAAATAACAAAATGGCAAAAAAGGATATCACTGTTAACCCCAAAACTGCAAGTCGCTTGGAAGCTTTTAAAGTTAAACTCATTAATAAATTACCAGCTTTGTCTATTCACGCTGATCCTATTCATCTATATGATGATTTTTTTATATATACTGTAAACAATTTCATTCCACGTTTATTCCCAAAACTATCTCGGTTAATAGTAACGCATCTTTCAGTGATTGAGCTACCATTGGTATTCATAAAAGTAGAACACGGCTTTATGAGCTGTACAATGAAAGGACTTGTGTAAATACCGCAGAATTTAATTTATATGTTACAAATTATTCAAAATTATTTAAACAAGTTTGTTGTATAGCCAAGTCGCGTTATTTGAGTTCGAAGATTAAAAACAGTAGTAATGTTATTAAAACGACTTGGAATATTATTAATAGTGAAACGGGAAGGTCTAGCAACCGAAATACTGACTACAGCCTATCAATTAATGCCAAAATAATAAAATCAGACTCACATGTCGCCGCGGCCTTTGAAAATTTATTTTCGGATATTCCCGTTTTAACTACTAAATCCCTAAACTCTTCACCTTCTGTTGCTGAGTCTTTGCTTAAGGAAAATATTAATGTTTGCGATTCGGAATTTAATTTTGAACATATTACCTGTAGAGATATAATTAAAACCTTTCACACTTTAAACGTAAAAAGACTGCGGATCTGTGGGGTAATTCTGTAGAAATTGCTAAGTCTATTATTGACATTGTAGCACCTACTTTAGCTCTTATCTTTAATAATTGTATCGACTGTGGGGAGTTTCCCGATCTTATGAAAAATAGTAAAATAATACCATTGTTTAAATCAGGTAGTACATCAGACCCCACAAATTATAGACCTATTTCAGTACTACCTACCTTTAGTAAAATTTGTGAGAAATTAATGTTAGACCAATTGCTAAGATTTTTTAATAAAAATATATTATTACACAGTAAACAGTTCGGTTTTAAAAGGGGTCGTTCAACTACTGAGTGTTGAACTTTTAGGACATATTTATAATGCATGGGAAGATAAATGTGATGCCTTGGGCATCTTTTATGATTTGTCCAAGGCATTCGATTGTGTTCTTCATGAAACGTTAATGAGGAAACTCCGCCACTACGGGATCCAGAACACCGCTCTGGATCTTCTTGCTTCATACTTGAGTAATAGGTTTCAGAGCGTTGACGTTAATGGGAAAAGATCTCCCGGATCTTTAGTAACAATAGGAGTCCCACAGGGCTCAATTCTTGGTCCTTTTTTGTTTCTTATTTATATTAATGACTTGCCTTACCTCATAAAGGATAACCATGAAATAGTGTTGTTTGCGGATGACACTTCACTTTTGTTTAAACTTAAACGTCAGGAGCTGGTTACTGACGATGTGAATAGCGCGATCTCAAAAGTAGTTCATTGGTTCAATGTTAATAATTTACTTCTTAATGAAAAAAAAAAACCAAATGCATTAAGTTTACGCTACCTCACGTTAGGCAGGTGAAAAATAATGTGTTGATAAAGGGCGAAGAATTGAATCCTGAAGATAGCACAGTATTCTTGGGCTTAACTTTGGATGCTAAGCTTCAGTGGGGCCCACATATAGATAAATTGTCTAAGAAGCTGAGCTCCGCAGCATACGCCGTTAGAAAAATTCGTAATTTAACAGACATAGAGACAGCCCGTTTAGTGTACTTTAGTTATTTTCATAGTGTAATGTCGTACGGTATTTTGTTGTGGGGAAATGCCGCCGAAGTTCAGTCTATCTTTGTTTTGCAGAAAAGAGCTGTTCGATCAATTTATAAATTAAATTCGAGACATTCTCTCAGAGAGAAATTTAAGGAAATTAATGTTATGACTGTGCTTTCTCAGTATATTTTTGAAAATCTTTTATATGCCCATAAAAACATAAAATTGTTTAAAAAATACAGTGATATCCATAATATAAATACTAAGAACACATGTATGTTGTACCTAAAACACGGCTCAAGAAAATAGGTGGTTCGTTCAGATGTCAATGTATACGCTTTTATAATAAACTTCCCAGCCACGTTCAAGATCTAAGCATTAATCAATTCAAATCATTCATTAAACGTAAGTTGTGCCAGAAAGCCTTTTATACCATTAAAGATTATATTGAGGACAAAAGGCTTGGGATTGAGCTGCTCCAAATTTTATATATTGAAACTTTTTTTATTGTGATTGCTTTAAACACATTGACATGAATATTTACTTGTGAAGTATAATGTTATTATTTTAATTATTGTGAATGTGAAGACTATGTGGGTCTTTGTTTATTTTTATTTTTTTCTTCTCAGTATATATATATATATATATATTTTCTGATCATGGTATGGCAGTTTGAGTAATTTATGCGGCCTGCCCAAATGTCCTTTCTTTGGTATTGTTCGTCGAATCGTTGACTTCCTTATGTTCTGAGTTGAGCTGCACGATTACTGACAAATGCGTGCACTGAATGGACAGGTCCACTCAATCTGTGTGGTTCTTTCTTCAAAAGACCATTTCAGACACCAGTCTACAGGGTCTTCACATGATTTGACCAAGATTATGTCTGGACTTTAAAAGAGACTGTGACCTCTGAGTTTGTTTCGGTCTTTCTTCTCAGAGTAGTCAGATACGAAATGCCGACCTCATCTAGTTTTAAAATATGACTGACGTGTAAAAGTGTTTGTAAAAACCTACTTACAGAAATAAAATCATTTATCATTTAGCACTAATTTAAATTAGCAAAATATATGTAAAATAATATGTAAATAAAAATAATATGTATCTAAAAAAGTATCTAATTCACTAAAATTTACGTATTTATTTCATTATTAATATGAAGTAAAACATTTTACTTAAAACGAAACGTTCAATGGCGAGACAAAATGGCAAAAGTGAGAAAATATTGGTTAATTTATACGATTTTTTTTTTTCGTAAACCTTAAAATTTTACGTGTAGGCTTCTAATAATATTATGTTTCTGTAAAAAAAAAAAATGGAATCCCAAATCGTGGGATGGTAAAGCGAAACCTAGCCAGTGCAACCCCTTCGCCCCTAAATAGACATTTCCAAATTATATTAAACGTTACTTATAGATTTTGAATATTATAGGAACTGAATATTATATTAATTGAATATTATTTCAAATGTGCATTATATAAAATGTTCATTATACCATATGAACTTAGGTAAAATGAAATTATATCAATATTTCATTATATCATTTGATCGTTATATTAAAAAAGAATTATAGTAAATGAAATTAGGTCATATGATCATTAGAACTTTTGTTATTATATCAAACGTTACACACCCATTTCAATTATGTATACATATAAGTAGCCTAAGTTCATTCGTTTTTTAAATTGTCTGGACTAAATAAGACAAGCGTTCCTTTGCTAAGAATACACATCAGATCTGACGACAATTAAAAAGTTTTCTCTTGCACATCAAATTTACAATAGTCTAGCCTAGCAACATCAAAGACAAGGGCGATGATGGCATAAAAAAATTCACCTTGTATTGTTGATTATGTTATTTTTTTTTTTTTTTAATCATTGTTAAAAAATAATTGTTAACCATTATTTTTTAAGACTGTGATTGTTGTAATACTGGGTCAATTACGGTACTTTTTTATAATCCTTAATAAAAATTACCCATTTTATGCTGATTGACAGTCAAATATTTGTTTCTTTTGAAATCCTTATATGAATAATAACTAAATATTTAAATAAATAAAAGCAGCATTTATTGCAGAACAAGTTCATAGCATTCAATATTCATATAGAAAAATAAAAAAATAAATTCTATCAAATAATTACAAAAAATTAAATAAAAACAATATTTTATCTAGTCGATACTTTTCATGCCAACGGTGCAAGGACGTTTTGACGACGTAGTATCATTATCATTAGTATTATTATTCGGGTCGGGTTGACACGGGTCGAGTTGTCACTGACCCGAAATTTCACGCGGACAAGTCGCGGGACAGAAGCTAGTTTCTATTTTCACAGTATTAGGTACTCGAAAAAAAAAAAAGGGTATGAAAAACAAAGTTACCTAAATAAAAAAAGTCACTCTCTTATTAGCCGCACGTATCGAACGAAGGTTTACGCTACGCTTGCCGAGGACGGTCCCTGGATGGCTGACCATTCATAATACCGAGACGCCTCTGTGCCTCCGTTGGTCTCGGCTGTCATTCGTAGGCAGTGTTGCCATGTACACTGTATTTACGGTAAATGCACCGTATTCAGCAAAAATTTACCACCTACCGTCGACGCATGACAACGGTGACAAAATCTACCGATATCTGGAAGGATTAAAATTCCTGTTGTAAAAAAAGTTAACAAAATCAAAACACAATTAATATGTATTATGCACGTATTATAATATGTATTATGGACGCACTCCAATCCCTAATATTTTGGTCTGACACTACAATGGTCACACCAGCAGACAAGTTCGGGGGTTCCCCCTGTTTCAGGCCTTCTATAATCGCTAGCAAATTAAGTTGACGTTTATATTAATTTCGAGTAATAGGTAGGATTTATTTATTATAGTTACATAGCATACGTCGAATTTAGTTTTTTTTTGGTAACTTGTCAAGTCGTCAAGTTTTTACAGTTTCTTTGTTTAACTGTCGATTATTTTTATTTCACACGTAATAGGTGAAACTGAAAGTGACACTGACTCTCAGTCTGAAGTCAAAAATGAGGAGTTTTTGGTGTCAAATTCAGAATAGTTATGGTATTTATTTCCTTACCTCTCCTCATTTTTGTATTTGTATGATGTTAATAAAAGTATATTAAATTACATTATATTATATTATTAAAAGAAAGGCGCTTTTTAATGGTAGTAATTTTACTTCCTTTCTTATATCCTAGACCAAAAGAACAGTAAAAACGTTATAAAAATCAATAGACAATATATTATCAAAAACATAGAGAAAACTCAAGAAGGTGCGTTATGCACATGCTCCCCTTTCAAAGTAAAGGAACGACCTTCTTAAGTGGCCTACGGAGTATGCCTCCCTTAGTAGCAATATCTACCATCCGTGTGACGCCGTCTTTACCCGGATACGTAGCAGTAATACGGCCTATGGGCCAGGATCCTCGTGGTAACGTACCATCAGCTACCACTGCCATGTCATCAATTGCTATTATCGGGGCTGTTCCAATTGCTCTTCTAGGAGAAAGGGTGGGCAGGTACTCCACGACCCATCTGTTCCAAAAATGGTCGGCCATGCGCACTGCTCTTTTCCATCCTGCTCTGCTGCAGACATCACTGTCAGTTAATTCTGCTGGAATAGGGCGTCCTGAAGAGTATCCCAGAAGAAAATGATTTGGAGTGAGCGCTTCAGGGTATTGAGGGTCATTCGCGACGTGCGTCAAAGGTCTAGAATTGACTAATGCTTCGGCTTCACATAGAAGGGTACAAAGTATCTCATCGGTCGGGGTCCTTACATTATTCCCGAGGGTCACTTTCAGAGCAGTCTTGACTGATTTTATGAGTCTTTCCCAGGCTCCTCCCATGAAATAGGTGCAGATGGGGGAATGAATCTCCACTTGATCATTTTACTAGCAGCGAAGTTTGGGACAGCTTCCTCGTATAGGGTTCGGAGTTCTCTATTTGCGCCGACAAAGGATGTGCCGTTGTCAGAATGGATTTCAGTTGGTGTTCCACGTCGAGCTATAAATCTTCTTAAGGCCATTATTGCAGCATCTGATGATAATGAGTGGACAACTTCCAGGTGGATAGCTCTAACCGTTAAGCAAGTAAATAAACCAACCCAGCGCATTTCCGTTCTTCGCCCAATCTTCACAGTGATTGGGCCAAAATAGTCTAAGCCCACGAAAGAAAATGGTCTACAGTGATGAGCGAGTCTAGCTGCAGGAAGGTCGCCCATGGGTGGTTGAAACGCGACGCTTCGACGGACCTTGCAAAACTGGCAATTGAAGGCTACCGAACGTACGGTGCTCCTAAGGCTCAATATCCAATATATTTGCCGTAGTTCGTTTACGATCATCTCTGTGCATGCATGAGCCGCCTTTCGATGGTAGTCTAGCACGAGAAGGTGGACAGCGGGGTGTTTTCCGTCAAGCAGAATAGGAGACTTAACAGCTTCTGGTACCTCTTTGACAGCGGCTATTCTACTAGATAACCGCAAAATATTCTCACTATCAATAATAGTGGATAATTTAAATAACCTACTACGGCGTGACACGGGTAAATTGTTCCGGATGGATCTGATTTCCTCCGAGAATGAATCTATCTGACTTTTACGAAAAACATGAATCATTGCTAAATGTAAATCATCAGCGGTCAGCGTAAGAGGCAGAACGTCGCGGCTAGGGTTACCAGGCCTACAAATTAAAAAACCTGCCTGCCAAGTCTAAAAATCCTGATTTTGAAAAAAAATCCGGTCTTGTATAAAATAAAAATCAAATTATTTAATAATGTTTTTATTCATATTATTTATTCTTATATTTTTGGTTGCTAGCAACCGCTTTCAAAAAGTTGGCTTTTCCAGCTATTTCACTGTGAAATTGTTCGCACGTCACTCGTTTATATTTGTATTGCGTAAGCAATATGGCTCTTACTGACTACACTGAAAGTCTATTTCTTTCTTTGGTCCACTGTGCAGTCATAAGAGAAAAGACTCGCTCCACATTTGCGTTGTGTGGCAAAATGCTAAAGACATACTGACAAATCTTCAAAAATTCTGCAACTCTTGAACTGTCGTTAATTGTATTAAACAAAATACACCATTGCTTTTCAGCAAGCTCTTCATAAAAATCGCTCTGCTTTGTGTTCAGAAAATTCTTCAGTAGACAGAACTCTTCAAATAGTTTGGCGTCATCTATACAAATTCCTTTGTCCCTCGCTCGCTTGCCCGTCGCTCGAGCGGGAGCTCGCACGTGTATGTAAAAAATCCGGTCTGACGTAAAATCCGGGCGGAGTCCGGTCTAACACCTAAAAATCCGGTCAAGACCGGCTTTATCCGGTCAGATGGTAACCCTAGTCGCGGCTACTGTTAACGTTTGGGGCTGGTGGCAAATTAAAAGTGAGGATGAGGTTTTGAGCTTTATGACTGAAATCGACACGCATGTTTTTCTTACGTAATGAATGAATTCGCAGTAATGATAAGTACCGGTGAGCGTAAGCAGTAGCTCTGATTAGGCGAGACCACGAACTAAAACGTCGTGCGTTCGCAGATCATCGATTTCTAAATCGATGTCGCAGATAATGAATGATCATCGTTTGATATAATTTCGATGACATGAGTGTGAGTTTCATGAGTAGTTCCGAGTGTGATAACAGGCTCTTCAGGCCAGTCTGAGGTCAATAAAAAATCAGCCCTTTATCCAACGGGACTCTGGAGTAAGAGGACCTCGACCTCAACGTCGTCTGTATATATATTATATTATATTATTAAAAGAAAGGCGCTTTTTAATGGTAGTAATTTTACTTCCTTTCTTATATCCTAGAACAAAAGAACAGTAAAAACGTTATAAAAATCAATAGACAAATATTATCAAAAACATAGAGAATACTCAAGAAGGTGCGTTATGCACACCTACAACTAAATAGTGTGGCGCATGTTAGGTACTCAGGGGGCCTACCATGCGCTTATTTTTTAATGCAGGTTAATTTTTCGACGAGCGTAGTTGCCGTTGCCCGTGTGTATTTAATTTATGTAGTGCGAGTCTGGCGGCGAGGGGTAGCGCGCGGCGCAGGGTAGCGCGGCACGACGCCACAGCGTGCTCGATGATCGAGGCTCGAGGGACGGCCGCGTTCTGCCATTGGCCGCATGCACGTGGCCTGATCTCGCACCATGGCAACGCGCCCCGTCCCGCGCGCCCCCGCTCACACCGCAATTAGTAGATATCGCGCTAGCAGTCGCCTCCTCACAATGCGCTTCGCATTCATTCAGTCGCGTTGAAAACGAAAACGCGTCGCGACGTGCCGGACGTCCGCAGATCGCACGCCGGTCGATACTCGCGAACCCATATTATTACGACGAACGTTCACGTTACAAATTACGGACAGTGCTAGAGCTGAGTGTTTTGTAATTATATTTCTCATCGGATCAATGCTCGCTATATAGGATTGAAATCAGAAAAACACATTATTGTATCTACTACGATAAGACACGAGATTCGTCGTCTGCAGTCACAAATTGGGATTCGTTGTACACTGTAAGTAACAGGCAAATAAAAAATAAAAATAAAGTATATTCCTGAATAATATTTTCCTGCTGATGTTGTTACCCAAATGAGCTTTACACCCACGTTAGATTTGGTAGGTTGAAACTTGGAACATGCATATGTAATACATTATTTTCAGCAGTATATTAAAAAAAATACAAGATATGAAAAAAAAAATATATAGGTACCTACTAGTAACATTCTATTCCTCAATCCTCGACTCTTGGTTTTCCTTACGCGTGTTTCTCTGATGTCGTTCATTACGTTATTTGCGCAAAAAGTGTTCTGCGTCAGAATAAGTGCGCAGGTACAGGTACCCGGGTAGGTACAGCTCGCTATTAAATTTATTATTATGCGAAGAGGTTTACGAAATAAGCCTCAGCAGGTAATAATGTCCATGACTCCACACATACGGTGGCCACTGGTAATAAATAATAATAATACGGCTCGGAGGCTCAGTTGTTGCTAATATTGATTTAGTGGCTGGCAGTATTCGCAGGCCGCAGGGATAGTGGGCAGTGAGTAGGATTTTCAGTATCGCTGTATATCAGAGTCCCGGGAAAAAAAGTCGACTCTTTGCGGACTCGAAATTTCCGGGGAAAAACGAGACTCAAGACGTTCAAAAGTTGGTTTCATACTTACTGGCTAGGCTTTTAGGTAATCAAAACAACATATTTCAATCAAGTACTTTTATTAGGTAAACATAGTTACAAACTCAAAAAAAAAATTAATCTTTTAATTTCCTGCGTTAGAAAAGCTCTAACTCTACGTTAGTGGGAGGATAAATATTAAGTAATATTATAACAATGGATTAGGTATTTCCCTAAACCATTGAACAAGTCGGCTCGGCAATTTTATAGTATTTATATCATCTATAGCTAGGCAGACAGGTGAGTCGGGCGCGTCGTGTGGTGGCGCTGAGCCGGTGACGTCACGCGTCGCCCGCCGGACAGCTGATGATGTGATGCGGCGCGTCGCGGTCTGCACAATGCATAGCCCACAAGCTAGAGCTACAAGCGTCACATGAGCTTGACTTACAAGTTAGCCCTTGTAATTTCTAACCGATTATACGTCATTGGTTTCTATTTTTATTAATATCTGCTTAGGAGTAAAATTTTCAAGATACAAAATACCTATAGGTATCGATACTTAACTTAAAAAAAAGGCAATGACCAAAATGTATGGAGCAGGCTTGCCTTTTTTAATTATTAACACACTTGCTAGTTCCACCTGTATGTTTGTAACTGAATCTTTGAACGCGATTTTCTACCACTTCAAAACTTCAGGTTGAACTGAAACTTTGCACACGTATTAAGGACCAAATACAATAATTCAAAAAAATAAATAGGTAGTTTTATAAATAATAAATAAATTATAGGTAAAAAAAAACTTAACAATGAACATGCAAAAAACGAACAAGAAAGAGGGTAGACCGTTTTGTCTGCTCATAAACACCCACCCGCAAAGACTTCAGTTTATTCGTGATCATGGTGCTTGCAACAGCGCCGAAATATCGGGAACTTATAACAAATAATAAACATGGTAAATATCCCGTTTGTGTTAATAATAACAGTCTGTCTGTCTGTCTGTATGTTACGTTTTCACGCCTAAACCGCTGAACCGATCGTCATGAAATTTGGCAGATATATAGCCTGGGATATGGAGAAGGACATAGGCTACTTTTTTACGCGATAACCGACTTCCACGCGGGCGGAGCCGCGGGCAAAAGCTAGTTTATAATAATTCTTTAACACAATGTCAAATAAAACTAATTTAAAAAAGTATTTGAATAAAAAGCAATGTCTATATTTAACGAAATGCTACAATGTCAATACTAAATAATTATGATTTAAGTTACTGATAAGAAAAAACGCCAAAAAGATGAGGCTTATACCAAGCAATAATGAATGTATGCTATTGTAGAAAACATAGCTGCTGTTAACTTCCGATCTAATTTTCATTAGCCGTCCGCCGACGCGAGGACGCTTGGATCAAAATATTTCCTACAACTTATATTAAACTTAAAGGGTCAATATAATATTACTATTTTAGTTTTAAGAGGTTTTTGTTTGAATCGGGGTTTTTTAAATTTTAAATTTGTGCAATGGCACATCAGCCGTTCAATTCTGTAAACATCTCAGAGGGAAAACTGAGGTGCAGTGAGCTTGGGAAAAGCTGGCAATAGTGGCAATCTCTTGCAGCAGATGGAATAACAGCTCACTTCACCAAGGGTCAGCTCACACCGACACGTGACGCGACGCGACAATACTTGAAGAGGCCCCTGGTTTCGTGCTGCGCAGCGCGCCCGCGCATCGCGAGGTGCTTCGTGCAGTCGCTGGTAGCGCGACGTCTCACTGCGCAACGTGACACCGCGCAGCGCAGCGGACCATCCGAGTATCCAGTCTATCATTATAATTTCCACATGTCGCCACGACGCACAGTGGTCTGAAAATCGAGCTCCATACTCATAGAAACTTAAAGTACGGAATTTAAAATAAAAAAAAATCACGGCTATGGTATACCTCCCTTTACGTAATATGGACGTATGGATGGAATAAGTTGCTCCACGCGTGAGAAAAAAAAGTGTTGTGTTTTTTTTTTGTGTGGGAGAAAACATTTAATAGTATATTATGCAATTAGTGAATAAAGAACGGATTTAAAGCGAGGGCCACAGATGAATCGCGAGCAAGTGAAGGATTCTAACGACTGAATCACGACCGTAGGGAGTGATTCAGTCGTTAGTTAGTTTAGTCGTTACCATGACTACGAGAAAAAGAAAGATTTAAGCGAAAAAAGACATTTAATGAAGAAAAAAGGAAGGTTAAATTAATAAAAATGCACATTAAAATTGGAAACATTTTGGAGTAATTTTCCTATTATTATTATAAGGATGGTCAACCTGTAAAGCGATATTTATCCTGTCGATGGTCAGAACTTTCTGCTGGAGGAAACTCTGGCCCCATCTTTGGACGTTGAAGGGCGTGGAGTGCACAAGGAGTTTTTTTTTTTTTTTAACTTTGCCCCACACTTGGAATTTCTCCTGTATTGTTGGTGCGTTTAAAAACATTTAAAGTCACGTAAACAAACAGCAAACCCGGAACAACTCGAATCAAACGCGTTCGTGTCGCGGGTTCGATTCCCGCACGGAACCAATATTTGTATGACCTACAAGTAATTGTTCCGTGTCTGGCTGTTTGTGTATGTAACTTTAAATTCTAGAACGAGAAAACTTCCTAGTGTGGGGCAAAGTTAAAAAAAAAAAAAACTTCTTGTGCATTCCACGCCCTTCAACGTCCAAAGATGCCCCAGAGTTTCCTCCAGCAGAAAGTTCTGACCATCGACAGGAAATAAATATCGCTTTACAGGTTGACCATCCTAATAATAATAATAGGAAAATTACTCCAAAATTGTTCCAATTTTAATGTGCATTTTAATTAATTTAACCTTCCTTTTTCTTCATTAAACGTCTATTTTCGCTTAAATCTTTCTTTTTCTCGTAGTCACGGTATAAAGTATAGTATGCAACACTTGAATAAAACGGATTTATATTGAGGGCCATGAAGCACTCGCGTCGCTCGGAATTCTAACACTTGAATCACTCGCTACGCTCGCGATTCAATCATCATGAATCACTCCCTACGGTCGTGATTCAGTCGTTAGAATGCTTCACTTGCTCGTGATTCATCTATGGCCCTCGCTTTAAATCCGTCCTTTATTCACTAATTGCGTAATATACTGTTTTTTTAAACTGAATGGAACTGATAGGCTAGTGCTCACACGAGCTATTGTACCATATACGGCCATCAAGATGACATACAATTCATGCACCATTAGGCGCCGCTTTGCACGTAGCAAATTTTTGAAATTTTGTTTTTTCGATATGTTCTTTTTCAAACCTTTTCGTGGTTAAATGAAGTTGCCGATCGATTTACTTATACTATAGACAACAATAAAAAATTACTAGTTTTTATATTTATTTTTATTAATTAGTCTTTTTTTTACAAAATATCATTCTAAGAACTAACTCATTTGTTGATCACCATGATTATGGTTGAGTTATAATTAGATAATAATGACATGAGCATTAATGGAATGCATTCCTTTGGGTACCGCTTTGCAGGTAGCAATTTTTTGAAGTTATGAATTTTCAGTACCTACGAGTATCTGGTTTTTTCCGATCGCTCAATAAACATTCATTTTAAAGGAAAACTGCAGTAAACTGTTTTTTTTTTTTTTAAAGAATATGAAGTTATAAATCTCCAAAAAATAAACTTATTTTGAAATAAATAAATACATTTTATTGTACAATTATACTAGAATATTAATTATCAAGACATAACAATAAAATACATTTATAATGATACACTACAATTATTTACAGCAAGGACAACAAAAATAAATAATAAAGCCAGTACTAAAATTATTGAAATAGGTAAATAGCTCAAATAGTAGTAAAATAATCATTTGTTTGTTTCATTACTATTGCAGCCGTTTTTTACCACTGTTATAACTATGACTACTATATTTAATTATAATTATTTACATATTTTCTATTACCCTTGTACACATAAAAACTACTGCTAACAGAGAATATCTTCGCCATCATCAGAGTCCTCTAAATCGAAGTCTATCATTGACGCACTAACATTAACATCGACAAATTCAATGTTCTCTTTATCTACACCTGATTCGTCACTAATGAGAAGAGGTCTCTTAATCATCAGTGATAGCTGTTTTTATAGACTTTCTCAGCACAGGTCGTATGTTGGACAGGTAGGGATCTGATGATACAAAGAGACCATTGAAAATGTCTTCGTTTGTCGCTTTACGATAAAATTTGCGTGAATGGTGTTCTCGGATGTTTTTGAAGTCTTTGTTTCTGGCTTCCGTTGCCTCTTCAGATAATTTGCCAATGGACATTATATTGAAGTGTTTGATAACTTTAGCGCCATGCATTAAAAGTTTGTGGACACTCGAAGGCATGTAATACCAGCCATAGAGCTCCACATACATTTCTGCAGTAAGGCGTGCAAAGTATCTAAACGCGTCAATATTTATAGGCTCCCCACTGGCTACTACACGAAAAGGTGTTGAAAATCTTTGGATCAAACGGGAATCCAATCCTGTGATAGCTGCGGTTTTTGCAGGATCACTGAAAGATTTCCTAGCTGTGTCCCCATGATTTGTAAAGAAAAGAGATATACATGAATAATGTTACTTGAAAAAAATGTTGATTTAAAAGTTATGACTTTTATTTTAGCTCACCTTGTTTGACGATGTCTACTAGGAGGCCCATTTCATCACGGAACTTCTGCTGTATGATTTGTTTTCTACTCTTCCATGACTCTTTACTGCTTGCATCTCTGGCTTGCCATGTTTTAAAGTCCAGTCTATATGAAATATGGAGTAGGCACTCCATACACCTTATCCAAGCATGAGGAGTAGACAACCCGTACTTGTATATTTCTGTTGAAACCGGTTTTCTGGAAAGAAAGACGCGGTTATATTAATAAAAATAATAAATATTGCAGTACAGTGACATTAATTTATTAAATTATTTAAAACTCACCTTGAGATCTCCTCCAACTTATTCATTTCTCAAGGAGTAGCTTTACATAAATCACATGTCTGCGATGAGGTATTTGATAGCTGTGAAGTGATTTTGCCATCTATCATGGTCATAAGCATCGAGTGCTTAACAGCATGGCTTCCCGTAATAGAAGGCTGCAGTGTTTCAATCTCAGCCTCAATCAGAGCCTGTTCTCCCACGATGTTCAACTTGTTTTCGTTTGCAAACTTAAAATAAATTGGTCTGCAGAACACTGTGGAAGACGGCTTTGGATTCTCCCATACCTTCGCCACAAACTAAGCGCAGAGGCACAAAAGAACACATAAAATTACTGGAATCATCTTCATCTGCCATAAATTGCTTATACAAACTTTGTCCTGAAGCACCATCAAAGCCCCACTTGCATATAATTGTCAACTCTGCCATCCAGCGAAGATTCCACACGTAGGATGGAAAATTGCCTAGCCACAGTTTTGTCCAAAATTGGTTGGAGCTTTAAGGTCTCTGCACACAGCGGGCGCGGCGCGGCGGGACGGGACGCCGACGCGACGCTGAGCAGTTGTAATGTACTAGATACTACGGACGACGCCACACAGAGCGTCGCGTCACGTCGCGTCGCGCCGGACGGCTCTGTGTGGCGTCGTCCGTAGTATCTAGTACATTACAACTGCTCAGCGTCGCGTCGGCGTCCCGTCCCGCCGCGCCGCGCCCGCTGTGTGCAGAGACCTTTACTTTTACCTCTCTTTCCGTGATGTCTATGGTGTCTTTTGGAGGTTAGCAGTCCTTCTTCGCCTCAAGGATGGCAGTATAAGAAGGATACAGTGGTATTCCTTCTTCTTTTGCACAAGATCTTCGACAGCTTCAATGAGGTCAAAATACCTAAAGCTTTATCAGCGGAATATATGGGCACACTTTTCTTTGGCTTTAACAATTTCATTATCCTTGTAGCCTCTTCGGGATGCTCCGAGACCAGTTTAACGATATCTGCTACATTCTTGTTATATGCTTTCAAACCAGTTGCATGAGCAAGGCTTTCAGTGCTATGCGTTAGGAGCTCTTCCACTCTCCTTCTCTTCTGTAGCGGGCTTAGCTTTTCAAATGGTTTTCTCCGCCTCACAACTGATGTTAATGTTCCAACACTGCACGTCTCCGTGTGTAAGATGTTGATGCACCGTCATTTACAATAAAGTCAGAACTGGAACATGGTTGCTGCTCTACTGACATTAAAGAAGGGGTCATCTTTTCTCTCACGAGCTCAGGCCATTTTATGTTCTCTTGTAGCCCTGTCTCATACTTTTTTATGTATGTACGTCTCGTACGATTACACGAGATCCATTTGCTCCTCAACGAACAAACATACGTCTGACAGAATTGTTTCAATTCCTTCTATTCATTTTCTGACAAATCAATAGTATTCTCAAAAACTTCAATTAAAACATTGGGCTGTGAAAAACGATTGTTGTTTGCCACAAACATGAAAATGTCCAAATTGGTACCAAAACTTTCCATCACAACACAATAACAAAAATAACGAAATAAGTTAGCGCTTAGCGCGCACAAGTACTGAGAGCTACTGATAAAATTAAGCTCAAACGTCCTATTTTTATACAATTTCTCTCATTATCGTTTGCTATTCTTTATGTACCGTATATTACAGACAATAGAATTTTATTGTGACTAGGGCCCATTTGGCCCTGCTAGAGCTGGTTAATGCTCATGTCATTAGTATCTAATTATAACTCAACCATAATCATGGTGATCAACAAATGAGTTAGTTCTTAGAATGATATTTTGTAAAATAAAAAGACTAATTAATAAAAATAAATATAAAAACTAGTAATTTTTTATTGTTGTCATCATAAAGGTCATTAGCAGGCTAAAGGTGTCTGCACACAGCGGGCGCGGCGCGGCGGGGCGGGACGCCGACGCGACGCTGAGCAGTTGTAATGTACTAGATATTACGGAGGACGCCACACAGAGCCGTCCGGCTCGACGCGACGCTCTGTGTGGCGTCGTCCGTAATATCTAGTACATTACAACTGCTCAGCGTCGCGCCGGCGTCCCGCCCCGGCGCGCCGCGCCCGCTGTGTGCAGACACCTTTAAACTAACGATAGTACGAGTATAAGTAAATCGATCGGCAACTTCATTCAACCACGTCAAAGGTTTGAAAAATCACATAAAGAAAATTCAAAATTTCAAAAATTTTGCTACTTGTGAAGCGGCGCCTAACGGTGCATTAATTGTATGTCATCTTGATGGCCGTGTATGGTACAATAGCTCGTGTGAGCACAAGCCTATCAGTTCCATTCAGTTTAAAAAAAAAATACTTTAAGTGTTTTCTCCCATACAAAAAAAACACAACTTTTTTCTCACGCGTGGAGCGACTTGTACCATCCATACGTTAATATTACGTAAAGGGAGGTATACCAGAGCCATTACAATTTTTTTTAAATTCCGTACCTACTTTAAGTTTCTATGAGTATAAAGCTCGATTTTCAGAACACTGTGCGACGGCTTCAGGCTGTACCACACGGCGGCGGCGCACGGTGGTTCGAAACAGCTATATGAGGGACATTGTTTTTTTTTTTACAAATTCAATTACGAATAAAAAATCAGCAAATAATATTTTATTCATTACATTTTGTGATTTTTACATGAATTATCACCTAAATGTACGTAAATAATCGATATCAACATCCATACATGACATGACTATGGCAATGTTTTATTGATATTTCAAGAAAATCATCTGTCAGTTGTCAAAGGCATCTTTGCTGTTTTATTGAAATGCGGTGTGTGAATCTGTTTGTGCATTTTTAAGTCATTGATTACGCTGATACGCTGAGTTGAGACAAAATCTAGAACATTTAGATTATTTAAATTGTAGCGGTATCTGTTTGTTGTATTACTTGTAATAAAAGGGATAGTGTGGAACTGCATCTTTAAAGAGACATCCGTATTTACGTAAAATATGAATGCATTTTCGTAGGTACCCATGAATAATGTAAGGGATTGTTAGGAATAGTCTATAAAACTCGATGAACATCTTGGCTGTTCATAACGTCGACAGGATAAACTAATATGAGAAATAAAATATAAAAGGAATAATAGTGATTAAGTAGGTAAGTTTTAGTTTGTAAACAACCACATTGACAATCAACTGTCATCTTACAATATACCTACCTACCTACCTCAAAATGTAACCTCTCATACATAAAACAAAGTAAAATAACTTTGAACCCTAACTTCAAAAAATCTGATAATTTATACTCTATTTATTGATGATATTATCTATCGACTAAATATAAAAACAACAAAACACGACAAATAAACAGCGGTACAAAACTTCCATACTAGCCTGCCATTCTCCTTTAGAGAAATTTGTTTGCAGAATAGCTTTAAGATTCTCATAGCCAAAAGTAAAGAGTTTTAGTGATAGTTTAGTTAGTTTAGTTCGGTGTACAAGAGAATCTGCATCAGTGAAGTCAAAATTAAAATCCAAAACGGCGGCTTCGAAAATTTTCAAATTTTGCATCATGGGTGTCGTTCTCATAGTTTTGGAGAGTGCTAGAGTCAATAGTAAGGGCAAAATAAAAAAAAACCAAGATGGTGGCTGCGAAAATTTTCATATTTTTGTTCATGGGTGTCGTTTTCATGGTTTTCGAGGGTGCTAGAGCCGATAGTGAGGTCAAAATAAAAATCCAAGATGGCGGCTGTGAAAATGTTCAAATTTTCCATCGTGGGTGTGGTTTCCATGGGTTTCGAGGGCGCTGACAACGATATCATCTTCCTGCCCTTGTCCCATGTTACTTGGGGTTGGCGCAACACGTTTTCTTTTTCCATTCCCCTGTCAACCGTCACTCTATCATTCACTCCCTTCTCTTTCATATCATTCTTCACACAATACATCCATATTTTTTTGGGCCTTCCTATCCCTCTCCATCCATCTACATTTATCTTCATCACTCTCCTCGTCACATGCGTTTCCTCCCTCCTCATCACATGCCGATACCATGCTAAACGACGTCCTTTCAACTTTTTTGTCACCGGCGCCACTTTCAAACTTCCCCTTATACTCGTATATTCATTTCTGACTTTATCCATTCTCGTCACTCCACACATCCATCTCAACATTCTCATCTCCGCTACATGCAATCTTTTTTCATCCGTCCTCTTCACGGCCCAGCATTCCGATCCATACAATACGACAGGCCTTATCACAGACTTGTAGATTTTCCCTTTTAACTTAAGGGGCATCCGTGGGTCGCAAGTTGTTCCTGTGACCTGTCGCCATTTCATCCATCCCGAGTTGATTCGATGCGTTACGTCGCGGTCTACTTCACCATCCCCTTGGACAAGCTACCCGAGGTATCGAAAGTCGGAGCAGATCGGTAAGGGCGTTCCGGCGAGAGATATGGGCACGGAACTGGAGAGACCGCCAAAATCACATAACAGGTACTCTGTTTTGGTCCGACTCAGTCTCAGGCCGACGGCCTCCACTCTTTCCCACCACACCTCCAATCTGCTCTGAACCTCTAAGCCGCTCTCGGCAACCAGCACAATGTCATCGGCGACCACCAGGGAGCCTCTTCTTGGATATCCGACGTAAGAGCGTCTATAACCACCACGACGAGGTAAGGGCTGAGTGCCGACCCCTGGTGCAAGCCGACAGCCACGTTGAAGTTGCCAGTAGTGCCTGCTGTAGACCGGACTTGGGTACTGCATCGACTGTACATTGCTCGAATCAACTGCACGTACTTCCCTGGTACACATTTCTCCTTAAGGGCCCACCACAAAACCTCACGAGGCACTCGGTCGTATGCCTTTTCGAGGCGCCGACAACGATGATGCCCTCTAAATCAAAGTTAAAGATGGAGCCACTTGAATTTAGATTTTGACCCCATAATCGTCAGTGCCCTCGAAAACCAAGGAAACAACACCTATTATGAAAAATTTGGAAATTTTCGCTGCCACCATCTTGTATTTTCATTTTGACCCCATTTACGTTATAAGTACTCTCGAAAATCATGAAAACGACCTAGCATTTACATTTTAACGTCACTATCGGCTACACTTCAAAAACCATGAAAACGACACCCATGATGAAAAATGTGAAAATTTTAGCAACCGCCATCTTGGATATTCATTTTGACCTCACTATCGGCTTTAGCACCCTCGAAAACCATGAAAACGACACCCATGATAAAAAATGTGAAAATTTTCGAAGCCGCCATTTGGATTTTAATTTTGACCTCACTGATGCCAATTCTCTTGTACACCGAACTGAACTAACTAAACTATCACCAAACTTCTTTACTTTTGGCTATGAGAATCTTAAAGCTATTCTGCAAACGAAATTCTCTAAATTAAAAAATAACTTTTTTTATAGGAATTTTTCACTTTTTGCATGGAAAATAAAAATAATATTACCTACATGTAGAGTTACAAGTGTTTATGAGTTGGAAAGGGGGTCGAAATTTTCATTATTTTTGGGATAGGACGCACCATTTTCGAGATATATGCAAAAGAAAAGAAAAAAATATACAGTTCCGTTTTTGCATCAGAAGTCGAGGTGTTGGTGTGAATTTTTAGTTCATGACAACTAATTTTATTCCACACCTTTTTAATAGCGATTAAAAATAGTCAGATATAGTTAGAAAATCTAAATTTTACGCGGTGTCTTTATGTCACGTCGCGTGTCGCGCCTGTGTGTAGGAGCCTTTATTCGTCAAATCAAATAGCGCGCGAATAGAAGTCAAAATCGGTTGAACGGACTGTAAAAAAGGTTTACTTATTGGGGTTGTTGGGGTGGTTTTGGATCTACCTCCAAGTGGTCCACCCCGGGCAACGGCACCACAGGCTTGCCTGTGGTACGGCTGAACGATCCTACTTAGCGGTGGTAGGCTCCGCAAGGGGCCGCCTGGCTCGCGACCACCATCCCACCGGAGTCCGGCGCCAAGCAGCTTGCTGTGTTCCGTCGGTGTGTGGGACTGCCAGTGCCTTTGGGGGGGGAAGTAGATTGTCAGTTGCGCTGTTCAGAACCGATCTTGGTCTCTGGGCACAGTCTGCCGGGTAACTCATTTTGGAGGGTAGCGGGATCCGAAGCACGGTGCCAGCCGTTGGCCGACCGCAGTCAGTAGGGGGCCCAAGTAGCACGCCAGCCACGTGCCAAAGGCTGCCCCGCCAACTCGCGAAAAATCCCGATATGCTCCACCGTGCCAGCTGGCGACTGGATGGGAGGACCCGGTGGCCATATTCGGGGGGTTCGGGCGTCCCCGCAGTCTCCAAGTGAGTTCCCCATAGGTTTGGCTGGCTCTAGAGTTCCACTTGGTTCACTGAGCAGCGCCTCGACAATTCGACTTTTCCCCCAAAAACTCTACACACAATGACCAAAGCCAGAATGAAAAATAAGGTTAAACAACGGCTGCACTTCCTCCCACTAAAAGTGCACCTCACTAACATCAGGGGGTTGCACTCTAATCTCGATCCGGTCCATCACCACCTGGAGACCGAGAAGCCGCACCTGTTTTTCCTAACGGGGACGAAGATAACAACCCCGTCGGACGTGGCGTACCTCAACTACCCGGGTTACTCTCTTGAACACAAGTTCAAGAAGCGGGCTGGGGTCTGTGTGTACGTCCGCGATGACATTTGTTGTCGTCGTCTCCGTTGCTTTGAGAAATCGGGTTTTTCTGCCATATGGCTACTTGTGGACACTGGCGTGGAGTAATCTCTCTACATCGGAGTCTACCGATCGCACAGCGGTGACCAGGAGACAACAGCGCAACCTTGCGGCGATGAGCCAAGCTGTGAAGCTTGGCATCCACCAGTTTTACGTCGCCAATGAACCTCTTAGCTCTGCGTTCCACCGAGTCAAGCGCAGCAAGTTGGTACTTTGCTGAGCCATCCCAAAGGTGGCTGCAATACTCCATGCAGGAACGGACTTGTGCTTTGTAAAGGGTTAAAAGCTGTCCAGGCGTAAAGTATCGCTTCACCCTATTTAGGACGCCCAGTTTCTTGGCCGCAGTTTGAGCTTTGCACTCGATGGTGGAGCCGAAGTTGAGACCAGATGTCAACTCCATGCCTAGGAGCTCGAGCCGATCAGTTACAGGAACAGATGTACCCCGAAAAGTAGGAGTTTGATCAAAACGACTCCTTAAATCCTTATATCTCCAAAATGGTGCGTCCTATCGCAAAAATAATGAAAATTTCGACCCCCTTTTAGAAACGCTTAAACCGCAATTACTCTACATGTAGGTAATCTTTTTTTTTTTTTTCCACACAAAAAGTGAAAATTTCCATAAAAAACACGTCGCGGCTGCCGCCCTATGCGCGTCTCCGGCTCTAAAAAAAATCATAGGCAAACAAGTACAACGTTGCGAAGCCATAAAAAAAATACCACGTGGAGTCACGATTGTCAAATTCGATTTAGTTGTGTCAAACTTATTTTTAAATTTAGAGAATTTTGTTTGCAGAATAGCTTTAAGATTCTCATAGCCAAAAGTAAGGAATTTTAGTGATAGTTTAGTTAGTTTAGTTCGGTTTACAAGAGAATCGGCACCATTAACTCAGCACATTTACTCAGTAGTCACAATATTTTATGTAAAAACTTACTGCAATACATGGAATAACCCCTTTCTTTACTTTCCGAAAGCCTTTCTTCGTATAATACATGTCATTTTCTGAGAAGTGACAAGAGCGAACCACACAATTATTTTTTTTATAGAAACGCTTAGAAGTTGAAGCGCTGACTTCAACTTTTAAGCGTAACAACAGACAATGGTGCCGATTCTCTTGTACACCGAACTAAACTAACTAAACTATCACTAAAATTCCTTACTTTTGGCTATGAGAATCAAAGCTATTCTGCAAACAAAATTCTCTAAATTTAAAAATAACTTTGGCACAACTAAATCGAATTTGATAATCGCGACTCCGCGTGGTATTTTTTTTTTCTTTTGGCTACGTAACGTTGCACTTGTTTGCCGTACCCCATCATGATTTTTTTTAGAGCCCGAGGCGCGTATGATCGGGCAGCCTCAACGTATTTTATATGGAATTTTTAACTTTTTGATGAGACATAGGGGTTTGCTAGTTGCAAAGGGGGTCAAAATTATCATTATTTTTGCGATAGGACGCACCATTTTCGATATTTATGCAAAAGAAAAAAAAAAATATACAGTACCGTTTTTGCACTAGAAGTCGAGGTGTTGGTGTGAATTTAAATTGATGACAACTAATTTTATTCCACACCTTTTTAATCGCGATTAAAAATAGTCAGATTTAGTTAGAAATCTAAATTTTAGTTTAAAAACGTCAAATTCAGAATAGCAAAATTGCCATTTTCACTAAATTAAAAACTCAGTACCATCTTAGTGCTGTCAAACTAAAATATAGTTAAGTTGCGTCACTTTAGTCAATTTCAGAATAGGAAATCGTCGTTTGACAGGAATAAACAAAATTTTGGTGATTTTTAATCTATACCCAAAGTCAATTGGTACCCAAGTAATTCAGATCATTTATGTAAACAACGTAATGTCAAGAATTGTCACTGTCAAAATGACAGGACACTAGTGCAAAACATTTTATATATTTTTTTTTTGTAAATAATCATCTATGAAATTAAAGTGAATTAATTATAAGAACTATGCAAACAAAATACTGTTGCCAAACAATGTTTTATGTTGTGTGTCGGAGACAAGGCCTATGATCGTCCTATTCAGCCCTTTTAAGTCCACTGCTAGACGTAGGCGTCCCAAAATCGATTTCCACTCGAAACAATTTACAGCCGTTTTCATCCAAAATGTGGCTAGATATGCTACATACAATATGAATCTATGAATGAGAGTTGTAATATTAGTGTTGTTTAAGATGTAAAAAATGTGAAAATGTTTGGATCTCCTGCATTGTTACCAGTATCATAAAATATTTTATACCAGAAAACCTCCTTTTTTTAATAACTTTGTTTAAAACCTAAAATTTATAAAAATAATTACGGTATGATTATTTATTAATTATTATTTCTTAAATTCAGTACTTAAAAGAAAATGGAACCTTTTTGTTCGTCATTTTATGTGAATTACCATTACGAAGATATTTTTTTGATATGTTATCCCCTTTGTTTACATAAATTATCTGAATTTGAGACTTTGGGTATAGTTTAGAGAATTTTGTGACAAGAGAATCGGCACCATTGTTTACTTCAGCCAATCAGAATCCGAAGAGTTTGAAGCAAATGATATCACGCTGACGACTGACGAAATGGTTTTTGAATCTGATAGCGAGGATATTACCATTCAGAGGATAATAAAAAAACAAAAAAAGGTTGACTGGTAGAGAATGCCTTGTGGCGTTAAGTCCGCCTATGTATCACTATTGTACATGAAGTTTAAATAAATAAATAATGATTTAATTTATTGGTAATTTTTAATTAACCTATTTTGTCCCACTGCTAGGCAAAGCCTCCCCCATAGTCTTTCAAAGTTCTTTGATCTTTGCCATCTCCAATCAGTCCGTCAAAACGAGTTGAAAGCGATTGAATTAATCGACTTAAATGTTTACTAGTTTGTGACAACCCTATTTCCATAGAAATTAAAAAAATAACTTAGAAACGCAATATCTCCGAGATTTTGCTAGATAAATATTTACAATTTTCTCTAGTTGAAGGTACTATACATAAGTATATTCTGCAAACAAAAAAAAAAAATGCGACCAGTAAATAGTTAATTTTATAAAATTTGTTTTTGTTTATTTCGAAAATAATTATTTACTCTCGTTCCTGTTATGTTCGGGACTTGAAATTTTGACACCAAATATATTTCAAACCAACAATTAATCTGTTTTTTCACAAGAGGTTGAGATTTATTTTATTCAAGAAATACAGACGAAAATCTTTTTCAGCGAGGTCATTGACCTTTCACAAATATATTTTTATCTCCTAAATTAAGTGAAATATCAAAACGGGACTTTTTTAGAATGCTTTATTAAAGTTTAAACCTATGTCGATAAAAAATAAAACTGGCATGTCCGCAACTAAGGCAAACTAAAATACTGTGCTGCGGTGTTAGAGTTGTAACAATAAGCCTTCGCATTCGATTTGTGGCCACACTACAATTCAGGCACCTTGACATCTTGTGCGTCAGAACAGAAACCAAATTGTAAACAAACAAGTCCAGTATGCACAGCAGAATATTAACATAAGAAGCGTAAACGAAAACCGATAAACAACAGCGTGGAGTCAAATTAAAATATCCAACAGAGGAGAACACAATCATTAGTACGTGATAAGATCATCGCAAGACTGCACAGAACATAGGGCACAGTGTGACAGGTGACAGATTGGTCAAAAGTCTCCAAAACAATTGTGTCCGTTCTTTGTCGAATCCGATTAGGTTTTTGTTGTACTCCCGTATTTTTGCGAAAAATTCGTGTACGAGACTCCTCTCTCTGTGAGTGCGGTTTGGAGGAGGGCACTCTGGACCACATCTTCTTTGAATGCTCGAACAACGTTCCACCTTTAGATTTATATAGGCGTCTCCCAAAATTTAAGATTCCTCTTCCGATGAATTTCCCCTCCTTACTAACATACTCTTCTCCAGAACTACTTGTGACGCCGATGACCTTCATCCGTCACAATAACATAAAGTTATAACATATTTAGTCTGTGTGGGTGGTGTGGTATGCGTATATTTTATGTTTTAACAAATTATATAATTTATTTATTTATATTTTTTATTGTTTACAGTCTCGTACTAAACCAACAAGATCTACATTGTGTTCAACTGTATCAATCGAAGATTATAACTACCTTAAAAAAAAAAAAAAAAATCTCTCATGAACACTTGTTTTTCTAACTCACTTTAGACATTGGCAGAATAGTCGACATCGGCTTTGCTTGCCATATATTAAAAATAGAATAGAATAGAATCGTAACAGATAGAAAAAAACAAATATTTAAAAATAACAAATAACAATTGTTCTTGACAATATAACTTATCTGTTACTTAAAATAACAGACCCTCAAAGACTGTTACAGCGGCTGCTACTGTTAATTCATTATAACAATCTCCACACACTGTTACGACGGCTGTTACACAAGCAATATTGCAAGCTTATCAATTTCTCTCCCTTCCTCGTTAAGAAATGACCCTTGCTAAAAAGATAAACACTATTATTTACTTCGAAATATGTGTACTTCTGACTCTTACTGTCGTATAAAAATAACAGGCTGTTAATTAATAACAGATGTTCGGATCTGTTATTTTTGTGTAATAGTAACAGTGATAACAGATATCGTGTTTATCCTGTTACAACCCATCTCTAGACAGAGTATCGTGTGCGCGCGCAGGGCCTCAAGTCTGCTATTACAATAGTGTCAGAATGGTCTCGCCATTGTGAGTATTTGACAGTGTTTGTATGGCAAATCTGTCAAAAACTCACAATGAAGAGACCATTCTGACACTATTGTAATAGCAGACTTGAGGCCCTGTTCAAACGTCAAAGTAACTAGGACGTTCGGATACACACTCTCAAATATATATTATTGTCGATGCATAATTCGTAACGTGATCCACATCATGACAGTCATTATGTTCGGGCTTCGGCAGCTCGGAAAATAGTGTGCGATAATCATGAAAAATTTGACTTTTATAGGTACCTTAGCAATACGATTCTGGCAGTTGTGTTTTTTTAATTTGAATCTCACCTTCAAGAACTTTCAGAGCTACAGATACAGTATTTGTCATATACGTGTATCCAAATACAAATGAATTGTATTGCATTCCTGTCTAATATGTCGAAAAAAAAAAACCACACAAAATCAATTAACGCACATATTTTATTGGCATTTTTTGTCGCCTGTTCTAGAGAAATGTAATAGTTGCGATTTATTTTAGTATATTTAAGAAGTAATTTTCACATAATAATAATTACTGTACAATACATAATAAATTGATTTTGGGGGCAGGATCCGGCCATGTCATTTCAAGTTGATAGCATCAGTAGTTTATGAGATATTCAGCTGTGACAGACAGACAGACTGAGTCACACCATAAGGGTTCCTTCTTATCATTTTGGAACGGAACCCTAAAAATTAACAATATGATATAATAAAGATGTGTAATAAACATTATTTCACATGGGTCTTCCAACCGGGTTAAAACGGTTAACAAATTGAAGAATAAACTATAATAGCAATATATTCATTAGACAATCGACATTATTGTCGATAGCCTACGTTAGTATGGATCTGCACAAGCACATCATTAGCTCGCAGCAAGGCAAAGCGGCTGTACTACACGACGCAACCGCATACACAAAATATCGTTTTGTGATTTTTACATTGCGTTGTCCAGTCACTTAGCGTCATACTTACGTAGTGGTTAAGAAGCAATGTATTTATTGCAAAAATAATACAGTCGCTGTTATGTATGAAAACAAAAATAACGTAGTTTACTACGTTATTTTTGTTTAAAGCAAGCAAGAAATATTTTACGACTTGTTGTTTTTCATGATTTTAAAGACAAACATAGTTAAATACTTGTACTAACTTATGGCAAGTGATTCCATGATCTAGAAATATTTTGTTTTGGCTTCGGTTTTTACAAGAAATCACTGAACAACACGACATTCTTATAATTTGTCACGATCACGGTCGAAAGCGCACTAGTTCGCGGAGACCGCCATTTGCCTACGTTGCGAGCATTTTGATCATTGCGCGCGGACACAGACACGCCCCCTTGCCACTTCTCCTGTTTTTTATATTTCTATGAAAAAATCCATACGTAGGCGGTCCGACCCAGACGACCCCATCATTCTCCTCCAGGAGAGTCATAGGTCTACTAGCACAGGTTGAAAAAAAGTAGACACAACACGATCGTCATTCCGACCTCGCCGCCGAGGCCCCGCGCGAAATCTCCGACTAATCAGTCCTCCCCGACCCTAGCTTTCAAACGAAGGGCCAGCATGCGCTTCAGCTGAGTAGCATGTAGTCCAAAATCCCCCTGATAATAATCAAAACACTGATTTTATCCAGCCACCGACGGTCCCTTGCCATCCTCCCCCCCCCCCCCGACTATGCCCTTAGCCGAGGTTCGTACCCCACAGGCGGTGCCCTTAGCGTGCAGTCGGATAGCTTATAAGTATGCCCTGGCTGGAGGCCTTAAATTTCTATTAGGAGCTTAAGGCACCACAGGATAGTACGAGATGCCATTTAAAAAAAAAAACGTAGGCGGTAGGCGGCAACATTTTTATTTTTTTAGACGTAGCGCAAAAATGACACTTGACAGTGACTGCTCTATGACTATACGGCAAAGATTTTTTCTTAAAAAAATATATTATAGCCAGTGTCACTCGGGATGATGTAAGGATTCTAACGACACCCCATTCATCCAAATCTGTTCAAGCCTGTTCAAGCATTTAAAAGTTGTGGTGGAATAAAAAGACTCGTATACATATGTACATACATGAACCCTGAAAACATTACACTCGTTTTTTGGGCGGTCTTGTAATAAAATACTCCTGTATGATGTTGCAGATGTTGTTGTTTTGTTGGCGTTGGTAAGTTCTCAGTTACCGTCTAGTAGAATGATCCAGCCATTCGCCGATTTTCAAGTCAATATTGCAGACTATAATAAATTCGAAGAAGACTGAACCGACGGCACGACGGCTGTGTGTATGTACGCCTTTAGAGCGTTGTGAACCTAGTTTAGATTTTAAACTCTGCTTGCATTTGATTGGACCACGCCGTGCTTTTTCGCGCAATGGAGGGAGCTGGGGAAGAGAACTTTTATGGCCGACATTTCGAGTAGCATTCTAGTCCGGCAATCCATTCCAGTACTGGGTGAAAAATGGATTAATCCGAATAGCGTTTTGATTTCATTACAATTGCAATGCATTGAATCTACAGAGAAATCCAGGCCAATAGATGGATTGGCGATCTGCTTTTTAGTTTGTGGCTCCAGCTAAACTAGAAATCGGGAGTCGTCTAGCTAGAGCTACCCATCCAGTGCATTTGTGTAACATTTCATCGAGCCTTCAGATCCGATATTTCAACGAAGAGTAAACGAAAAATAGAAAAGAATGATAAATGATTTTATTTCTGTAAGTAGGTTTTTACAAACACTTTTACACGTCAATCATATTTTAAAACTAGATGAGGTCGGCGTTTCGTATCTGACTACTCTGAGAAGAAAGACCGAAACAAACTCAGAGATCACAGTCTCTTTTAAAGTCCAGACATAATCTTCGTCAAATCATGTGAAGACCATGTAGATTGGTGTCTGAAATGGTCTTTTGAAGAAAGAACCACACAGATTGAGTGGACCTATCCATTCAGTGCACGCATTTGTCAGTAATCGTGCAGCTCAACTTAGAACATAAGGAGCTCAACGATTCGACGAACAATACCAAAGAAAGGACATTTGGGCAGGCCGCATAAATTACTCAAACTGCCATACCAAGATCAGAAAAAAATAAATATACTGAGAAGAAAAAAATAAAAATAAACAAAGACCCACATAGTCTTCACATTATTCATGTCAATGTGTCTAAAGCAATCACAATAAAAAAAGTTTCAATATGTAAAATTTGGAGCAGCTCAATCCCAAGCCTTTTTGTCCTCAATATAATCTTTAATGGTATAAAAGGCTTTCTGGCATAATTTACGTTTAATGAAAGATTTGAATTTATTAATGCTTAGATCTTGAACGTGGCTTGGAAGTTTATTATAAAAGCGTATACATTGACATCTAAATGAACCACCTATTTTCTTGAGCCGTGATTTAGGTACAACATACATGTGTTTGTTCCTAGTATTTATATTATTATCACTGTATTTTTTAAACAATTTTATGTTTTATGGGCATATAAAAGATTTTCAAAAATATACTGAGAAGGCACAGTCATATCGACCTTGTGTCCTACGAGGTACTATGGGACAAATTGCAGAGTGAAACAACACTACCAAATGAAATTACATCCTTGTTTCGCTACTGGTACTACAACCAGAGAAATAGTGTTAGATGGGCTGAGGCTCAATCGGATGTGTATGAGCTGCACTGCGGGGTGAGACAGGGGGGCTTAAGTTCACCCCGCCTCTTCAACTTATGCTGAGCCCATCGATAGGGGCTTTGCGGACGTTTGTGGCGATTTGTGAGTCCTATGCAGAGGCCCATGGGCTCAAGTATAATGTCGCGAAGAGCGAACTTATGATGTTTAAAGCGCGTGACATTATAAACTATTCAGATGTCCCCAGTGTCTCGCTCTGTGGCGCTCCTCTAAAATGGGTGACTAAGTTTAAGTACTTGGGTCACTGGGTCACTGAGGATCTTAGGGACAATAAAGATATAGAGAGGGAGCACAGGTCGCTGGCCGTTCGATGTAACATGCTGGTTCGAAGATTTGCACGTTGTACTAATCAAGTGAAGGTAACTCTTTTTAAATCCTTCTGCCAATCTTTTTACACGTGCACTCTTTGGACCAGTTTTACGCAGAGGACATACAGCGATCTGCGTGTCCAATACAATAACGCGTTCACTGTTGGATACTGTTGGGGCTGTCGTGGCGTTGTAGTGCGTCCGGCATGTTTGCGGAGGCGCACAGAGATGATTTTTACGCCATAATAAGAAAAAGGACCGCATCCATGGCCGGTCGGCTGCGCACCGCCACTAATAGTCTCCTGAGTGTATTCCAAGGTCGGTGGGACTCCCCTCTGCTGCGCCACTGGGTAAGGATCCACACCAGCTAAATATGTACATATTTCTTATCTTCAATTACTAACACTAGTCTTTAAGCAATTTTGTATACTAACACTATGGACTCTAAGTCTGAAATAAATAATTTGAATTTGAATTTGAATAGGCTTTTTTACGCGATAACCGACATCTACGCGGGCGGAGCCGCGGGCAAAAGCTAGGAGGTGTATATATTGACTGGTAAATCAACAGCAACATCATCATCATCCACAGCCTGACTCTCACACCCACTGCTGAGCATAGGGCTCTCTATTCATGTGCCAATCCCCGGTCTCCTGTGCGAGCCTCATTCAGGTTCTACCCAACAGTAACACATGGTCCGAAATCAGCGCCGATAAAAAGTAAGTGATATAAGAAATAAGGAGATATGCCCAGCAGCTAAAAATGTAAGAAACCCCATGTCTTCAGTCTATCCCTTCCACTCGCCACAACTACACATGCAGTTCAGTAAAAGCAATAGATACGAAGTCGCGCACACACTCGCAATTCATAAATTGTATCTTACTACACAATCAATTATAAACCTTATCGCATCAAACACAAAGCGCATTTACCAAGCACCGTACAACTCACTCACACGAAAACATCGGGCTCTATCGTTGTGCTGTGCAAAAGCCATTTATTTTACATATACGCTAATGATTGACTAAATCGAAAAGTTATCGATTCTTCCATTTATTATTGAATTAAAACTTTTGTGGGGGACCTGAAAATAAAATAAATAATAAACGGTATACAAATAATAATATAATATAAATAAACAATATTTTGCTAAAAACAAAATATTATTAAGTAAATATTTTTTTAAATCAATAAATGAGAAAATACAGATGTGTAATAAACATTATTTCACTTAAGTCTTTCAACCGGGTTAAAAAGGTTGACAAATTGAAGAATAAACTATAATAGCAATATATTCATTAGACATACGACATTATTGTCGATATCCTACGCGACGTTAGTAGATCTGCACAAGCACATCATTAGCTCGCGGCAAGGCAAAGCGGCTGTACTACGCGTCGCAACCGCATACACAAAATATCGTTTTGTGATTTTTACATTGCGTTGTCCAGTCACTTAGCGTCATACTTACGTAGTGGTTAAGAAGCAATGTAAATATTGCAAAAATAATACAGTCGCTGTTATGTATGAAAACAAAAATAACGTAGTAAAAGCAAGAAATATTTTACTACTTGTGGTTTTTCATGATTTTAAAGACAAATATAGTTAAATACTTGTTCTAACTTATGGTAAGTGATTCCATGATGTACAAACATTTTGTTTTAGCTTCGGTTTTTGCAAGAAATCGCTGAAAAACATGGTATTATTATAATTGGTCACAATCACGGTCAAAAGCGCACTAGTTCGCGGAGACCGCCATTTGCCTATTTTGCGAGCATTTCGATCATTGCGAGCGGACACAGATACGCCCCCTTGCCACTTCTTCTGTTTTTTATATTTCTATGGTGTTATGGCTCATGAGACTATGAACGAGCTCGTCCGACGCATGCAGTGAGGAGTAGCAGTGGTATCGGGGTAGAGAGCCTGCGGACCGCAGTCGTACGGATCATTAGCTGAACGAGACATTGTGTGAGGTGATCCGATCTGTCGGTCGATGTCGCCAATTGACGCACAAAGAGCCCCATTGTTGTCGAAAGATAGGGCGTCGCAACCGCACGCCAGGCCCGGCCACTCTCCTGCTGAGCGTCGCTGCGAGGCGCACGGCAGGGCCCATGTCTCCTACCGGCTAGTGCGTCGCGTCAGGGTTGGACTTCGTTTGCGGTCAACTTAAAAAAATACTCGTTTCGGTTCACACATCACTGTGGCCTGCGAGTAGGTACGCGGTGCGACGATTCGGCGCGTGATTTGCACTTTAGATTATGATTAATTGCGTATTTAATCGAGGGGTCACTAGATCGACCTCTCAAGATAAACACTCGGAGGTCGAAGCGGACTCCGACTACACCTGCACCATCTGTGTCACATCAGCCACAATACACGTTCCCGCGGGCTCTTGGAGGACTCGGTACGTAGGGAGCGATGGGCGCGAACTTGACGGGCAACATCGGTAACTTTCTTGAAGAGGAAGAACGCGCCGACCTTGTCCGTCCTTGCGGCGCGATAACGCGGGTTCGGGGTCTCGTGGAAACGTGACGCTTCGGGCCGCGACCCCGCTATCGCGCCCTTTTAACCGCGTGTCGCATCGCCGCCGCATCACTCGGCTCGCACGCTCCTCGCGCGTATCACGCACCTTTCGTTACGACCGTGCGTTATACATAAATATCCAAAACTAAAAAATTTGGATTCAAACGACGGTCAAAGCCGTACCGGGACGGAACTTCCACAAGGATTGGTTGAGGTGAGCGAAGAGGCAGAGTTGCCTGCTCGCTTTAACTTTCAATCTACGCGGTGCATTACCTACTGAAGCCGTGGTCTGGTTGCAGATACGCGTCACACCTGAGCAACCGACATGCCAAGTGCCGTGACGAACGGGGCCAGAGGGTCGGAGGACGACATCGTGCTGACTGGGCTGTCAGGCCGCCTGCCCCAGTCCGACACCATCGAGGAGTTCGCGCAACAGCTGTTTGATGGCGTGGACCTGGTAACCGCAGATGATAGACGATGGACCCCAGGTAAACACTTTTTCGCTTGAGGTTTTACACCTAGTTTTTCTTTCTTTGAATTTTCTTCTGAAAGTATATCGACGCTTGAAAGGCAATATTGGAAATATTGTGTATACTCTAGTAGAGTATACACTAAAAAAAGCATTTAAAAGGTTTTTTTATTGGAAAAAAAATCTTTAAAATGCTGTAGTGTAAAGTTGCCAACATGTGTCGTTTGGTCAATATTGCCTTTCAAGCGTCGATATAGTATTAAGATTAGTGAATAGTTTTTGCTAATCAATCGTAAATAATTGCATATAAAACTAAATCTTTGATTACCACTGTAGCATTTTCTTTTCTGAATCGTTTTTGAGGCCTATTTTCATTAATCACCGATCACAGATGCTGGATCATTGTGTTTTGGCGATCTTAGACTTTATTGTATGACTTTACTGTTAGTCATTGCCAGTATTACCACCTACCGGGCCCAGTAACATGTGTAAGGAAAACCGTCCAAGTGCGTGTCGGATCATGCACAATGAAGGGTTCCGTACTTGGGATGAATTTATCCCAAGAACGAAGTTCACATTGCGGTTGAAAAACAAGTTCTCCCATACATTCCAACTGCAGAGATTTACCATGGTATTTCAAGATGGTCTTGAAATAACAAGGTAAATCTCAGACTACTTATACTCGTAGGTTTTCCTGTAATCTAAAAAGACAGACGGACTGTCAGACACAGTTAGACAGACGCACAGACCGACACACGAGTGATCTTATAAGGGTTCCGTATTTGTTTGTTAATTTTGAGGTAAATAATCCTAAATTATTTAAAACAGCATATGATTTTGAAAAAGCCACGTTGGTAATAAGCCTGGTTCTGCCCCCCTTTTCTGACATGAGCGCATCCTCGCTCTGGAGAAGCGTGTGTAAGCAGCCTCGCGAGCGGCCTTTACGACACACACCACAATAAAATTGCCCAAATTTTAAATTTTAAACCCGTATGGTAAATTCACCTCTGGTTGGACATCAAGTTTCGATGTTTGCATCGTATCTCCGTACCTATCCCTGTATGATAATTTTGGTATGTATACGAGTCCGCAAATAAGACAATTATCACTTTAGTGCATACGAGCAATGATCACAACTTAACTGATGTGATGAGAATATTATTGTGTTTACAATATTGTTACATAATTTGTGATTGTGACATATCGTCATAATGTGACATTGTGGTGTAAATCTGTAGGTATATAATGTAGATACTTATTGCAACAGTATAGCGGAAAACGTCATGTAATGTGGGTACTAATTATTTAATTTAAAATATCATTTGGCTATTAAAGCTCAATGATGTTGTTTTCATTTTTAGCAAAGTTTAAAAAAAAAGTAAGTATTCTGTTTTTTGTTAATACGATTAATGGAACTAACAATTTATGTAACGTAGGTATATAGAAACATTTTGTCAACGTGAAATGTGGTCCTCTTCGTGTAGTTGGTGGGTGACATGATGTGCTTATAATGGCAACAGGCTGCGCTGGACACGCGCGGCAGGAATTTCGCGCTGCGCGGCGGAGGGCGGTGGCTGCGCACAGTGCGCACCCTGCGTGCGCATGTTCCGGTACTGATACGCGCTGGCTGCGCAGTGCGCATGCGACACCTATTTGACCTTCATTGCCACGCACCGATTGACCATATTATCGGTGGATTACAGCGACCATAATACATGATTGAAAAGAGTGCGTGGTTGGCCGAATTCGAAACTTAACTGTAGACTAAATACTCTTCATTATGTACAGTACACCATACGAATTACAGATATAAATGTAGAAATTTTACATGGGGTGACAATGGGCTAAAAGCGATCTATTAAAAACTTTTGGATGGGTTAAGGGAGAAGGCAAGACAAATACATGCAGGTAGTCAGTCTGTGGCATATACATACATAATTATAACATATTATTGTACTATCTATAAGACAAAGTCACGTAGTCGATTTTAATACGTAAACAGTAAAAAAAAAAACGACTTAAAAAAATAGTGTTATTTTGGTGGTGGTTGGTTTTTTGTTTTTTTTTTTTTTTTTTTTTCACTTTTTTATTGTGGTACCTACCCCACAACAATTCGTATACGACAATAGTGACAGGAAATCTTATAAAACCATGAACATACACCGAGTGGATTAAATACCAGCTAAATTAAATAAAAACAGCTGTTCCATACTAAAGTTTAATACCGACTGTTGTAAACTGTATGGGACAGCTGTTTATTTTTTCGCGATTTCAAAGCTGGTCCCATAGAAAAAGTTATTCAGTTCGATGGTCTAAAGCACCTCTTAAAGTTTGTAGAGTTAATTTTTTAACACCTTATACCTAAAGACGAATTGAGAACCTCCTCCTGTTTTTGAAGTCGGTTAAAAATCATTTATAGCCAGAGTGCATCTCATGAAAATTCTAATAAGCACAAACACGGCTAGGATACATTGTTTTATTACGGAGTTCCGTTGCCTACCTTCCGGCTTCATCATCAGATCAGGGGCCTAAGTCTACTAATTTACAAACGTTGCAATGGTCTCGCCATTGTGAGTATTTGACAGTGTTTGTATGAAAAATCTGTCAAAAACTCACAATGAAGAAACCATTGCAACGTTTGAACATTAGTAGACTTGGCCCCCTTTTGATGGTACCATTTTGATCAGCATTTACCTATTTAAATTTGCTTCGTCATAGTCGCTTAACTATCTTAATCGAGATATCTTATCGCTACCCGTGAAATACGTATCATTGAGGAGTTCCGGGGGCCATCTGTGGTCTTCTTCATCAGTTCCGGTTCACCAAATGATACTTTCTGAAAGCAAATGCTGGATTTGTTGATGAATATACAAAAATCGCTATATAAATGCCTATAAAATTTGAGGAGTTCCCCCAATTCCTCATGGATTCCATCATCAGAACTGGATTTAAAAAAAAGGGACAATCTGAAAGTATATCCTTTACAAAAAAAAAAAAAAGACATCAAAATCGGGTCATAAACGACGAAGTTATCCGCGAACACACAAAAAAAGACGACGGTCGAATTGAGAAACCTCCTCCTTTTTTGAAGTCGGTTAAAAACTAAAACTACATCATTAGATTTTTTTTAATACAGTTAGCTTCGCATCGACTTGAGGACCTTCTCTTTTATTCGACAGCGACGGTTCAATTCGCCTCGTGGTCAAATCAGTTTGACAATTAAGTTTGACCACGAGGAAGGAAGGGAGGAATACTCCAAAAAAATATGCCTTTACAGTACCTATTCGAATCCGTTGATTTTGGAAAAGTTTTATTCAAAACGCGAGCTTATCGCCAAGCTCATAGCAATTTGATTGATAATGTTTTTTGTTGCTGCACCTATTTAGATAAAGCCATAGTTAATTATCTCCCTTCTGATCACAGCGGTCAAACCGTAACTTTTGAGTCTAACATACCCATACAAAAAGTGCAGATACAGTTCACACCATTAACAACAGTTAATTTAAATAAATTTAATAGCACTTTAATTTATAAGTTAAATGATCAGGACCTTACAATGAACAATGTTAATAATTATTTATACAAAGAATTCTTTTCAGCAGTCCAAACCGAGTTCAATAATTATTTTAAAAAGAACACTAAAACTATCAGCCCTAGGTTTTTATTTAGTGACTGGGCAACTAAAGGACTCAGGAAAAGTAGGGAAAGACTTTTCGAGCTGTATGGCCTTAAGCCTTATATTAACACAGAAAATTTTAATAAGTATGTTGCTACTTACTCTAGAATTTTTAAGAACACTTGTAAGGCAGCTAAAGCCTTATTCATCAGTAACAAGGTTAAATCAGCAGACGATAAAATAAAGACGGTTTGGAAAATTATCAATAATGAAACAAATAGGAACAAAAAGCATAATTCTGATTATACACTGGAGACGTCATGTGGTCTTATTTGCGATAACAAAGTAGTTGCGTAAGAATTTGTAAATTTCTTTACCAGTATCCCACTCAAAACGACTGAAACCTTAAATTTCTCACCCTCGCTCTCTTTTGATTTAGTAAAGGCGAACGTTTCAGCCTGCCCGATTGAATTTAACTTTAAGCATATTAACCCCATAATATATTAATAGTAATAAAAGCTTTTAAGCAAATCAAGATCAAATTAACCGAAGATCTTTGGGGAATGTCTATTAAAGTCTGTACCTCTATAATTGAGACTATAGCGCCTTACTTAGCCTTAATATTTAATTTGTGTATAGATCAAGGAGTCTTCTCGGATTTAATGAATACAGTAAGGTAATACCTCTTTTCAAATCCGGGGACAGTAAAGTCACCAATAATTATAGACCCGTATCCGTGTTGCCGGTTTTCAGTAAGGTGTTTGAAAAGGTAATGCTTAATCAAATGCTCAATCATTTTAACACGAATAAAATCCTTCACGAACAACAGTATGGTTTCACCAAAGGACGTTGCACGACCGACGCCGGTGTAACATTATTAAGACACATTTTTAACGCGTGGGAAGAGGCCCAAGACGCCATAGGAATCTTTTGTGACCTCTCCAAGGCATTTGATTGCGTCGATCACGAAACCTTACTTTTGAGCATTACGGACTTGGGAAACTTGCACTTAGTTTTGTTTTTTTTTTTTTCTATTTTTGTGTGAAAATCTTAATGCGGTTCACAGAATACATCTTCTTACCAAGTTTCAACAGTATAGTTCTTATAGTTTCGGAAAAAAGTAGCTGTGACATACGGACGGACAGACAGACATGACGAATCCATAAGGGTTCCGTTTTTTGCCATTTTGATACGGAACCCTAAAAACGGTCTACTATGCGCTATGCCAATCGGTCATCGGTTACTGTGTTACTGCTTGGGGTGGTGCAATGAAAACAAATTTCTTGAGGGTACAGAGAGCTCAAAGAGCTGTCCTCAAAACAATGACTCGTAAACCGTATAGATTTCCTACAGTACTTTTATACGAGGAATGCAAAGTTTTAACTGTTAGGCAGCTCTTTATCTTGCAAGCTGTCCTCAGAACCCATAGAACCTTGCCCAGGTCTAACCCAGAAAAGCGCACAAACATCCCCTCCGGTGTAGGACATAACACATCTTTCGCAAGGCCCCAATACTACGTTATTGGTACATATTTATACAAGCAACTACACCGAAAACAGCTTACTTGATTCTAGCAGATACGCGCTAAAATACAAGATCACTCAGTGGCTACTTTAGCAGGACTACATCACAACAGAAAATCTACTGACATACATTTCTTAAACTCAAACATACTTAACTTCTCCCCTATCATCACATCATACTCTACACATACACTACACTCAACACCACACTAGGGCTTTCAATACCGGTATTCCGGGATCCCGTAATACCGTGATCACGGATTTTATTTTGGCCTTTTACAATACTGGAATTGACGCCCCAATACCGTGATTACGGTATTACAAATATTAGATCTGAAAATTATGTGATCTTATTCTGACACTTGTTTTCACCAGCACAGGCGTCCCGCTGTTATCTTAAGCGGGTTCCCGCGCCCCGCCTGGGGCAATGCCCGAATTCGAGCTGTACTTATGTCGTTTTTGTTATTGTCAGTCAGTTTCTCAAAGGCGACGGGATAGCGCGTATATAGGGTGTATCTATTCAAACACGAAATATTTTAAGGGATATACCTATAGGTGGGTACCTAAAGAAGCCATAGAAACGATTTTTTTTTTAAATCTAAGTATATTATTTGAGAAATTAAATAATTTAAAATTACTTGATATGATGATTAATTATCAAAAGGCACCGCGCTCGTACCGCCACCGTCGCGGTCGCCGCGTCATACATGTTTCTCTTAAAATATTTTGTGTATGAATAGATACACCTTAAGTATATAGACTTTGTTGTTGTGTAGTGTTAACTTGTGACTGTGAAGTTGTGATTAGGGCTTGCAGAATCCGTTCATTTTTACTATCCGGATAATACGGATACTAATATTTTACTATCCGGATTACTCGGATAATACGGATATTTTTTCGTTTTTAATATAAATCAAACTAATAAGTTTTTGTAACTCGTTTTAATCAGTCTCTGAAGCAAAATGACAAAGAAATATATTAAATATATATAATTATAATAAATATATATTAAATATATATAATTTAAGGAAATTAATGTTATGACTGTGCCTTCTCAGTATATTTTTGAAAATCTTTTATATGCCCATAAAAACATAAAATGGTTTAAAAAATACAGTGATATCCATAATATAAATACTAGGAACAAACACATGTATGTTGTACCTAAAACACGGCTCAAGAAAATAGGTGGTTCGTTCAGATGTCAATGTATACGCTTTTATAATAAACTTCCAAGCCACGTTCAAGATCTAAGCATTAATCAATTCAAATCATTCATTAAACGTAAGTTGTGCCAGAAAGCCTTTTATACCATTCAAGATTATATTGAGGACAAAAAGGCTTGGGATTGAGCTGCTCCAAATTTTATATATTGAAACTTTTTTTTTTATTGTGATTGCTTTATACACATTGACATGAATATTTACTTGTGAAGTATAATGTTATTATTTTAATTATTGTGAATGTGAAGACTATGTGGGTCTTTGTTTATTTTTTATTTTTTTCCTTCTCAGTATATTTTTTTTTTTCCTGTTCATGGTATGGCAGTTTGAGTAATTTATGCGGCCTGCCCAAATGTCCTTTCTTTGGTATTGTTCGTCGAATCGTTGAGCTCCTTATGTTCTGAGTTGAGCTGCACGATTACTGACAAATGCGTGCACTGAATGGACAGGTCCACTCAATCTGTGTGGTTCTTTCTTCAAAAGACCATTCCAGACACCAGTCTACATGGTCTTCACATGATTTGACCAAGATTATGTCTGGACTTTAAAAGAGACTGTGACCTCTGAGTTTGTTTCGGTCTTTCTTCTCAGAGTAGTCAGATACGAAATGCCGACCTCATCTAGTTTTAAAATATGATTGACGTGTAAAAGTGTTTGTAAAAACCTACTTACAGAAATAAAATCATTTATCATTTATCAATAATAAATTATACCAATATTCCTAGTAAAAATCGCATAAAAAATCTAGTTCACTTTCTAAAATTATACAATAAAACACCGATACCGTACAAATAATTTGTATCTATTCTTCTCATACTAAAAACAATTCTAATTAAAAAGTGATCTTACATTTGTCACAATATCCCACTCAAATCAACCTATTTAAAACATATAATTAAATAAAAATATCACTTTCTCTGGCAAAACAGCTCAATTATTAAACAGCAATAGTATAAATAAAATAAAACAATTGAACAAAATATCTCAAAATAACCAAATAACCCTTTATTTATAATATTACGTAATTCTTAAGGCCCTCCAGAAGCTGTTTTCTTCCGTCATACTTGACGGCAAAACGCCACAGGCATGGAAGAGAGGTGTATCGATACTTTTCTCTAAGAAGGGCGATAATGCCCTCCTTAAGAATTATAGGCCCATCTCACTTCTGAGCCATATCTACAAGCTGTTTTCAAGAGTCATCACGAACCGTCTCGCGCGCATGTTCTGGACTTCTAGCCTCCCGAACAAGCCGGATTCCGTAAAAGCTTTAGCACCGTAGACCACATACATACGCTACGGCAGGTTATACAGAAGACCGAGGAGTATAACCTGCCTCTCTGCTTAGCGTTTGTGGACTACGAGAAAGCCTTCGATTCGATCGAGACGTGGGCTGTAGTGTAGTCTCTTCAACGGTGCCAGATAGACTATCGGTACATCGAGGTGCTGAAGTGTCTGTACAAAAACGCCACTATGTCAGTCCGACTCCAGGACCTCGAAACCTATCCTTCTGCAGCGAGGTGCGAGACACGGAGATGTTATCTCTCAGAAACTGTTCACCACTGCACTGGAGGATGTCTTCAAGGTTTAGGACTGGAAAGGGGTTGGCTTCAACATCAATGGCGAGTACATCACTCACGTTCGGTTTGCCGATGATATAGTTGTCATGGCTGAGACTATGGAAGAACTCAGTACAATGCTCGATGACCTCAGTAGAGCTTCCGAAAGAGTGGGTCTTGGAATGAACATGGACAAGGCAAAGATCATTTCAAATGCCCATGTAACACCCACTCTCATGAATATCGGAGACGCTACACTCGAAGTTGTGGACGAGTATGTTTACCTAGGACAAACTGTCCAGATAGGTAGGTCCAACTTCGAGAAAGAGGTCAATCATCGAATCCGACTCAGCTGGGCAGCGTTCAAGAAGCTACGCAATATCTTCTCGTCCCACATACCGCAGTGTCTCAAGACGAATGTCGTTGACCAGTGCGTGTTGCCAGTGATGACCTATGGCACTGAAACGTGGTTGCTCACAATGGGCCTTATTAGAAGGCTAAAAGTTACCTAAAGGGCAATGGAGAGGGCTATGCTTGGAGTTTCCCTACGTGATCGAATCAGAAATGAAGAGATCCGCAGGAGAACCAAGGTAACCGACATAGCTCGAAGAATTTCCAAAGTTAAGTGGCAATGGGCAGGGGGGCACATTGCTCGCAGAACAGATGGCCATTGGGGCCGAAAGGTTCTGGAGTGGCGCCCGCGTACCGGAAGACGTAGCATAGGAAGGCCTCCCACAAGGTGCACTGATGACCTTGTGAAAGCCGCAGGAATCCGCTGGATGCGGGAAGCATGGAACCAGTCGAGGTGGCATTGCTTGGGGGAGGCCTATATCCAGCAGTGGACGTCTTTCGGCTGAAATGATGACGTAATTCTTAAATTATTTTTATGCGAAATTTTGGTAATATGATCTTAATAATCTTATGATGTGAGTTTAAACATAAAGCTAACAAGTGTTCAATGTTGTTGTGATCTCTGTCACTAAATTATATTTTAACTTATTGTGATTTGTGAAGTGAATAAATAATTGCAAGAGTGATTAACTATATTACAATAATAAATAACGTAATAACAGTTATGTATTTTAAAAATGACAGCTTTTTATTTAATATTTAAAAGAGAAAAACAACTATCCGTAAAATATGAAAAATCCGGGTAGTGATGCAAGTAAAATCCGGATTTGAAAATTGGCGGATATCCGGATAATACGGATATCCGGATATCGGGATTGCAAGCCCTAGTTGTGATCTACTAGCGCGTATTTTTGCTAGTTTAATTAGATTACCGTCGTTGCTGCCTCTTCGTGTCTTACCCAAGAAGTTTTCATTATGTTCCTAATTCCTAACCAATACCAAATTGTTATATAAGAGAGCTATATAATAAATATATAAAACGTATTTGTTTTATTATTTTCAATAAATAAGAACAGTAAAGACTGATTTGAAAATAAAAAACACGTACATATTTTATTGGTTTTATTAATGTCCTAATTGATCTTGCGTTCAATACCAGATTACCGGTATTGTACCGGGATCACGGTATTGACTTTTCCAATATCGGTATTGAAAAAATCAGAAAGAAGAAAAGAAAAAACAAAGAAAAATTGTTTATTCTGCACAAACAAAATGCACATTACATAAAAAATAGACAAAATACACATACTAATACAAAAATTATATCGAGGTTTCTATTATCATTTTTTTCTAAACTGAATAGTTGGCGCGAGAGACACTTCCAAAGTGGTAAAATGTGTCCCCCCCCTGTAACTTCTAAAATAAGAGAATGATAAAACAAAACAAAAAAATGATGTACCATGTAAACTTCCACCGAAAATTGGTTTGAACGAGATCTATTAAGTAGTTTTTTTTAATACGTCATAAATCGTAAACCGCAATTTACCTTTCATTCATTATATATACGGAACCCTTCGCGCGCGAGTCCGACTCGCACTTGGCGGGTTTTTTTTAAATAAATGAGGCACCAACCGACGATTATCCCTGTACGCACTATGCAAGTGCACCCAAGGACAACCCCCGGTTGGTGTAGGACTATTACAGGATATGGAACCGAAGATATTGGACTATGGGTTTGGGTGGTTAAAATGAACTGGTTACCTAAAACTATGGAAGGACTATCGCCCCTGCCTGATCAATGTTTTATTATACACGGATAAAATGGCAGGGGGTGACTTGCACTCTCAATAATGGGCCCCCGAAAACGGTCGCTAGCACATAGTGACGTAGCGACAAGGGGTAACATATCCTGAGGTGCTCGAGGAGTGGAGAGGTATTTCACGGCTCTCAGAACAATCCTAGAGCCCGGAAGATGGTCAAGATCCCTACAAACACTTACTGGAATACTTCCTTCCTCCGAGCACGTTTGCTCTTGCGAAGTTTGTTTGTTTGAACGCGCTAATCTCAGGAACTACTGGTTGGAATTGAAAAATTCTTTGTGTTGTGTAGTCCATTTATTGAGGAATATTATAGGCGATATAACATCACGCTACAACCAATAGGAGCGGAGCATAAATGAAAAATGTTGCAAAAACGGGTTTTTTTTTTCCTTTTTGGGAGCTTCCGTTGCGTGCGCTGCGTAAACGGTTTAAGTTACGCAAATATCATGTATTATGGAATTGTTCCTCCTTAAAAGTTCTAAAAAAAAGTCTGCGACAGCATACATATGTCTATATTTTAAGATTAAGTCACTATAACCTTTTTTTATGGTAATCAATTTGTTTCGAAATTAATGCATTATTTGCGAAGGAGTTTTATCAACAAAATATTAATCTTTATCCAAATAAATATGTTATTAATCACAAGTATTTAAATGTAAACAAAATTGTCCTTGACATCACTTGATTTCAATCAACATCTTAGGAGATATCATAATTTTAAAATAACTCCGTAACAAAATAAGTAGAAAATTCATTACTTAAACCACTCTCTCTCTTAGGTGATGCAGACGAAATTGTGCGGGTCAGCTATATTATAAAGCTGAAGAGTTTGTTTGTTTGGTTGAACGCGCTAATCTCAGGAACTAGATACTGGTTCAAATTGAAAAATTATTTTAGTGTTGGATAGCCCAATTATCGAGGTAGGCTATAGGCTATATAACATCACGCTATGATCCTTAGGAGCCAAGCGAAAAGAACAAAAGTCAGAAAGAACGCTAAGCGACGGGATGCGACGCGATGGGTGGGCCGAAATTTCACGCGGACGAAGTCGCGGGCAGAAGCTAGTATTATCATAATATTGTGTTTGAATGATGATATACTTAGGTATTCATTTTTTTTTTTACAATTCATGCCAGATGATTGGTGATTATGATTTAAAATACGTAGGTTATAAGTGTTATAACCTACCGACCTACGGTTGAACACGTAAGCTGATCAACGTTCTGTTTATTTAGTTTTATCCTCCTGTGCCAACCCTACCAAAATAGGCATTGATGTATAAAAACCGGCCAAGTGCGTGTCGGACCACGCACTTGACCGTACTTAGAAAGAATTTATCCTAAGAACAAACTTAACATTGTAGTTTGTAAACATAATGTTCGCTAACATTTTTTCAAAATTTTAGTTTCAGTAGTTTCGGAGATAAGGGGGGAATGGTCAATTTTCGTCTATTTTCACGTATAACTTTAAAACAATTTATTTTAAAATTATAAAAAAAAAATTGAGACCCTCACAGTAAGCCCTTTTATTTGATATGTCACACGGTACAGTTTACATAACTTTTATTTTTATTTTATTTTTTGCCCCCTAAACTGACCCCAATATTCTAAATTCATTTATTTACGGTTCACGTCTGTATTTGGGTCACAAAAATTGATATGTATACCAAATTTCAACTTATTCGGTCCATAACATAGATAAGGGGGAATGGTAAATTTTCGTCTATTTTCACTCATAACTTTAAAACAGTTTATTTTAAAATTATAAAAAAAAAAACATTTGAGACCCTCACAGTAAGCCCTTTTATTTGATATGTCACACGGTACAGTTTGCAAAACTTTTTATTTTTTTATTTTCTTGTTTGCCCCCCAAAACTGACCCCAATATTCTAAATTATTTTATTTACGGTTCACGTCCGCGTTCGGGTCACTCAAATTGATATGTATGCCAAATTTCAACTTAATCGGTCCATTACATTCGCAGCAAATTGGCTGTGACAGAGGGACAGAAAGACAGACACACGAGTGATGAGTGAGTGAAGAGTGAGGGTTCCGTTTTTTCCTTTTGAGGTGCGGAACGCTAAAATATTATTTTACCACTTTGTCGGCGTGATTAATATGTACACATTGTACACCCATACCAAATTACAGCTTTCTAGTACTAAGAGACTCTGATATAAGCCGCGGACAGACAGACAGACAGACACATGGCGCGGGTTCCTTGTTGACTACGGAACCCTAAAGAAGACACCGCTCTAATGTCACATAAACATTGGATTAGAAACAATTACATGTAAGTAAACACCCACACAACTACATTTCAAGAATTTTGTGTAAAAACCGAAATAGATATATTATGACGCGGGCTGCAGCGGGAACGAGATGGCAATAATTGTCACTGTTACGTACCCCTACCAACTCAGAAACAAATGGCGACCTAGCAAGCAAAATTATTCAGGAGAATTTTAAAGAAAATATGTTTTGATGTACTTACGAGTGGAAAGTAATCCCGTGGAACTTGTTTTTGATTATTGTTGCTGCTAATTTAGACGATTACGGTAATTTTACTTAACGTGCTACACATATCTATCCTACACAAACTTCAGGGCCTCAAGTCTGCTATTACAATAGTGTCAGAATGGTCTCTTCATTGTGAGTTTTTGACAGATTTGCCATACAAACACTGTCAAATACTCACAATGGCGAGACCATTCTGACACTATTGCAATAGCAGACTTGGGCCCGGGGCCTCAAGTCTGCTATTACAATAGTGTCAGAATGGTCTCTTCATTGTGAGTTTTTGACAGATTTGCCATACAAACACTGTCAAATACTCACAATGGCGAGACCATTCTGACACTATTGTAATAGCAGACTTGAGGCCCAGTTCGATTGTGTCTAAGGTCAGTTGTGCCGGCATAGTTTATGCGGTCCACGTCGAGGAGCGCGTACCTAATCTTTCTTTTTTATACATCAACTAGCTTCTGCCCGCGACTTCGTTTGCGTGGAAGTCGTAAGAAACCACAATATACTAAAATACCAGCCACATTTTAATTTTTTTCCGACACCGGTACAGTAGTTTTAAATTGTTATGTTTTATTGTAATCATTAAAACGGAAAATAGTGGCCACTAAGCTCCGTTTTAATGATTACAATAAAACGCAACAATTTAAAACTACTGTTTGTAGTAATGATAACGTAGTCTTGTGAAGCACAACTTGACGAGCTTATTTTCTGGACTTTCATTCTAAAATAAAAGAAATTATCGAAATAACGATGAGGGCGCCACTGTGCACTCGGCGCAGTCTTAATAGATTTCGATTCGCTGATTCCGAATATTTAGAAAAAACTCAAAATCGTCCAAAATCGAGTTATTGTATTGTTCGTTAGCGCAGCTGAGTGTATGACAACAGTCGAATTATTCCATTACTACTTCGCTGGGTTGAACAGGAAGCAAATATAGCAGATAGTTACAGATTTAATTTTTATACCTTATGGATCTAAGCAGTCAATTATGACATATTCTGCTATTTCAGTCAACTTTCAACAAAGCAATGCAAATCTGATTTCGGTTCCAAAGAATTTATATTTTTTGTGCTTCTTTTAAGGGTTCTTTACCAAAATGGTAAAAAGGAACCCTTATGGTGCGACTCAGTCTGTCTGTCACAGCTGGATATCTCAAAAACTACTAATGCTATTAACTTCTTTGGAATAGTTTTAGATGACGTTTGCCCAACTATTTTGCAAATACGAAAGATTTTTTTTGCAACTGGGTCGGTAACGGGGTCTTAAAAAATCGAAGTCGGGATACTAGGGCCCGACTACTAGGGGTAGTCGGGCATGTACTACTAGGGTATCGTATGAAAGAGCGCTATTTGCACATTCTCAAACATTATTTTTTAGGCCGAATTGTTTTCGACTATTGACAACAAAAAACCCCCCCTTATCTCCGAAGTTTGCATAGATAAAATTCTGAAATTATTCTATGTGATAGAAATGTATGTGAAGATTACAGAAAAACAATTTCTCTAAATAACACACTTTTTTAGAAATCATCAACAAAACTTACATTAGTTCCATTATCGGTCAAGATACGGCGCTGACCTAAAACTGCAATATTCTACACCGCAGTGTTAAAATTCTCTGACCGCGCCGATGAAAATTTAAAAACATTTCACGGTTCACAACCAAAATATCCTCTTTCCTACCTACGTGCAGGTTGCTTTGGGTGAAGCACAGTTGTAGTTTTTTCTGGGCACTGAACTATTTAGGTACATAAACTAATGAAGCTATATATAATAGTACGGAACCCTCGGTGCGTGAGTCCGACTCGCCCTTGACCGGTTTTTTTTAAACATTTTGTTACTGTTTTGTGATAGTTCGAGGAAATTATCGAAGTAACTTCTCCCACTCTTGGCGGAGCGGGAGGGCTTGTCAGACTTTTACTGATTAAAACCCACCCGTGCATCGGTCCGAGCAGACCTCGTCAGTTTGTGCTGACATCTCTTTGAGGCGCGCGTGGAACACAACGCGCCGTCGACCCGGGTCTGGTCCTTACCGGACGGCGAGCTGCCCATTGCTCGCCGTCCGCAAGCCCGCGCCTACGGTGGCCGGGAATCGCCAATTGATTCCCGTCGCCCAGGGCATCTCCTGCGGCGACTAGGGGCATGAGGGCGCACAGACTAACTCTCCCTCACGCGTTCCGCCTCCTCCTTCGCGCGCATTACTGCTTCGCAGAAGGAGGTGATGGCCTCCCATGCACTTTCGCTCCGTAGCATGGCCTGGACCAGGGCCGGACGCGAGTGATCGTCGCCACCGATTGCCTCCGTGAGAACACGGCGGTGCTCTATCCAAGCCGGGCAGACTTCCACCGTATGCTCCACCGTGTCCTCCGAGCGATCCACGCAGTGGTAACACCCGGGCGTTTTCTCCCACCTTATCCTGAACAGGAACCTCTCGAAACAACCGTGTCCGATGAGGACCCGCGTCAGGTGAAAGGTGAGGATGCCGAGGCGCCTCTCTAGTTACTCCTCAAAGAGGAGTATATATTATACTTGAACTTACGTGACTTATACTTGACTTCCCGAGTGTTTACAATTACAATGTGCTGTTATATTATATTAGTGATAGCTGGTCGTCAGGAATAATCTCTAAGAATGACAATGAGAAACATTCAATGTATCAGTGTTGTGCCACTAGTGTATATGCAGAAACACAGGCTTTCAATAATTCACTAGAAAAGAGCTGGTGGAGCTCGACACCGACCTGCGGAAAGTCCAGGAAGGCTATGCCATTCTGAGAGAGACACAGTGCTTACTGGCATTAAGTGATTTCTTTGTTTATAAAAAGTAGTGTGCCACAAAATTGGCAAGTTGCGTGTGACTGTGTTACGCCGCGCCCCGCGCGCCGCCAATCAGCGAGGCTATCTGTCCGATCGCTTGACTCACCCGCTATTACCGCCTTTTCAAACAAACGATAACATCTCGTATCTAGCATCAGCTCATCATGGACACCCGACACTGGACAGATCGATCTCTTACAATCTACAAATTATGTATGTCCACTGAGTTCTTTGCCATTGTTCATTTTCTGCTTTAACTTTCATGATTTAGGATTCTTATTAAATAACTATCTGTTGCCCGCGGCTTCGCTCGCGTTGCTATTCTATTCTATATCTATGCAAATAAATAAAATTGAAGTGTCTTTTTGTAATGTTCTTTTTTTCCTTCTTTCCATCGCTAAGTTCTTGGAGATATCATTGACACAATTGCCCCTGTCCTAACAGGAATATTTAATCAATGTTTGGACAGTGGTACGTTTCCAGACTTAATGAGGCATAGTAAAGTAGTACCAATTTTTAAATCGGGTAGTAAGAGTGATCCTTCTAATTATAGACCTGTATCTGTGGTACCAGCATTGAGTAAAATATATGCTAGACCAGATGTTGTCACATTTGAACTCAAATGGGATTTTACATAGTCGCCAGTTTGGTTACACGAAGGGTAGGTCGACGACTGACGCAGGAGTAAAACTCATCAGTCACATTTTGGAATCCTGGGAGAAGTCCCAGGATGCAATTGGCATTTTTTTGACCTCTCAAAAGCGTTTGACTGCGTTGACCACAACACACTGACCTGTAAATTACGTTACTACAGAATTCGTGGACAAGCTGCCGATCTTGTTCTTTCCTATCTATCAAATAGGCGCAAAAAGTACACGTTAACGGGGCGACTTCCTCGGGGTCTCTAGTTAAGATGGGCGTGCCTCAAGTTTCAATTCTTGGCCCTTTTCTATTTCTAGTTTATATTAATGACCTTCCTTACATGATGGCTAACTTATCGGATATAATTCTATTTGCTGATGACACATATCTAATTTTTAAAGTAGATAGAAAAGACACAGATGTCTTACATGTCAACGATAGTCTCACTGTTCTTTCAAAATGGTTCGTAGCTAATAATCTTTTACTTAATGCGAATAAAACGAAATGTCTTAAGTTCTCATTACCAAATGTACCCCAAGTGGGTCTATTTTTAAAACTTGATGGCAAGAAACTAGATGCTATTACGGAAACTGTATTTCTAGGAATTACTTTCGATTCGAAATTGCAATGGGGTGCCCACATTAGAGCTCTTTCAGGTAGATTAAGTTCGCTGCATATGCAGTAAGAAAAATAAGGCAGTTAACTGATATAGCCACAGCTAGGTTAGTATACTTTGCTTATTTCTACAGTATTATGTCTTATGGCGTTCTGCTGTGGGGATCGGCAGATGACGTAGATCCCATTTTCATTCTACAAAAAAGAGCAATCCGCGCGATCTATAAAATGGGTCCTCGTGAGTCCCTTAGAAAAAAATTCAAAGAAATTGATATACTAACTCTGCCTTCTCTTTATATCTTAGAAAGTATTTTGTATGTTCGCAAAAACTTAGGACTTTTCAAAATAAGAAGTGATTTCCATAATATAAATACACGTAGTAAACAAAAAATTAAGAAATTGTGATACACAAATTCAGATTAACTAAAACTAGCAAGTCATTTCTTATAAACAGTATCCGCTTTTATAACAAGTTGCCAAAGTCGGTTACAGAACTTAGCGATGGATAGTTCAAAACCCACATCAAACGTGTCCTTATCAAAAAAGCATAATATAAGATAAAAGAATACGTTGAAGACAAGGAAGTTTGGCAATAATTCCTTCTGCACATGTGGCTTCCCTGGTACCTCGTAAACGACATAACTATGTAAATGTCTATTAACTGCTCCCAAATAACGATGTTTATTTAGATTTTTATTTTTTTACATACTTCCTTGACCCCTGTAACACAGGTCCCACCTAGCATGGGGGTCATTGATCAGATCTCTGTGCACTTGTAAGTTCCACGTTGTAAATGCTGCGCATACTAATTGTACTGTACTTTGCTTTTTAGAAATAAAGTTATTATAATTTTATTTATATATGTCTACATATGTCGGGACCCTGGGGTCCCGGAAAGCGTACGATGCCAGAGATGAAGAACATGACTTCTTCCGGGAGATAGGGTCCGTGGCGTCGCAACTGCCCACCAGCTCGTCACATGCTGCCCTGTGGGTTTCTGTATCTCTCTTGGTCTGGCTCCTCACCATAGATATGTTACGGTAAAGTAAACTCTACCGGCACAGACCTAGAGTTTGGAGCGCGCAAGCCCCACCACGACGTCAACGTAGAGATACGGCGGTTTATTACTATAATCTTTTCATTAATTTACACTATTTACCTACAAATCGAATTCCAATTCTTTATTAGTGGCTTTTGTGGACATGATATTTATTCAGATTTGTCACTGTAGTTGTAATTGCAATCATGTCATTAATCTTTTATATAGATTATTTTCTATTTTGTGAATGTGAGAACGTTGTAGGCCTAGTAGAGTGTAGATTTGTTGGCACTTTTCAATTTTGTTAAGTACCTGGTAATTGTTGAAAGGCCTACACTGTCCTCCCATACCTATTATCATTAATGAAATTGGCTTTACAATATTATTTGATAATATTGTAAAGCCAATTATTTTTAAAAGAGTGACCGTGGAGTTTCTTGCCGGCTCTTCTCCATAGGAAACGACTAACTGGAACCGTGCACCTAGCTTCTGACGTTTCATAAGTGCCCATGTAGGTTTATGTGAAATAAAATATTTTGATTTTGATTGAATGTCAAAATAACAGCGTTTTACTAAATGCGTGCTGATGTTATAAGGAGTAACAAAAATTGTTATAAGTACCGTTTGTACTGAATTATGAAAGGAATTGTGTAAACACTGCTGAATTTAATTTATACGTTGGAAATTATACAAAATAATTTAAAAAAATTGTTGTATGGCCAAGTTGCGTTATTTGAGTTCGAAGATTAAAAACAGATTTTTTATAAGATTTTTTAAAAACAGATTACAGTTAATTCAGAGCGATATGTAGCAATGATCGAGGAGTTTTTTACACCAGCGTTGCAGAATTTTCCAGGCTACAATACGCGGACCTGGTTTCAACAGGATGGCGCGACGGCCCATACCTCTAACACCGCTATGCCCGTAATTCGTGAACTTTTCCCCAACAAAGTGATCTCTCGAAGAGGAGACATTTCCTGGCCACCACGTAGTCCGGATCTAACCCCGATGGACTTTTTCTTATGGGGTTATCTGAAATCTAAAGTGTATGACACAAACCCGCGGTCAATTGAAGCCCTAAAAGAAAATATTCAAAGAGAAATGGCTAACATCACAGAACTGACTTGCCGCGCAGTCGTCGATAGTTTTAGACGTCGCTTACAGGAGTGCCGTGATCGTAACGGGTTACATTTGGATGATGTTATTTTCAAAAAATAATTCTCATTTTATAAAGGTTAATACGAAATAAAAAGGTATTTCTTATTGTAATTAGTTTTTTATTTATTAATTATTTACATGTGTAAGGACTTATGGGCCACCCTGTATAAAAACCAGTCTAGAATTCACCCCTGATAATCCGGCTTATTTCACGAATCCCCCCAGAGAATCCCCCTTAGTGGGGAAAACTGAACCCTAATGTAAAAAAAACATTTTCAGGGTCTTGGAATAAGTTTTTTTTTTCAATTCTAGTTTTCCCCCCTAAGCGGGATTATCAGGGGTGAATTCTAGACTGTTTTTTTATAGATTCCACTTTTCCTCCTAAGGGGGATTTTCAGGGGAGATTTGTGGAATAAGCCGCTTTTATAATAAACTTCCAAGCCACGTTCAAGTTCAAGATCTAAGCCTTAATAAATTCAAATAATTCATTAAACGTAAGTTGTGCCAGAAAGCCTTATACAGGGTGTTTGGCAGAACGTTGAACATACGAAAATGGTGGATAGGTGGGGTCATCTGCTACTTACTCAGCCCTAATTTATTTGGCCCTGGCCCCCTGAATATAAAAAAAAAAATATGTTTGCTTTCTTTTAGTTTCACCACTTTCTTAACTTTAAAGTGTATTTTTTTATTAAAAATGGGTAAAACAGGTAATATTTTAGTTTATTTTTTTATCTTTAATATTGGCAGATTCTTATAAAATTATTGCTTTATTCAGATGTTAGCTAGAAAAAAGTTATGACTCCTCAAACTTACAGAAAGATGTCATAAATAAAAATATTGCCTGTTTTACCCATTTTTAATACAAATTACACTTTAAAGTTAAGAAAGTGGTGAAACTAGAAGAAAGCAAAAAATTTTTTTTTTTAATATCCAGGGGGCCAGGGCCAAATAAATTAGGCCTGAGTAAGTAGCAGATGACCCCACCTATCCACCATTTTCGTATGTTCAACGTTCTGCCAAACACCCTGTATACTATGAAAGATTATATTGAAGACAAAAAGGCTTTGGGATTGAGCTGCTCCAATTTTTACTTATTGAAACTTTTTTTTGGGTGTTTATTCTACACACATGGACATGAATTTATGTGTTATGTCATGTCATGGTATAGAACTTAAAACCAAAATGTGTGTATAAATGTTCAACAACACTTTCCACATAATATAAAAAAGCCAACCAAACACGAACGACGTGCGATACAAATAACATTGAGTAGAGAGTATGTTTAAATATAAAAGAAAACTAATCTGAAACTAATACAAGTAAAAACAATCACAAGAGAAAGAAGATAGTATAATAGAATATTTATAAAAGAAATTTTGATTTTATTTTAGGATTGTTATTCACCTAATTCTGCTATAATTTTAAACGCAATACTTCTTAATTTTCCAGCAGAAACAGCAAAGAACTCGATATCTCGGAAAATCTTATTGAACTGCGTGGTAAGACGCCGCAGGGGTGCTCGCGAGCCTGCGTTTGATCGACAAGAGGTTACAGCAAACAACGGTCGCGCGCGCACCGTATTGTTCGCCGAATCGTTGAGCTCCTTATGTTCTGAGTTGAGCTGCACGATTACTGACAAATGCGTGCACAAACTGGACAGGTCCACTCAATCTGTGTGGCTCTTTGCTCAAAAGACCATTTTAGACATCAATCTACATGGTTTTCACATGTTTTGACCAAGATTGTTGTTTGGACTTTAAAAGAGACTGTGACCTCTGACTTTGTTTCGGCTTTTCTTCTCAGAGTAGTTAGATACGAAACGCCGACCTCATCTAGTTTCAAAATATGATTGACGTGTAAAAGTGTTTGTACAAACCTACTTACAGAAATAAAATAATTTGTCATTATCATTTAGGTACTTTCTGTATGCATTTAGTAAAAAGTACGGTAAACAGCTTTTACAAACAGTTACTTCAATTTTATTATTTTAAACATAGTATTTATTAGAATAGTGATAAGTTTTTAATTTAAATTAGCATGTATTTGGCATGAGGTAAGGATCGATCGAAATATTATCCGCAAACAGTACACCATGTGTACTGTTTCATTTTGGGGAAATCAGCTTAATTTTGGGGAAATCATTTATGTACTATGAGGAATAGGAATCCGCCTATAACAATTCCCTGGGGAATTGAAGCATGTGTTTGTCTGACATCAGATATTATGAGTTGGTTTCTTTTGTGTTTCGGGTTCCGTACCTCAAAAGGAACAAACGGAATCCTTATAGGACATAGGGTCTTGTATAAAACGCACACTTTGCAGGCAGGCATATTATAAGTTGGGGGATTACATCTATCTATATATATATATATATAAATCAATTGCAGTTCGTTTGTCTCGCTAAAACTTGAGAACGGCTGGGCCGATTTAGCTGATTTTGGTTTTGAAATTGTTTATCGTAGTCCAGGGAAGGTTTAAACGGTGAGAAAATATGGAAAAATACACAGGAAAGTAGGTGAAACAGTTTACTGTTTCACCTACTTTCCTGTCAAACATTTGAACATTTCGTCCCTTCGGTAAGGTAGACTCGGGTCCACTCGAATTGAAGCACGTATTAAATTAAGGGTTTTGAATCGACAACACTTATCCACATTACTCGGATTATCGCGTATTTAAATTTTAATCACTACATCACTATCACTACATACAAAGTCCTCCGCCGCGTCTGTCTGTCTGTCTGTCTGTCTGTCTGTTCGCGATAAACTCAAATACTACTGCACCGATTCTCACGCTGTTTTCACTAATGGATAGCTTGGTTCTCGAGGAAGGTTTTAGTATATAATTTGTTATGTTTTTGTATGCATTTTTGTATGAATTAACGATATTTGTTGGAGGTGTCGGAGAAAAATAAGCCGTCTGGGAGCTTTCAACGAAAACGCTGTCTAAACCCTTTGAGATATAACAAAATAATGTATGGTGGAATTGTGTATCATAAAAGGGTCTTCAAAAAAGTCCGCGATGGCATATGTCTATCTCTTAAGGATAACATACTATAACCATTTTATTGACTTTTTGTAGGTATTTGTTTGCCGAATTTTACTCTTGGAAATACGATTACGATAACAATACGCTATAATATCAGTAGCTATTAGCCAAATTATGTTCGTAGATAAATAAGCTAGCTACTTACGTGTATTTCAAACAGTATATAAGAATATTTATCATAAAAACATTACTAAACACGGCGGCCTTATGATCAAAATTTGTGCATTCCAAAACTTTCGTTACTTTTTCACTGACATATTTATCACTTTTCGATAAACTAACACTCAATACGAAATCTACACTTATTTCTCAGTAATTCTGTATAAGATTCTTCTAAGATTAAACCGTTTTCTCATTGAATCCATTACTTTACGCACGTATAACCTTGATGAATGTTTACATTAAGTATCGCGTCACACCGCCACACGACCACAGAGTATAGACGTATTTTGTTTTCTTTTTTTTTTTTCGTTCGTTTATTGTTGTTCCCGCTAAAATGTCAACCGGTCAAGTATTAGTCGATTAATCGAATTCTACATCCAGATCGTGTTGCAAGTACAAAATAAATGTCAAATATTTCGTCCAATTGCGAACGTGACCCTGAGAAAAGTTATGCACCAATGGTGTTCATTAGACATTTCGAGCGTTTTCTCCAGACAAACGGTGTACTATCCGACATTTCGGAGGATTTCGTTTTGTTTTTACATCGTTGGTACTTACGTGAATTATTTTAAAATTATTATTTGTGTCGCATTTTTATTTCGTGTTGTATTTGGTACAATTGATTGCTTTAAGAATTTGAGTGAAATTTCGTATTTTGATTTTGTGTTTGTTATCTTTAGGTAAAGACTCATTCACGTTCAGAACATAAGTACTTTTACTATATTAAATCATTTGTTTCGGTTTCTATTCACATAGTGAGTCACATTAAAATTAATATTAAGTTAGAATTTTGAGATATAGCCTGGGATATGGAGGACATAGGGTACTTTTTTATGCGATAACCGACATCCACGCGGGCGAAGCCGCGGGCAAAAGCTAGTCTATTTATATAAAAATTAATCCGTATTCCCTTGGTCACGGCATGGGCATCACGCGTGAACGACTGGACCGATTTCGCTAATTATTATTTTTGTTGAGTTTGTTATTGTCAGGAGAATATCCTTATGTGAGAAAAAAAAAAAAAATAAGAAAATGACTATTCTAATGTAATCGTATGTAACTATCTGTTGTAACTTTATGGCGTTTCACATAACGTGTCAGTCATCATTTGGTAGGTTTTTTTTTTTAATGATTTTTGTAGGTAGCTAGGGTAAGGTAGGGTAGGTTAGGGTAGGTAGGTAGGTAGGCAGATAGGTAGGTAGGTAGGTAGGTAGGAAGGTAGGTAGGGTAGGGTAGGGTAGGGTAGGGTGGGTAGGTAGGTAGGGTAGGGTAGGTTAGAGTAGTGGAGTTTATACTAACTATATTTCCTTTGCGCGTAGACAACCTGCCACAGTCAAATAGCTTTTGACAGAACGAAATCTGTCGGGTCAGCTAGTCGCTGATAAAAATGCTTGGCTGAATGCTGGTCCTGCTCCACAACCACAACTATTAACATTTAAAAATAATGTTGGAGCTGCTGAAGATTGTGAGAATATCTTTGCATTGTATAAACTCAATCTCCTCTGTATTATACTAGCTTTTGCCCGCGGCTTCGCTCCCGTGGATGTCGGAAAAAATCCAACGGGAACTATTAATATAAGAATTACTTTTGAGTAATTTAAAAACTTTAGAGTTATTCAAGGCACGCAGTAAAATTCTCCCCTAAAAACTTAATTACCCCTCATTCCCCTGTTTGGGATCAATTCTCAAAAACCCCATATACTCGTAATCCTTTTTTTTCTGTCAAAAGAATGAGCACCTTTTGAGGGGATGTTTTGAAAAATGAATTATGACAAACTTTGTGTCTTATTTAAGAACGTATTTGTGCTGAGTTTCAAGTTTATGAACTAAAAAAAATTGATTTTTCATACAGTCTAAGTCCCTCCCTTTTCACCCCTTTAAAACCCTTCTACAATACAGCTCGCCTACAATGTATGGAATGTAAATTTATTCTGAAATAATTTTTCTTCGAAACTTAAGGACTTTTCAACTTCATCGCCCTTTTTAACCCTTCGGGGTTGGAATTATCAAAAACGCTGAGACACGTATAAATTAATTTTCAATCGTCAGCCTAAACACAAAATTTGAAGATCCTTGCTTCAAAACTGACGGACTTTGATATAAATTTTCATCCCCTATTTTACCCCTTTAGGGGTGGAATTCCCAAAAATCCTTTCTTAGTGGATACTTACTCTTCACAAAGAACACACCCTCCAAGTTTCATGTCTCTAGGACCAGCGGTTTGGGCTGTGTGTTGATATATCACCCAGTCAGTCAGTTTACCATTTTATATATTACTTTTTTGTTTGTTTGTTGTACACACGGCTACATATATCAAGTTATGCAAAACTAGTTTACGCTGGTCTCGCATTGTATAGAATTTCCGTATAATGAGAGATCAGCTTATACCGGAAATGTATAGCTTGATATGTAACCGTGTGTACCTACTCTGGACCCGGACGCTTTTAACGTGTAGGTGTTTATTTTTACATCGTTCTCACATTTAGTTATAAATTCAACATTATAGATGTAAGTAATACATACATATTTTTGTAATAATTTAATTTAAAAGAGCTTCCATGGAGTTTCTTGCCCGTTCTTCTCCATAGGTACCTACTACGCCTTGGAATGGGCATGTAGCTTAATTTTTTCTTACTGACCGACTCCTTGACAATTCAAAAGTGCCTGTAAATGGTTTAATTGAAATAAATGATTTGAGTTTGACACTCGTATGTCTCTCCGTCTGTCTGACCGTCCTTCTGTCACAGCCGTTTTGCTCCGAATCTACTGGACCGATTCAGTTGAAAGGTACACATATTTATTTATTTATCACAAACACTGCTATGAATTTCTGTGACCCAAAGATGGATGTGTACCGTAAATAAATGAATTTTGAATATGGGGTTACATTTGGGGGGCAAAAAGATATATATTTGCAAACTATACCGTGTGACATTTCAAATGAAAGGACTGTTATGTGGCTTTCAAATAGGTATATTATTTGTATAATTTTTGAATATTAGTTTTAAAGTTATTAAAAAAAAATAGATGAAAATTGACCATTCCCCCCTTATCTCCGAAACTGCTGAGCCTAATATTTCGAAAAAAATACAGAGAGTAGTTTTATACATATAGATTACAGAAAAACCTATAAGAAGTCTATGGTCTTACAATTACATGGTAAATCACTTAATATTGTGCGTAAAAACTTACATTTGCAGTTGTAATGTATGGGGGAACATGTTTTTCAACTATAATGTTAGGTTTGTTCTTGGGATAAATTCATCCCAACTACGGAACCCTTCATTGTGCGTGGTCCGACAAGCACTTGGCCGGTTTTTATTGTAATGTTCAATCTCAACCAATTGCTCTCTAGCTTTCAAAATAAAAATATGCTGCTAACCAGTCATGGGCACTCATGGGCTTTCACGCGTATTCCTATTCCGTTTAACTTATTTAATAGTATTTTAAATTGCACTTTGTCGTAGCCGTTAGTCATATCAAGTAATATTCCTATTGCGTATGGTTTGTTATTTAAAATATTTAAAGCTTCTTGGATGTACTTCTTAACTGCGTTGTAGATTTATTTTAGCGAAATCCGTTTTGGCTGTCATCGAATATCTTGTATTTTTCACAAAAGGAGTATACGCGTTCGCACATAGCTTTTTCAAAGACTAGATGCTGTAGGCAGAAGGGCAATTGGTCTATAATTATTTGGGTTTGTTTTAAATATCATTTTGTGAATAGGTTTTATTCGTTTTTTTTAAATTGGGGAAAATGCTTTCTTCAAACGATTGATAAAAAAAAAAGACTATAATCTAAAATATTTAGGTACATTTGCAGATAAAATAATACATTTATAATAGATTAGTGAAATGTTAGTATCTTATTCTCGATCTCCTGACTTTGTAAGTAAGTTAAAACTTGTTCCTATACCAAAAACAGGGCTTCCTCTCCTGCCCTTTTGCTGTGCCCTACAGGGTCCGTTATGATCGAAATTATATAGTTACCACCTAAGTAGGTGCACATTATGGAAAAGCAATAAAGATATTGAGTATTGAGTTAAATCTACCTATACAAATAAATAAAATTGAAGTGTCTGTTTGTAATGTCAAAATAACAGGTTTTTACTAAATGCATTTGAAAGTATATATACTTAGTATACTTACGGTACTTTAACAAAAAATCTAATTAAATTTTTTGTCTGTCTGTTTGTTCCGGCTAATCTCCGAAACGGCTGGACCGATTTTGACGGGACTTTTCACTGGCAGATAGCTGGTGTTATATGGAGTAACTTAGGCTACTTTTACTGACAAATGAGTAAGAGGTCCTATATACCTACCAATCTACCACCTCATTAACATAATAACCTGTGGCGAACGAAGCGCGGAAGAGGGTTTTTGGCGACGGTTATTGAATACGAATCTCGAATAGTAGAGATTTGGACTACAATATGGGTAGGTAGGTAATGTTATAATTTTATAGTGTCCAGTAGGTACGTTCAAAGTGGACGATCGCCCACATATTGGCACGTTTAACCAATTGTGCGCGAATGAATGACTAGTGTCAACGGCATCAGGCGCGCGTCCATTCCATTGTGAGGCTTTCACCGTTAGATGAACGAGCACCGAGGCCGGCGCAGCGCGCGGCGCGCCCGCCTCGTGTGCGCAGTGCGCGGCCGAGCCATTATAAATGTACTCTGGCCGAGCCCGAGCCGCCGAGCGCGACCAGCCGGTGGCGTGATGCGCCGTGCGTCACCGCACTCACACTTGCGCAGCTCGCGATACCTATCTCTGCTAAGCTAACAAAGATCTTACTCGTCAAACCTGTCATAAATTATGTCATCGTGTTAGCAGGAAATATAGTAAATATTGACTTTTGTTAGGTTTCCGCGTGCGACTGTGACGTGCCGGCCGTGTTTAGATAGCTCGCTGATAAACAACACATTCGGCAAAATTCAATGACTACGCATCCGCTCGCTTGCGCGTAATATAAGTAGAAACATGAAAGTGATGAATGTTCGCTCAGAGTGATGACTGAATTGTTTCCAAGTAATTGCATTGTATTCATTAGTAGTATAATAATTGGGTGGCATGGTAAGGTACTCTCATAAAATATTGTTCTATAACTGTTGCCTGTCTGATGAGTGATGTGATGAGCTAGGTTGGCGGCCGAAACTAGAGCCGACCGAGCGCGTGTCAAAAGACTAGCACGTGTAGTGAACCTTAGCTCTAATTACTAACTTGCCTATTCACGTGGCAAATTGCAATCTGTGCGGAACAAAAATGTTTCAGATACATGAGTCCGACACAAGTTGCGAAAAATGTTGTATCAAAGCTTGTGCCCATCACTTTGGAGGTACTTACGCTTATTGTGCATTTCTAACAAGTGTTTAGAGGTATGAGGAACAGGGTGTAAAGTTCACTCATACTCTATAGTAAAGGGAGGATCCTCCGACCAGACGAGTGTTGTGTCTGGTGGGCAACTGCCCAACAGTTGATGTCGGGATGTTGTATATATGCTAGTCGCGCGGTAAACTCTGATAGCGCGATGTAGGATTTGTGACGTCAGGTCTTTGATGCGTAGTTCGCATGTGGGGTTGTTGATACCGCCACAAGTGTAATAAATACCTAGCAATACCTAGTTCACATTTTGGGCCAAAATAATTTTATCATTATTTAACTATGTTGGTCTGATTCTTTATAATATGTCTTTCTGATAATGTTAGGTCATTTTCTTAAGGTGGCTCCTACACTCAATGAGGTTATATCCTATATAAGATCATTGCCTACACCTAAAATATTATAGCGCAATGTTACGAATTGCACAATGTTTTTGACCGCTAGGGTTGGCATTGAAGATTGCGCAATAATTGGACATAAGTTAGAGCGAGTTTCAATTTTATTGCATACAATTTTTATTGCATAAAATTTCATTAATGTTAAATTGCGTGAAAAAAATATTGATAATTTGGGTTTCAATTCATATTGATATTGCACAATATAAATATTGTGCAATCTTATTGTAGGAGTAGAGGGGGCACCTTACACAGGACAACGGAAAAACAAGTCACCATTTAGAATTTTTTGACAGGATTGCACGGTCTGCCGGAACGCAATGGCAAACTTAAAGACCTGGTGCACTTCGACGCGACATTCTTCGGCGTGCACGCCAAACAGGCGCACCTCATGGACCCGCAGCTGCGCCTGCTGCTGGAGCTCACGCACGAGACTATCATCGACGCCGGCATCAACCCCAGCGAGCTGCGCGGCTCGCGCACCGGCGTGTACGTGGGCGTGTCCAACTCCGAGACCGAGGAGATGTGGACCGTGGACCCCGACAAGATCAACGGCTACGCGCTCACGGGCTGCTGCCGCGCTATGTTCCCCAACCGCATCTCCTACACCTTCGACCTCAAGGGGCCGTCCTTCGCGGTGGACACGGCCTGCTCCAGCTCCATGTTCGCGCTGGCGCAGGCGGCCACGGCCATCCGCTCCGGCCACTGCGACGCCGCCATCGTGGCCGGCTGCAACCTGTGCCTGAAGCCCGCCAACTCGCTGAACTTCCACCGGCTCAGCATGCTGTCGCCCGAGGGCCGCTGCGCCGCCTTCGACGCCAGCGGGCGCGGCTACGTGCGCTCGGAGGCGGCCGTGGCCGTGCTGCTGCAGCGGCGCGGCGCGGCGCGGCGCGTGTACGCCACGCTGCGCGGCCTGCGCGTCAACACCGACGGCGCCAAGGATCAGGGCATCACCTTCCCTTCCGGTGACATGCAGCGCCGCCTGGCCGAGGAGACTTTCGCCGAGGCCAAGCTGCGGCCCAGCGACGTGGCCTACGTCGAGGCCCACGGCACCGGGACCAAGGTACGCCAATCGCCGATCCAGCCGCAACGCATTGGCGGCTCGTTGTCTCTGCAGATCTGTGCAGTGGGTGTAAGCGATGTGCTGACGAAGCGTGTGTCCGCCAGGTGGGAGACCCGCAGGAGGTGAACGCCATCGCGGAGCTGTTCTGCAAGGGGCGCAAGGGGCCGCTGCTGCTGGGCTCGGTGAAGTCCAACATGGGCCACTCGGAGCCCGCGTCCGGCCTGTGCTCCGTCGCCAAGGTGGTGGTGGCCATGGAGCGCGGCGTCATCCCCTCCAACCTGCACTACAAGACCGCCAACCCGGACATCCCGGCGCTCAGCGACGGCAGGATCCAGGTAACTTGTTGACTCATCGAGGACCTTCCGTATACACACGACCCTTGGCTTGGCCTTGCTAGTTTTTGTGAGCGTTTGTTCATGTGTGATTTGAGCATCCGATCCACAAAATTAAAAGAAATCATTTATTTCAATTAGACACATAAAGGTACTTTTGAAAATCAACATTTACAAGAAAATTCAATAGTTCCTAGTTGCCCCTTCCTAAAGGTAGTTTCGTATGGATAAGAGTGGGCAAGAAACTACATAGTTACTCTTTTAAAATGTTATACAATATTTTGAATACATTAAATTATGTAATTAAATAGTGTAATTGTGAAAAGTCGATGTACAGTTGCCAGCACATCAGGGGTCCAAGTCTACTAATGTACAAATATTGCAATGGTCTCTTCATTGTGAGTTTTTGACAGATTTGCCATACAAACACTGTCAAATACTCACAATGGCGAGACCATTGCAACGTTTGTAAATTAGTAGATTATGGCCCCAGGTTATACGAAACTGTAAAACTCCAAACGATTTTAAAACTTAAAATGGTGATGGTTAAGTTCAAAATCGAATGAGAAAATTGGACAGATTGTGGTAATCTGATGTGCTGGCGACTGTACCTTGAATAAAATTACTATACTGAAATAGGTTCAAATAATTGGAAAATCTGGGTGTGGCGTGACTGTGTCGAGAACACGGCCGTGTATTTTTACGTGAATACGTGTACGACTGCAGATGTACTGTCGCCGTCATTGATCCGCTCGGGCGCCTGCATCTTTTACGTTCCCGGCACCGCTTCACTGTCATAAGGTGTTTTATGGGTATCACCCACCCACCCACTAAAGCAGCTTTAAAGACGAATAGGAAGTAATGCTAAATGAGCTCAGTACATAAGCGTTCGTGTGTATGGCAGGTGGTGGACCGCAACACGCCGTGGGAGGGCGGGCTGGTGGCCATCAACTCGTTCGGCTTCGGCGGCGCCAACGCGCACGTCATCTTCGAGTCGGAGCCCGGCGGAGGGCCCGCGCGCGCGCCCGCCCGCTACGCGGCGCCGCGCCTCGTGCTGGCCTCGGGCCGCACGGAGGAGGCCGTGCGCGCGCTCACGGGCCTGGCGGCGCAGCACGCGCACGACGCCGGCCTGCACGCGCTCCTGGACGCCGTGCACAAGCACAACATCCCCGGCCACTCGCACCGCGGGTTCGCCGTGCTCACCGATCCGCCCGTGCAGGAGTGCATCGTGAGTAAACGCGCCGCCGGCACTTCCGAGACGCGTTCGCGATCGGCCGTCTGACGACTCTCTGTACGCAGGAAATGGAGAGCGGCGAGCCCCGACCCGTGTGGTTCGTGTTCTCGGGCATGGGCTCGCAGTGGCCCGGCATGGCTAAGACCCTGATGCAGCTGCCGGCGTTCGCGGCCAGCATCAACCGCTCGGCGGCGGCGCTGCGGCCGCACGACATCGACCTCATCGACATCATCACGGACGCGCCGGCGACGGCCTTCGACGACGTCATCAACTCGTTCGTGTCCATCGCGGCCGTGCAGGTGGCGCTCGTGGACGTGCTGCGTGTGCTCGAGATCCGCCCCGACGGCATCGTGGGCCACTCGGTCGGCGAGATCGGTGAGTAGGCAGCGCCCGCCCGCAGCCGCAGCGCGGCGCTGTGGGCGCGACTGACTGACGAGCTCGCCCGCAGGCTGCGCGTACGCGGACGACACGCTGACGGCGGAGCAGGCCGTGCTGGCGGCGTACTGGCGCGGCCGCAGCATCGTGGACGCCAAGCTGGCGCCGGGCGCCATGGCGGCCGTGGGGCTCTCGTGGGAGCAGTGCGAGGCGCGCTGCCCGCCCGACGTCGTGCCCGCCTGCCACAACGCTGGCGACAGCGTCACGGTAAGCGCGGCGCGGCCACAGTGCGGCGTGACGTCGGTGTGCTCTATGTGACGTGTCGTACAGGGTACTCCCTTTCTTCTCCTAAAATTGTTTGTCCGAAAATCGTTATCCATAAACTTCAGTAACCATAATGTTCAAAAATTCGAAATTTACATAATTATCTTTACTTATATGACTATTCTGTCATAATATCGAGTACTATAATAATTGAATCTCCTAATTTTGCATGAAATGAAGTCATACGTCCTAAGTATTGTATTATATAATGTGTATTATTCAGAATGTTCATTTATAATAAAATCGTTAGTCCTAAAACATTAGCTGAAAATTAGGTTTTAGTGACAGAAACGAATCAGTGTAAATTCAACTCCACGCAGTCTTGTTTGCCCTACCCCTAGAGTGTAATTTAGAATCGCGTACACGCGGAGGGGCGAAGCGGCCTGTGAGTTGAGGAGCAGGTGGTTGTAACGCTCGCGGCCGCATAGCCAGCAAGACGAAGCTGCGGAGGTGAGCGTTAAACCATCTACGACAAAAGCTCGCGTGGGACCGCCGGAGCCCCGCAGCGCCGAAGCCGTGACAGGCACCATGCCTGCTGCATGTTGCATGCTCGCTTGCACGGTGCATGCTTGCTTGCATGTTACATGATGCATGCTCGCTTGCATGCTACATGCATATAACAAAAACGGGATCCTGCCGTTTTGCCGAAAAGATTTTGTCAAAATTTCACTACCGTCTTTAATCAAACGATTTATCACAGCGATCAATCTTTAGACCATAAACGTTTTGTCAAATGATTTGTTATGAACTCTTTATGGTTACTTAAGGAACTAGTTAGAGAAGGTTAATTATTAAAAAAAAAATGGTTAGGTTAGGTTAGGTTAAAACTGTGACCTCCTACGCACGAGCCGAGCGAGCGAAGCGAGCGTTGCCGCGGCAGCGGCTGGCGAGTGCCAGAAACGACTAGATTTTATAGAAACAAAATATGGAAAAAAGTGATTATTTTTAGCAGGCTATCGAGATCCGAACTAGATAGACAGGTTAGGTTAAAACTGTGACCTCATAGTAATTGGTAAAAGTACTAGTTGGTAAACAAGTTATTGTTTAAACGTTCACTTGCCAAACATTAGGTTTGCGTTACAAATTATGCGGATTTTTTTTTGGGAAGTGATAATTTGGCAATTTATTTTCGATGAAACAAGGGAGACCCAATAAAAACGTATTTATCCTGCTACTTCAAAAGAAATTACACAACAAGTCAAAAAAGTCGGTAGAAGAAAAAATATTGCCTGCTGTCATATACCTAACTCGTATCTACGTGACGCCTGAGAGAAGTTCATAGCAAAAAGTTTGTAATACTTTGTTTTAAAAACATTATTAGGATAAATAAACAATAAATAATGTGAATTTAGAACTTATAACTTTTATTGAAAACGGTTTTATGTCTTTTGTATATTATCGATTATAATATTTATGACAAACGGATTTAGGACATATTATATTTAGGGATTTCAATTTTATGGCATGTGATATTAAGTTCGGGTAAGTTATCATTCGGACAAATGATGATTAGGGCAAAAAAAGTTATGGCACTTTAAATTATGGATAAAAAAGTTAGGTGATACAATAGAGAACCGTCGTACAGATTTCAGGGCCGGTGGAGTCGCTGGAGAAGTTCGTGGCGACGCTGTCGGCGGAGGGCACGTTCGCGCGGCGCGTCAACAGCTCGGGCGTGGCCTTCCACAGCAAGTACATCGCTGCCGCCGCCCCGCTGCTGCGCCGCTCGCTGGAGAAGGTCATCACGGACCCCAAGCCGCGCAGCAAGCGCTGGGTGTCCTCGTCGCTGCCGCGCGACAAGTGGGACTCGGATCTCGGTGAGTCGCACTCGCGACACGGTGCCGCTTCCTCGTATTTGGCGATCAGTCGCAAAACGTGTGTCTGTTGCAGCCAAGCTGAGCGACGCCAACTACCACGTGAACAACCTGCTGTCGCCGGTGCGCTTCGCGGACGCCGTGCGCGAGGTGCCCGAGCGCGCCATCGTGGTGGAGGTGGCGCCGCACGCGCTGCTGCAGGCCGTGCTGAAGCGCGCGCTGCCCGCGCCCGCGGCCGCGCACGTGGCGCTGGTGCGGCGCGACGCGGCCGACGCGTGCGTGCACCTGCTGGCCGCGGCCGGGCGCCTGTTCGCGGCCGGCGCGCAGCCCGCGGCCGCGCGCCTGTACCCGGCCGCGCCCTTCCCCGTGCCGCGCGGCACGCCGGGCCTGGCCTCGCACGTGCGCTGGGACCACCGCCTGGAGTGGCAGGTGGCGCACTTCGGCAACGCGTCGCGCTCGGGCGAGAACGTCATCGAGTACGACGTGTCGCGCAACGACGACGGCTTCATCACCGGACACAACATCGACGGCCGCGTGCTCTTCCCCGCCACCGGCTACCTGGTGAGTGCCGCGGCCGCGACCGAGCCGGGGCGGCGCGTCTCCGTGAGCGCCGTGTCTAATCCGATCGGAACGGTTTCAGACCCTCGTTTGGAGGACTATGGCGAAGCTCAACAACAGAAAGCCTGAGGAGACTCCGGTCGTGATGGAGAACATCCAGTTCCGGCGCGCCACCATCGTGTCGCGCGACACGCCCGTGCGCTTCCTCATCAACGTGCTGGACGGCACGGGCGAGTTCGACGTGTGCGAGGGCGGCGCCGTGGTCGTGACGGGCACGGTGCGCCTGGCCGACGAGCCCGCCGCCGAGCGCCTGCGCGACCTGGACGAGGCCGCGCCACGCGCCGAGGAGGGCCTGCTGCCGCTCGTCACCGACGACATCTACAAGGAGCTGCGCCTGCGCGGCTACAACTACAGCGGCGTCTTCCGCGGCATCCGCTCGTCCGACCCGCGCGGCACGTGCGGCGAGCTCGCCTGGGACGACAACTGGATCTCGTTCATGGACACCATGCTGCAGTTCGGTATCATCGGCGTGGACACGCGCGAGCTGTACCTGCCCACGCGGCTGCAGCGCGCGCTCATCGACCCGGCGGCGCAGCTGGCGGCCGTGGCCGCGCTGGGCGAGGGCGGCACGCTGCGCGTGCGCATGCACCGCGACATCGACGTCATCAGCGCCGGCGGCATCGAGTTCCGCGGCGTCAAGACCAGCCTGGCGCCGCGCCGCGCCAACCCGCAGGCCGCGCCCAAGCTGGAGAAGTACGTGTTCCTGCCGTACGACAACGCCGCCGTGGCCACCGAGGACACCTCGCGGTCCAAGCGCGACGCGCTCACCGTCAGCCTGCAGCTGGTGCTGGAGAACGCGGGCGCGCTCAAGCTCAAGCTGGCCGAGGCGGCGCTGGAGCGGCCGCCCGAGGCGCTGCTCACGCCGCTGGCCATGCAGGTGCTGGAGGCCGAGCCGCAGGTGCGCGTGGACGCCACGCTGGCGGCCGGGCCCGCGCCCGCCGCCTACGCCGCCGCCGTCAAGGACCTGGGCGTGAAGGTGCTGCCCAAGGACGGCAAGAGCGCGCCCATCGAGAGCGACTGCCACCTGGTGCTGGCGGCCGACGTGCTGAGCCGCCACGGCGCCGCCACGCTGGAAGGCCTGGCGGCGGCGCTGGGCGAGGCCGGCATGCTGCTGCTGGAGGAGCCGCACAAGGCGCTGGACGAGCGCGCCGCGCAGGAGCTGCTGCAGCGTGCCGGCCTGGCGCTCGTGTCGCGCCAGGTGGCCGCCAGCTGCGAGTACGTGCTGCTGCGGCGCCAGGCGGCCGTGCCCGCGCGCCACGAGGTCGTGGACGTGGGCGAGGACGCCGCGTTCGGCTGGGTGGACACGCTGCGCGAGGCGCTGGCGCGCGCCGAGGGCGAGGACGCGCGCGTGTACGTGGTGGCGCGCGCGGCCGCGGCCGGCGTGCTGGGGCTGTGCGCGTGCCTGCGCGGCGAGGCGGGCGGGCGCGCGCTGCGCTGCTACTACCTGCCGGGCGCGCGCGAGCCCTTCCGGCCCGACGCGGCGCCGTACGCGGCGCAGGCGCGGCGCGACCTGGCCGTCAACGTGCTGCGCGCCGGCGTGTGGGGCAGCTACCGCCACCTGCCGCTGGGCGACGCGGAGGCGCAGCTGCAGGTGGAGCACGCCTACGTCAACACGCTGACGCGCGGCGACCTGGCGTCGCTGCGCTGGATCGAGTCGCCCGTGCGCTACGCGTGCGAGGTGGCGCAGCCGGCGCGCGCGGAGCTGTGCCGCGTGTACTGCGCGCCGCTCAACTTCCGCGACATCATGCTGGCCACCGGCAAGCTGCCGCCCGACGCGCTGCCCGGCAACCTCGCCGGACAGGTCAGTCTCGCGACGACATTAATTTGACGTTGCTTAGTGTACTTTGGCATATGTGAATGTGGTGAATTTTCTCTCAGGAGTGTATTCTGGGCCTGGAGTTCAGTGGTCGGTCGTCGAGTGGCAAGCGCGTGATGGGCATGGTGGCGGCGTGCGGGCTGGCCAGCACCGTGCTGGCCGACAAGGGCTTCCTGTGGGACGTACCGGCGCAGTGGACCCTGGAGCAGGCGGCCACGGTGCCCGTGGCCTACGCCACGGCCTACTATGCGCTGGCCGTGCGCGGCCGCATGCGGCGCGGCGAGGCCGTGCTCGTGCACGCGGGCACGGGCGGCGTGGGGCAGGCGGCCGTGGCCATCGCGCTGGCCGCGGGCTGCACCGTGTTCACCACGGTGGGCACGCCCGACAAGCGCGCCTTCCTGCGCGAGCGCTTCCCCACGCTGCCGCCCGAGAACATCGGCAATTCGCGCGACACGTCCTTCGAGCAGCTCATCAAGCGGCGCACGCGCGGGCGCGGCGTGGACCTGGTGCTCAACTCGCTGGCGGCCGACAAGCTGCACGCGTCCGTGCGCTGCCTGGCCGAGGGCGGCCGCTTCCTGGAGATCGGCAAGCTGGACCTGTCCAACGACACGGCGCTGGGCATGTCCGTGTTCCTCAAGAACACCACGTTCCACGGCATCCTGCTGGACGCGCTGTTCGACGCGGACTCGGAGGACAGCGACAAGGCGGCCGTGGTGCGCTGCGTCACGGACGGCATCGCAGCCGGCGCCGTGCGCCCGCTGCCGGCCACCGTGTTCTCGGACCACCAGCTGGAGCAGGCCTTCCGGTGAGCCATGTCATATGTTAAGTTATTAAGAAAATGCTCTAATTTAACATATAACTTTATATAGACTGGCCACTACAAAAGTCAAAAACATACTTTGCTCATAACAGTAGAAATTTTTTCTCAGAATTACAGAAATCACAAACAACGAACTATCTAAATTCTGTTCCCAAATTAACTAAAATTATAACGAAATTCGTTCGAAATCCGAAGTGATTTAGTTTAATAATAAATGAAATTTTAAAAAAATCTGGCCGGAAATTATTTCAGCCTTATGATTTTGGCCAGTTTTTTTTGTAGCGTCCATATCCATAGTAAAAAAGTAAGTTGGGAGTTTCATTTCCTATACATATATGTCCCATTTTTTTTAAGTTTTTTTCTTCAAAATCTGTGAATTCCTCAAAAAAGTAAGGACAGTCTCCTAAGACAGTTTTCCTGTAGCTACAATGGTTAATGTATCTGTCCTTACATACAAACCCATCTCAAAAATCTACCCAGTATGTATAACCATGCCAAAGTCACAGCTTTTTCATAGCTCATCTCAGAGTTAAACCGCGGACAGACAGGCAGGACTTGGCGAAACTAGAAAGGGCTGTTTTGTCGTGCTAACATTTTTGGGGACACGCTCGCCACATCACGACACGTTCAAATTGTTTTTGCGGTGTTTTTCGAACAGTATATGGAAGACATATAATTTTAGTTAGCTGTATCTTATGTATGACTGACCTAGCAGTGACATACAAAAATATTTTGTAGATAAAAAAAAAAAAAAATATGAAAAATTTGCGCGAGATGAGATGCGTATATTAATTGACTTTTCAACGAAACCCCACTCAAAAACATGTTTGATTCCCAACTTTTCATTTAGGGGGAGTACCTAGCAGACGAGTGTATTTTTTCAAAAGTTTGAATACGTTATACATAATAATGTTTGTTGTTCATGCTTGTAATGAAAAGAATACGCTGCGCAGGTACATGGCGACGGGCAAGCACATCGGCAAGGTGGTGCTGCGCGTGCGCGAAGAGGAGGCGGCGGGCGCGCGGCCGGCCAGCAAGCTGGTGTCGGCCATCCCGCGCACCTACATGCACCCCGCCAAGAGCTACGTGCTCGTCGGTCAGTACGCACTGGGCACAGCCAGCCATTCCTTCCGAAGCAGCAGCTAACGGTCGTTGCGCTCGCAGGCGGGATGGGCGGCTTCGGGCTGGAGCTGGCGCAGTGGATGGTGAAGCGCGGCGCCACGCGCATCGTGCTGAACTCGCGCAGCGGCGTGCGCACGGGCTACCAGGCCTGGTGCATCCGGCGCTGGCGCGCGCTGGGCGTGCGCGTGTGCGTGTCCACGGCCGACGCCACGAGCGCGGCCGGCGCGCGCGCCCTGCTGCGCGAGGCCGCGGCGCTGGGCGCGGTGGGCGGCGTCTTCAACCTGGCCGCCGTGCTGCGCGACGCCTTCCTCGACAAGCAGACGCCCGCCGACTTCCAGGCCGTGGCCAAGCCCAAGATCGACGGTGAGTGCCCGACCGCAGCTCTCGTGCGTGCTGGTTAAACATTTCTGTTTATTGCAATGACGCACCTAATATGAATGACATGTCTGGGGACAGCTACTAAGATCCTGGACGCGGCGACGCGCGAGTTGGCGCCCGAGCTCGAGTACTTCGTGGTGTTCTCGTCCGTGTCGTGCGGCCGCGGCAACCCCGGCCAGAGCAACTACGGGCTCGCCAACTCCGCCATGGAGCGCATCGTGGAGCAGCGCCAGGCCGACGGGCTGCCGGGTCTGGCCGTGCAGTGGGGAGCCATCGGTGAGTAGCGCGGCCGAGGGCCGAGCGGCCGAGGGCCGAGCGGCCGAGGGCCGAGCGGCCGGGCGCCCAGCCGGCCCGAGCCGGCCTGACCAGCGTGCGTTGCAGGTGAGGTGGGGCTCATCGTGGAGACCATGGGCGGCGACGAGACCGTGGTGGGCGGCACGGTGCCGCAGCGCATCGCGTCGTGCATGGAGGCGCTGGGCGCGCTGCTGGCGCTGCCGCACGCCGTGGCCGCATCCATGGTGCTGGCCGACAAGCGCCGCGCCGCCGACAAGCCGCAGCAGGACCTGCTGCACGCCGTCGCCAACATCCTCGGCATCAAGGACCCCAGCAAGGTGTCCGACTCCGCCAACCTGGCCGAGCTGGGCATGGACTCGCTCATGGGCGCCGAGATCAAGCAGACGCTGGAGCGCGGCTACGACGTGGTGCTGGGCGTGCAGGAGATCCGCGGCCTCACCTTCTCCAAGCTGCGCGGCATGGCGGGCGGCGACGACGCCGCGCCCGGCGACGCCGCGCCCGGTGACGCGGCCGCGCCCGCCGAGCCCGCGCCGGGCGACCAGGCGCAGTTCGCCGCGCTGGGCGAGCTCATGCCCAAGCAGGTGCTGGTGAAGCTGCCCAGCGCCGCGCCCGCGGGCGCCGAGCTGCGGCCCGTGTTCATGGTGCACCCCATCGAGGGCGTGGTGGAGCTGCTGCGCGGCGTGGCCGCGGCCGTGCGCGCGCCCGTGTTCGGGCTGCAGTGCACGGCGGCCGCGCCGCTGGACGACATGAGCGCGCTGGCGCGGCACTACGTGGCGCACGTGCGCGCGCTGCAGCCGGCCGCGCCCTACACGCTGCTGGGCTACTCCTTCGGCGCCGGCGTGGCCTTCGAGATGGCGCTGCAGCTGGAGCAGGCCGGCTGCGAGACGCGGCTCGTGCTGGTGGACGGCTCCCCGGCCTACGTGGCCACGCACACCACGCGCGGCAAGAAGAAGCGCAGCACGCGCTCCGCCGAGACCGACGAGGCCGACGCGCTCGCCTACTTCGTGCAGCTGTTCAAGGACGTGGACGCCTCCAAGGTGAGTGTGCGACTCACTTAACAGTTCATTAAACTCACAACATAACCTCACACCATACAATATCTATAAATTAAAAACAACACGTGTAACGTTACCCTTGCCAACTCGCTTAGTGAATTGTTACCCCTTAATTGCACTTTTTAATTTTTATGGATGCATTGTATTAACTTTGGATTATCTAACATCCATTATGTATAACTAGCTTTTGTCCGCGGCTTCACCCGCGTGGATGTCGAAAAATACCCGACGGGAACGTACTACCGGGATTAAAAAATTACCTATAGGGTATTCCAGGTTATAAACTATGTATCTGTGTGCCAAATATCATCCAAATCGTTTTGGTTTTTTGTTTTACACGTGTACTTATATTATTTTTACTTGAATACAAAATTTAGCGAATGAACAACTTTAATACAAAACTTTTCAGATACTTGTGGGTTGAAATAAAAAAAAACAAACAACGATTTACGTTGTATTAGTTTCCAACCATAAGTCGAAATATTTGTGATTTTAACTTAAAAAAAAGAACTTTAATTAAAAATCAAATTTCATCCTCTTCACCCCTTTAAAGGTTGAAATTCTAACAACACAGTTAGCTTCCAACCATGAGCCTAGATAGTAAATTTAGTGATTTTTCTTCGAAAATGAAGGACTTTTCAACTTCGTCCCCCTTTTGAACCCTTCGGGGTGTTCATTGTGAAAAATCCTTTGTTCAAAAAGCCTCCATTGGCTCGCAGGTGTCGGCGGAGCTGGAGCGGCTGCCCAGCTGGCAGGCGCGCCTGGCGCGCACCACGCAGCTCGTGGGCGCGGCCGCCGGGCCGCACGGCGCCGACGCGCTGGCGGCCGCGGCCAACTCCTTCTACCGCAAGCTGGTCATCGCCGACACCTACCGGCCGGCCGGGCGCCTGCGCGCGCCCGTGACGCTGTTCACGGCGCGCGACAACTACGTGACGCTGGGCGAGGACTACGGGCTGCGCGAGGTGTGCGCGGGCGCGCTGCACACGCAGCAGCTGGCCGGCACGCACCGCACCATCCTGGCGGGCGCGGCGGCCGCGGCCATCGCCGCGCACCTGTCGGCGCTGCCGCACTAGCGCTCCTTTCCGCGGGTAGGTTAGGTAGTGCGAGGAGCATATTGTGTACATAGCTATGACATGATACTATTTATTGTACGTATGTTAGTATTGTCGAGCCCGGCTCGCCGATTGTGATACTTTGCATTGACGCGCGACGTACATACACGTATGTACGTGTGGTAACTTTGTAGTATACTATTACATGAAGCATGTAATCCTGACTATAAGATAGTGTATATACGGGGCACTGGCGCTGCTCACGGACTATACCAATATTTTGAAATTGTGACTATTATTGGCATTTTGTATATTTCGATATTCTTCTTATGGAATGAAGTAAGTTGCCTAGTACCGACGGGCAATACTCGATGTATTGCCCGCCAGGAGCAGTCAGGCCGCCGGTCCGTGGCGGCGTCGGGTCGCCGGTAGCGATAAGTAGTTAGTACCAGTGTATGGTTGTTGCGGTATTTATTTTGTTACTAATAAGGAGCCTGCGAGCTGCGCCCTGTGATTAAAAGTGCATTATTTTTTAAATGAGAGTTTTATTTGTTCCGCCTGTTATATTTTACAAGTTTTATTTAGTTTTACGTCCCGGTGACATCCATAGTCTGCTGGACCGCTTTGTGCTCGTTCACCGAATCGGCACCATTCTCTGTATTAGTATACATTATGCTCGTCATTTCCAAAGCAAACGTACGAGTGCAGAGCAAAAGATTTGGCAGGGTAGTGAAATACATGTACAAAAATTAAACATAATTGTAACGGTACGCATGGCCTCAAATCGAGCTATAATTTCCAGTATAAACTGACCTCTCATTGTACGGAAATCCTACACAATGCAAGATTAGCTTATACTAGAAATGTATAGCTTAATTTATAGCCGTGTATAAGGGTCAGCTCACACCGAGACGCGACGCGACGCGACGCTGCGCGCACACTAAAAGAACGACTCAAAATATAACTTTTTTTTTCTACACGAAAAGATACACATTTCATTGGGGAGCTATTCAAGAAAAACTGTTTCCGCTGGAACTACGTCATCCTAGCGGCACTTTTTTTTCATTAGTGTGTTGCGAGAGGTAAATGTGTATGTATAAATGAAATTTGTGTGTCATAAAACTGCGAAGATATTCAAGTTTCCGCTGCGCTGACGTTTGGCCATTTGATGAAAATCATATAAAACGGTTTAGTGGAGAGCTGTAATTTAGCAGACAGAATAGATATTTTTACTTGTTCTCTGAGTGAGTTCACAAAAACCACGATGTACATAATATGTTACTGTAAATAATAAAAATGTAATTATGGCCACGCTATTGAATTAGGAAATTCCTGTAATGATAGTGATGATGAGTTAATAAATAAATAAATATTTTTTTTACGCACGTTGCTTTGAATTTGTGTGTAATGTTTGTGAAAACAGAACTTGAAAAAAACATACCCTTCAGAAGATATACACGTAAAAGTAAAATAAGGTTATTAGGTCCAAGTGCTTAAAATAGTAACTATAGAGCCTAACTTATAACGTTTATTTGCATCTTGTAAGGGTCTACAATGTCCTGCCGAGTTTCATTTATGTGCCCTTAGTAATTAATGAGCAATGGCATAATTTACTACAACTGGATCACTATATTGTATGACATCCGATTGCAGAACTTTTTAATGGAAAAGCAAAATGAAACATATTCCAATATTTAGTGTATTAGTGCAACAATTCATATGTCAAATTTCAGCTCATTACACTAAATAATTAAAGCGATATAATAAAAATACCTGAACAACTGCAATAGAATACCGACCAAGTTTGAATGGGTACCAAAAAGCGGGTAAGTAATAGATGATATAACAACAAAATCTCTAATATTAACAACATATAACAACGGAACCTATAATTTTATTTAATACTAGCTTTTGCCCGCGGCTCCGCCCGCGTGGATGTCGGTTATCGCGTAAAAAAGTAGCCATGTCCGTCTCCATATCCCAGGCTATATCTCTGCCAAATTTCATGACGATGGTTCAGCGGTTTAGGCGTGAAAACGTCACATACTGACAGATAGACAGTTACTTTCACATTTATAATATTAGTATGGATAGCGATTAGTTAATATAATGAACGATTGATATAGTTTTAAAATAACTAGTTTTTATAAGCATAACATACATTAAATATAACATCATTTGACATAACATACATTAAATATAAAATCGTTTGACATACCACTTAAAAGGTATAAAACTTATTTGGTCTAATATGGTGAAAACGCCTAGTCGCCTACTTAAAAACATAAAGCAAAATTGCATAGACACGGGTTAGTTTATTTAGTATTATTTTTATGTTGTAGCCTGTGGGTAGCTCAACAAAAGTTATTGTTAGTTGTCACTTAGTGTGTCTTTGTTTTATTCTTTGTAAGTTCTATCGTAGTTATAGGTAATAGTAACCTAAGTAGATATTAAACATAACTAGTAACTGATTACCACCTGCGCTAAGAGAGGTCGACGGAGCCCTCTTAGCGGGGCTCCTATTTCTGGGTGGTTAAAATAAAAATAACCACGAAGGCTAAGGCGGGAGCTCCGCTCCGCTTCGCTCCCGCCTTAGCCTTCTAACCTAACCTATCCGAGTCGGGGTGTTAACCATAATGACGTTTTTTATATATATTACTAGCTTCTGCCCGCGACTTCGTTCGCGTGGAAGTCGTAAAACACCATAGTATACTAAAATACCAGCCACATTTTAATAAAACTTCCCTGAACACTACGTTTGTAGTTTTGGTCTCAGCAGTCAAAATATACAGAGTCAGGAATGGCGACGCGGGAGCAAGCGACGTACAGGTCTATGTTCTATGGTAAAGGGTTTGGTTTCCGCACTTAGTCCTTCAAGTGGACCATTGTACATGAGCCATGGCGGCCATCAGTGGTTATTCCAACCAGCTCACCTCCCTCCAGAAGTTAATTACGTCTCACGGTGGATCGAAAATCGGCTGTAGAAGACATAGGATCTCGATGTCTTAAATGGTTTTTTTTTTGCTGGAAATGACTTCTGCCGATCATTACTGTTCTATAAAATGTCATATGAAGTAATTGTGTGCACAAATGGAAGAGTTATAATTTTTATAAGAAAAAAATGTATGGAGCTGACATGAAAAATGAGGATATCTCTGGAATCGCTAAGATGGCCGTTATATCCTTGCACACTGTTATAGTGCTATTTATTTGTGAATTTTTGACATACTTAATATTGCGGCATCACTTGCTTGCGCAAATCGCGCATTGTCCTATCCAGTGCTTCCACAGACGTCTTGTTTGACATGGTAGCTTGTCCCGCAATTTTTAAATCTGTAATATCTTCGAAAATATTCACTTAAATCATACGGTGTAAAGGGCCATATAGATCTATATTAAATGAACAATGTATTCAAGGTATTTAATTGGTTAAGGATTAATGATGTATTCGTTAAAATCGCTTCGAAAATTAGCCATTATTTGTCGTAAAAAGTAAATGACAAAAAAAAGTTATTGTGGGTTATCCATAAGAGATAGACATATACCATCACGGACTTTTCTGTAGACCTTTTCAATGTGTACAATACTTAGTACATTATTTTGATAAAACTCGTAGGGTTCAGCCTGCGTTTGCAATGTAAGCGGAAAAAATGTAATTATTTACGACATCACATTAGAAACCTCAAAAATAACAGTACTTCTCCACTATTTAATGGATGTTATTATACATATAAACCTTCCTCTTGAATCACTCTATCTATTAAAAAAAACCGCATCAAAATCCGTTGCGCAGTTTCAAAGATTTATGCATACAAAGGGACATAGGGACAGAGAAAGCGACTTTGTTTTATACTATGTAGTGAAACGTTAGACCTAATGATTTTCGATTAAATATACATATTAAACGTTAGACGAAATGATTTTCGATTACATAAACGTTATATCAAACAACGTTATACTATTTAAGTTTTAGAATAAATAAATGTTATATGTAAAGAAATTATATCAACAGTTGGTATATCTCACGTTGATTATATCATAGGAACGATAATAAAATGAAATTAGACCAAATGAGTTTATACGTTATGAGACGCACCCCCAAAAAGCGGACCTGCAGTATAAAGAGCTAACGTTCTAAAATTACCAGTATAGTATCGTTTAGCAGAAAATTAAAAAAACTGCATTAACTTTGTACTATTAAAAGTATTTATTATTTAATGACTAATTAACATTAAAAAAGAACATTATTTATAAAGTAATAATAACATTAATATAAAGAATCCGTTTTTTTTATTAAATACAAATAATATTAATAAATATAATTAATATTATTTTCAACATATTGACCTAAAATACATTTATTCTTAATTTTATTCTAAAGTAACATTTTAATTTGACATTTTCAATATTAATTAATGTATATATAATTGTAATTGTAATAATCCTAAGTAAGGCATTTTTTTTTTTTTTTTTTTTTTAATCTAAATTTGTTTTGGGGTTTTTATCTAAATAGATATGTCAACCCCATCGTGCCTTTTACCTAAGGCATTTTAATTTGTAATTTTATTTTTAGATAGCTTCTTAACATTTTTTTTTTTTATAAATTTTGCGTGCCTATTTCGGTTTAAAGATATTTATTTCTCAAAATAAAAGAATGTTACAGTTCACTTAACATATTGAGAAAAGTAGGATAAAAATAAAAGGAAATTGTGATTCTCTGTGTTCACAATAAAAAAAATAAGAGTTCAAGGTGACAGTCGGTATTGTTACTGTTGTTTTCTAACGTGTTCATCTAGGGCTTTTTTAAATTTATATATGGTGTCACTATTGGTTACATCATCAGGTAGTTTATTATACAGTTTTGCTCCCTCGTACAGTATATTTTTTCTTCCATAGTTAGTTCTGGGTGGTCTTAATTCTAGTTTGTCTCGTCGTCTTGCGTTGTATGTGTAAGTTTTCTTTTTAAAGTTTAATTGTGAATGTGTACCTTTTGTTATGATTTTGTGTATTAGAGTGCATGTTTTTAGTATGTATAATTGGTTAATTTTAAGTATTTTTGTATCATTGTAAATTTTAGTGGTTGGTGTTAAGTAGTCATAGTTATAAAGTGTTTTTATTGCTTTATTTTGCAGAACTTGTATTTCTTGGACGTTTGATTTGGCTGCAGTTCCCCATATCTCGACGAGATATTCTATATGGGGTCTAACAAGAGCGTTGTAGATCAATAAGCGAACTTTTTTAGGAATGCAAATAGACATTCTGCGTATGGCTCCAACCAGAGGAGATATTTTAGACTTAATATGATCAATATGGGGTCTCCAAGTTAACTTTGTATCTAAAATGAGACCTAAATATCTTTCGCTGTTTGATTTTGCAATTTTCTCGTTGTTTATTGTTAGTTGGATTTGATTGAGAATTTTCTTGTTTTTTGCAGCAAAAACCATGTATGCAGTTTTATTTGTGTTAATAATTAATAAATTTGACAGGAACCATTTATTTAAAATATTCAAATCATTTTGAGCTTCTTTCACGATATCATCAGGTAAGTTGTGACCAAAGTAAAATATACAAGTTTCATCTGCATAAAGTGGGATGCTGCCCGATGTTTTAACACTGTTTATATTGTTAATATAGATCAAAAATAACAACGATCCTAGAATAGATCCCTGTGGGATTCCGTATGTTAATTTGGCAGGTAAACTTTCGTAATTTCCAATTTTTACTATTTGCTTGCGATTTTCTAGGTACGATGTAAGAATTTTATGTGCGGGCCCTGATATCCCTACGTTAGTTAGCTTACTTAAAAGCAAATTATGACTAATCGTGTCAAATGCCTTTTTTAGGTCTATAGACAGACACCTAGGGCATATTGTCTTTGGTCTATAGCATTTTTTATTTTAGTAGTTAGATCCATGGTTGCTGATAAGGTATTTGATTTTGGCCGAAATCCATACTGTTGCTCAAAAAAGAAGTCTAAGTCTGTCAAGTAGGTATAAAGACGATGGTAAATTATTCTTTCAAAGATTTTGGAGAGCACCGGTAGTACGGATATCGGACGATAATTGCTCGGATCAGTCTTGCTTCCAGATTTTAAAACCGGGGTTATCCTAGCCACCTTCGGGCTATCAGGAAATATCCCTTGTTCGAGGCATTTATTTATACAGTTAGTTAAATTGTCTAGTATTAGGTTTTTAATGCATTTTATTTCTTTAACAGTAATTCCAATTCCGCTACTTGTATTAATATCTAAGTTATCGATGATTGTACTTACTTCTTTTTTTGTGCATGGTTCTAATGTTTGCAGTGTTTGGGTTTCTGATTGTGTTTTATTCAATGTGGTATTAGTTTGTGTATGTGTTATTTTACTAGCTAAGATAGAACCAACTGTGGAAAAGAAATCGTTGAAATGTTGGCAGATTTAACGCCCATCTGTTATTTCGTCAGTTTCAGTTTTTAGCTTTATAGTAATACTAATAGTCCATTTATTTGTCAGAATATTGTTACAGAGTTGTTAAATACATTTTTAAAAGTTCATCATTTTCTGCCGTTTGCGGCATACAAATACATTTTCAGGATTTTGGTTAGATTATTAGATATAACATTTAATAAAATAAAATAGGATAAAATTCAAATTGCAAATTAGTCAAATATTAGGTATGGGAATGTCAACAATATTAAATTAAGTCAGAGATAATAAGTATTTAAGTTAACTTTTCATTCATAAAATCATCAGTCGAGTAGTTTAGTTAAGAGTTAATTGAATAATTTACATTTAAATGTCCTAAAGTCAAGAGTTTTAAAACAATCTGGTAGTTTATTATAAACTTTGGTCGCCATACAGAATACATTGTTAGCAAATAGTTGATTATTTCGTCTAGGTACACGAAGTATGTGAACTTTGCGGCTCGGTCTGGATACAAGATCATTATGCAATTGAAATTCATTCTTATTTTGGTATACAAATATACAAATATCAAAAATATATAGAGCTGGGAGTGCTAATATATTTAATTTTTTAAATAATGGAACACAGCTGTCCAGTGGGTGCACTCCACATATTGAGCGGATGCATTTCTTTTGAGCTCGAAACACTCTGTTAGGTTCTACAGAATTACCCCATATTATAATACCATAACGCAAAATTTATGACACATAGCCATGGTATGCACATAGTGCCGCATCAAAACTAGCCACACGTGTTAATCTGTATAGAACGAAGACGAATCTATCAATCTTTGTGCAGAGTTCGTCAATATGAGCTTTCCAGTTACAGTGTTTGTCTATTGTTATCCCTAGGAATTTTGTACTCTCAACCTCTTCAATTGCGTCATTACCATGCTGTATTTTTAACAGTGGGCGCTTCATGTTATATGTTTGGAACTGTATCATTTTGGTTTTGCTAATATTAATGTGGAGATAGTTTTGTTTGAGCCATGTGATAATTTTATTTAGTGTCTTGTTTATTTCGGTCTGGTATTCACCTACGTCATAATTGTCGTTTTGAATGCTGAGGGTCGTATCGTCAGTATATAGTATGCAGTTGTGGGAGGTTACGCTAGCTAAGTCATTGGCTTACAGCAAAAATAAAAGTGGTCCCAGTATGGTTCCTTGGGGAACACCACAATTATTTTCCCGATAGGGAGATCTACAGACGATTTTTTGGTGCCCTGTTTGTCTCGAGATCTCAACACATTGTTGTCGATGGGTGAGGTAGCTTTCGAGCCATTTCAATGCGTTTCCTCTAATGCCGTATCGATCCAATTTGAGAAGAAGTAATTTATGGTTGACGAAATCAAAAGCCTTGGACATATCAGAGAAAACAGAGGTAATTGGTATTTTATCATTAAGACTTTTTGTTATCAACTTTAATAAAGCAAAACAGGCCAATGTAGTAGATTTATTTTTCCTAAAACCGAATTGTTCTTCATTTAAGATGTCATACTTTGATATGAAGCTGTAGAGTTTTTCATGCATAACCTTCTCAAAAACTTTTGAAATTATCGGTATGAGCGTTATGGGACGATAGTTGTACATATCATTGGTGTCACCTTTCTTGTGAATTGGTTTAACAATAGAGAGCTTTAAACGCGAGGGGAATAAGCCTTGAATAAATGATTGGTTAATCATATGACTAATATGCTGTGACAAAAATTTGGAGCACAATTTGTGAATGTTGGTATTTATGTCGTCATAGCCTGTAGAGTTGGTAGATTTTAAGGAATTAATTGTTTTGAAAACAGTACTTTCATTGGTTGGGGTCAAATATATAGTATTAGGAAGGTGAGCTATCGGTGGCGTGTAGTCAAGATATGGGTCAATGGTCTCATTCGTCATGTCAATAAAAAAAATTATTAAAAATGTCAGCTATCGTTTCTGGTTGTGTATAATTTATAATAATAATAATAATAACCCCACCGCCGTATCTCTACGTTGACGTCGTGGTGGGGCTTGCGTGCTCTGAACTCTAGGTCTGTGCCGGTAAAGTTTACTTTACTGGAACATGTCTAGGGTGAGGAGCCAGACCAAGAGAGATACAGAAACCCGCAGGGCAGCATGTGGCGAGCTGTTGGGCAGTTGCGACCCCACGGACCCTATCTCCCGGGAGAAGTCATGTTCCTCATCTCTGGCTTGCCTTTATTGGCCGGCTGGAGTGAACACTGACGAGGAACTGAGCTCCCACCTCATTCTTGCCTTTATTGGCCGGCTTGAGTGGAGATTCGCAAGAGCAAACGTGCTCGGAGGAAGGAAGTATTCCAGTAAGTGCTTGTAGGGATCTTGACCATTTTCCGGGCTCTAGGATTGTTCTGAGAGCCTTGGAATACCTCTCCACTCCTCGAGCACCTCAGGACATGTTGCCCCCTTGTCGCTACGTCACTATGTGCTAGCGACCGTTTTCGGGGGCCCATTATTGAGTGTGCAAGTCACCCCCTGCCATTTTATCCGTGTGTAAAAAAATATTGATCAGGCAGGGGCCATAGTCCTTCCATAGTTTTAGGTAACCAGTCCATTTTAACCACCCAAACCCATAGTCCAATATCTTTGGTTCCCTAACTTGCAATAGTCCTACACCAACCGGGGGTTGTCCTTGGGTGCACTTGCGTAGTGCGTACAGGGATAATCGTCGGTTGGTGCCTCATTTAATTAAAAAGCGTCTAACGGGCCTCTGCGAGTTGGCTTCGGCCCCTCGCAGGCCTTCCAAAGGTCCGGGACCCTAGGGTCCCGAGATATGTAAACATTAAAAAAAATTTTTTTTTTTAATAATAATAAGCTGGCAACACCAACGTCAACAAAACGTCGGAAAATTTGATTTTCATATTTTTAATCATTTTTACAGTATTAATATAATTTTCGACGCAGTTTTAATGTCTTTAAGTGTTAAAACCAAACCCAAATTAAACCTGAAACACCATTTATTCTGAAAAAGAGCAAAATGCATTTGGACATGAATCAAAAATTATAGAATTGGGCCTGTCAGATCATACCGCACAATTTTTAAAATGTCCTGTTAAGAAGACATGTGTCTTAAAGCGTTGGAAAATAAAAAGACGGAATTATGGTCAAGATAATGTAGAGAAATTTAGGAATTGCATAAAAAGTCTCACTTTTTCGGACATATATACAACTAGTGACGTCAATGAGGCCTACGACCATTTTATTAACCTATTCAGATGCTTTTATGATCTTTGCTTTCCTTACGAAATAATAACAAATTCAATTACTAAAAAAACAAAATGGATCACTAACGGGATAAGGAAATGTAGTAAAAAGAAACGGCACTTGCTATGGCAATATAATAATAGTTTATTTTTTTCTCTTCACAAAGGCTCACATAGTTATAAACATAGAGACAAGAATTATAGCGTTTTGACAAAAATGCATAAAATATGATCCTTTGTGAGAGACTGGCGTCCATACTAGGATACCCTGTGTAATATAGAACAAATCCTACCCCAAAGAATAAACAATCGTTTAAGTCATATTTTGGAAGGTTTAAAAGAGTTATAACGTTAACACAAACGTCACGAAATAACTACTTCATTAAGACGTCCAAAAATAAATCTAAAGCGACATGGACCATCATTAATAATTCTAAGACCTGCTTCCCTAAAGAACCAATAACACAAATTCAAACAGGGACACAGAAAATCACGAATCCATTGAATATAGCTCAGGCTTTTAACAAGTTTTATATTAATCAAGTTACCAAGCCAAAAAATAAAACTATACCAGAAATGAACGTACGCTCAAATTGTTCAAACCTTTATTTATGGAGCCGACCATACCACAAGATATAAATAATCATATTAACTCACTTCGAAATACAAATAGTGTTGGTTATGACGGAGTATGTACTAAAGTTATTAAAGAAGTATCTCATTACATAGCTCCACATCTCAGTCACATAATTAATATGAGTATTACTAACGGAATCTTTCCTGAGAAATTAAAAACGTCAATAATTGTACCATTGCACAAAAAAAATGATAGACAAAATATGTCAAATTATAGGCCTATCGCATTGATACCCGTTTTTTCAAAAATATTTGAGAAAGTCATTTATAAGTCCTTGTACAACTACCTTGAGAAATCAAACATATTAGTAAATGAACAAAAGGGATTTCGTAAGCAGAAGACAATCAATATGGCTATACATGACCTGCTTCTCCCTATTTTGTCAAATGTAGATCAGAGAAATCCTGTATGTGCAATCTATATGGATCTAACTAAGGCTTTTGATTATGTGGACTATCCTATACTAATACATAAACTTGAAAAATATGGTATCAGGGGAAATATACTTGATCTCATTCGATCTTACTTAACGGACAGAAAGCAATTTGTAGAAATCACACAAATATCCACAAATACTAGTTACGAGGAAAAATATCGTTCCGAAAGCGAGATAATTAAATACGGCGTTCCTCAGGGTAGCGTGCTAGGACCCCCCCTTTTTCTACTCTACATAAATGACCTTCCGAGGCAAATAAACCACCCCATGGTACTATTCGCCGATGATAGCACCGTAATTATTAAGTGTGATGATCCCAATACCTATGAAAATGAAATAAATATGACATTAAATAGAATTATAATTATCATGGTTTGACAACAATAATCTAATTATAAACTTAGAAAAGACTAAAATTATGCATTTTTATCAAAGGATCCCAAACAAGAGCATTGACATTAGCTATTTAGGGACAAAAATAGAATCAACTACTGCTACTAAATTCCTTGGTATTAATATAGACAACAATTTGACTTGGAGACCCCAGACAGACGAAATATGTAAAAAACTCAATAAATTTTCCTATGCTCTCTATAAGTTATCAAAAATAGTGAGCCTAGAATCCGTACTAACAGCCTATCACGGCTATGTTGCATCAACACTCAGATATGGCGTAATATACTGGGGCAATTCAGTGGATAGAGAAATCGTATTTAGAGCCCAAAAAAGATGTGTCAGAACTATGTGTGGCCTTAAAAGCACAGACAGTTGTCAACCGTTCTTTATACGTCTAAAAATTCTTACCTTGCCATCGCTGTACATATACGAAACAAATATCTTTGTTAAATCTAACATTTCATTATACAAAATAGCTACTAAAAGTTACTACAGAAAATTACGCGATAAAAATAAGTCAGAACTCGAAGTGACATAATTATGGTAAAACTGCACTAATGAATAAAAGTACCTTCTGTATGGCCATAAAAATATTTAATAAACTACCTGAAGAAATAAAAACGTTAAATCTGGACAATTTCAAAACAGAACTATTAAGAATTTTGATAAATAAATGCTATTACTCACTAAAGGAATATTTGGGCGATAATTCTATAATTACTGCTTCAGAAAATTGTACATCACCTCACCTACTTTGACGTTTTTGAATTTTGTTTGACATTAGCATTGATATAATATGACATGCAACTTAATCTATTTGACATTTATTGAAATTGATTGTATTTTAAATTTGTATTGTTTTGCATGTACCTATTAATATTGACTTTATTACTAATGTGAAAGTTTACATAATCCTACCACCTTGTGATACCTATATATAAAAGTTAAATGGTGTTATAAAGTTAAAAATTCGAAAATGTTAATTAAATATATTTGTACGCCTCTGAGCAAAACATAGAGGACCTACCAATCTGTAACATCTCGCACACTGTTGTAATTTGACCTATGTTTACAAATAAAGCATTCTGATTCTGATTCTGAAAAACTGCCGAAAAGGAGGTGACATCTTCTGTCATGTCACCTCCGATCAAATCAAGAAAATACCTAATATGAATATTGAAGCGATATGTTGACAAGATCAGCCGCACGTCGAGCACGCCTACTACTTCCAGACTCGTCGCTCAGCTCCGCCTTGCTGTCGCCGGTACCCAGCCCCACTGTAAACGCTGTGACGACACCGGCAGCGGTAGTTGCGTCGAGCTCGAGCGACGAGTATTTCTCCCCGCCCACGACGCCACCACCTGTTCGTCGACGGGGAAGACGCCGGCCACCGGACGGCTTAGGACCTCGAGGTCCACTGGCCTCTAATAGGGTCCCAGCTCCCGGCGGAAGTGTGCAGCGCATGAAATGGACACAATCCATCAACGAGAACGTCATGCGCTCATACTATGGGGCTACAGAGGGGGGAAACAATCTGACCGCGTACCGTGTTCGGATGCTCTCTCTTTTTCAGGTGCTTGAACCAGCTGTCAACGTGTCGGCACAACGACTATCGGATCAGGTGCGGGTCATCCAGCATAATCATATGTTGGATGACACTGTACTTCATCGCCTGCGAATTGAAATGCAGAGTACCCATGTCGTTACCCCCTAGTCGCAGACTGTTGTAGTATCATCACAATCCAACCTAAACCATGCTGACGAGGGGAGTGATGACAGGGCTACAAACGTAAGTACCCAGTACAATGAGGAATTTAGGAGTGCTTTGGAGGGTGCGATTCGGTATTTCGGTTCATGTCGCCCGAACTTAGACTACGGTTACCTCGTTTGCCCATGCATAACAAAAATAGGGCGCTGGTGGCGGTCCTGGATTCGCAGTTGTCAAATTATTTTGATGACTGCGAAGACCTCACCGATACTCATTCGATTTTGTAATGCGCAGCTGTAGCGGCATGTCGTGTAGCTCACGTCAAATTTGCTATTGACTCCAGAGCTACACGACCAAAACTAGCCGTACCAGCTTGGCAGTGCAGAATTGAGCGCCGTATTGGTGAGGCCAGAGCGCTCATCGGCAAACTAATCTGCTTCAGGGAGGGCAATACTCGCCCTAGAGTGATGCGCTTTGTGAGGCGGGCGTTCTCAGGGACTGATATCAGCCCTCAGGACTATACGTCCCGTGTCACAGAGTGCATCGACTTCCTGAAGCAGAAAGTGTATGCATGGGCCATCCGTATTCGTAGGTATAAGCGTCGAGTGAGCCGATACACTCAGAATCGCACCTTCCAGAGCGATGAAAGGTGGGTCTATAGGGATTGGGAGCGACCGGTCCAAGGTGTGACTGACACGCGCCTGCCGGATGATGATGCCATGTGGTCTTTCTGGCGCAGTATCTGGTCGGTGCCTGTCGGTCACACCGAAGGTGTTTGGACTCGGGAAATCGAGAGAGCATGCGATCCAATATCAGAAATGGGGGCTATTACCATCTGCCCCGAAGATGTAGCTCGTGCAGTCCGTCCGTTGCCTAATTGGAAGTCTCCAGGGCCGGATGGGCTGCACAACTTCTGGATAAAATGTTTTCAAAGGTCGCATGCTCGCTTGGCGGCACAGTACCAGACAGCTTTGGAATCTGGTTCGCTGCCCCAGTTCCTAACGACAGGAGTTACCCACCTACTCCTTAAATCAGGTAGCACCGCGGAACCCAAAAATTATAGGCCGATCACAAGTTTACCGACGGTCTATAAAGTTCTTACATCCGTTTTGAAAACTAAACTTAACAAACATGTAGACACCAATTCCATCATGTCTGTCTCTCAAAATAGATGTAGGAACGGGTCCCGCGGTACTAAGGAGCTGCTCCTCATTGATATGGCCATTATCCAACAGGTTCGTCGTTCCCGAAAGGATCTGTCGACATGTTGGATAGACTATAAGAAGGCCTATGACTCGGTGCCACATACATGGCTCATGAGGGTGCTGGAGTTGTATAAAGTAGATGCAACTCTGCGCACCTTCCTGATGTCATGTATGGGGCAATGGAGGACGGTCCTTCGCTATCCAGGATGTCGGGATATCCAGAGGAATAGCGAGCCGATAAGGATCGAGCGAGGCATATTTCAGGGTGATAGTTTGAGTCCACTTTGGTTCTGCTTAGCCTTGAATCCTCTAAGCACATTGCTGGAGGGTTCGGGTTTAGGCTATCGGATGAGGAGAGGTGGTCAGGTCATATCTCACCTCCTCTACATGGATGACCTAAAACTCTTTGCCCCCAACAATTTGCAACTGATGGAGCTACTGAAAGTAACTGATACTTTCAGTAGTGCCATCAGGATGGAATTTGGTGTGGACAAATTTGCGGTTATGCATGTAAAGCGAGGGGAGATTGTGGAATCCGTGGGAACTGAATTCTCGGATTTCATAAACCTTAGAGCCCTCTCCGCATCCGAAACCTATAAGTATTTGGGTATGTCGGAAGCGTTAGGCATCAATGTTACTGACATGAAGCAATCGTTGAAGGAACGCTTCTTTGGCCTCCTGAAAAAAGTATTTAATAGTCTTTTATCGGGCAGAAACAAGGTGCGCGCCTTCAACGGTTGGGTCGTGCCGGTTTTGATGTACTCTTTCGGCATACTCAAATGGACTCAGACCGCACTCGACGCCCTGGATAGGAGAGTCCGTACGCTGCTGACTGAAAATCGAATGCATCACCCAAGGTCATCGGTAATGAGACTGTATATCCCGCGTAAGTGTGGAGGTCGAGGCTTTTTAAATGTAGGACGTAATGGAATGTAAGACCCTCCACAATCGCGAGATATGCTGTCTCAGGGAATATTTCCTAAAAGCCGACGTGGGGATGCATCGAGATGTGGTCGTAGTGGACAAGGGTCTCACCCCGCTCTCCTTGGCTAAAGAGAACTGGCGCAAGCCTGTAGTGCTTGACACTAACGATCGCAGGGAGGTATGGCAGAGTAAGGAGCTTCACGGACGCTTTTTCCGGGCCCTACATGGACCCGATGTAGATTTGCTAGCGTCCGTAGCCTGGCTGCGTTTCGGTGACCTCTTTGGGGAAACCGAAGGTTTTGTCTGTGCAATTATGGATGAAGTTATTATGACGAACAATTACCGGAGATTTATTGTGAAGGATGGCACGGTTGACATTTGTCGGGCATGCCACCGTCCGGGAGAATCAATCCGACACGTTATCTCCGGGTGTCCTCGTCTAGCTAACGAAGAATACTTGCATAGACACAACCTTGTAGCCAGGATTATCCATCAGCAACTTGCTCTGATATACAACCTAGTGGAATCGGAAGTGCCGTACTACAGGTATGTGCCCGACCCAGTTCTCGAAAATGGACATATCACATTGTACTGGGATCGATCCATCATCACTGACAGGACTATTGTTGCCAATAAGCCTGATATAGTGGTGGTGGATCGCATAGAGCGGCGGTCAATGATTATTGACATAACAGTCCCACATGACGAGAACCTCGTGAAAGCCGAGAAAGATAAACAAATCAAGTATCTTGACTTGGCTCGCGAGGTTGTCGACATGTGGGATGTGGACTCAGCGATCATTGCGCCGATAGTTGTATCAGCCAATGGCTTAATTGCCAGGAGCCTCGACCAACACCTAAGGAGGCTCTCGTTGGGCAGCTGGATCAAGGGCTTGATTCAGAAAGCGGTACTTCTGGACACGGCTCGCATTGTTAGGAGGTTACTCTCTCTGGAGTCCTGACCGCCGGTAGATTGGACCCTGTTCCCGATACCGGTGGGCTGCTATTTTTTATATTTTTAAATGTTTTTATTTTTGTATGCTTTTATAGAAATATTTAAAAATGTAAATTATATGTATGTGGGCTATTTAATAATATATATACTTAATTAGTATATTATTTTTGTCGTTTTCATTTCTTTTTTACAATTTTGTTTCTAACCAGTAAGTATGGGGTAGATGAGGGGAAGCGGGGAAAAACAAAAGAGACGAAAAGAAAGGTGAAAAAGGTGACAGGTGTACTAAAATAAAAAAAGCTTATTAAAATATTAAAAGGTGTTTATTTCTGCCGATCTTCCATCCTACAACTTTGGGGGCTCGTCCGGGATCGGAAGAAAAAGATTTCTGGCAGAAATCATACGATTGTTTTTTTTTTTTGGTTTCTCTCGCATGTGGCTTACTCGTTGCCGGTCGCTGTGGGAAAACTGTAAAAGGTGTATTTATAAGATGCAAGACGACAGGGCGATGTTCGGCGTCGCGAACAATTCCATCCTTGATGGTATTATGAAATTTAGTGGCGATGACAAGACGTATTCGTCCTCGAAATGGGTCCAGGACATAGAGGACAACTCGGAGATCTTCAGCTGGACGCCTCAACAGAAGCTGATTATCGCCCGAAGATCTCTAACAGGTACGGCTGAGCTCTGGTTGCGATCAGGAAAATGCTATAAGACGTTTGAAGAGCTGAAGGTTGCACTTCAAAAGGAGTTTCCCGAACAATTAAATATGAAAGAAATGCATGAACTAATGAGTGCTCGCAAAAAGAAGCGCGAGGAAACTTATTACCAATACATGTTGATCATGAAAGAATTGGGAAAACGAGCGAAATTCCCAGATTATGTGGCCATTCAATACATTGTGGATGGAATACAGGATTTGGAGATGAACAAAGCAATACTTTACGGCGTCACAACCTATGCAGCTCTGAAGGAAAAGTTAGCCATTTATGAAACCATCAAAAATAAGTCTAGAATCCGTGCAAGCTTTTCCAAAGGAAATCAAGAAGGTACGAGTGGTGGTGTCCATGCTCAAAAGACGCAAGCTGCTGAACCTAAAAAAAATTGCTACAAGTGTGGTGATTCATCTCATTTGTCCAATTCGTGTCCGAATGGTGTAAAATGCTTCAAGGGTGATAAGTTTGGCCACATTGCACCGGATTGTAAGCACAGAACAGCTATACTCCTTATTGTAAGTCGAGTGTAAGTAGTACGCAGCAGCAAAATCGACAGCCGCAGTCGATGTGTGTGAAGTTTGCAGCGAAAGAGGGTAACATTTAGTATCGTGCGGCACGCGTAGGGGGTGGGGGTTGGGGGGGGGAAAGGGGGGGTGCCCTCTTGCCCCCTGGTACTACTCCCATTAAAAGGTAATGCACCATTCCTGTAAAAAACCGATAAATGTAACCTAACCTCAAAACACTATAGTCTCTTAAAAAGGCGTAGTAGGGTTAAAATGTGCCCCTCTGCCCTGACACTACTTCCATGTAAAGGCAACACACCGTTCTTGAGAAAAACTAATAAATGTAACCTAACCTCAAAACATAGTCGAATAAAAAGCGCTCAATGTGGCGCAGTCGAGGAAAGGGCATTCGATGGAGCCCCGCTCCGACATGTGGTACCAGTCGTATAACTCTACGTACTTTTCTGCAGTTATACGGGTATATTCTTTAAATCGGATAACATTGATTTGCTCTCCGGATGTTATTGCTTGCAGAATCACAGCAAATCTTCTAACAAGCTCTTCATCCAACCCTGTAATGGCTGCCGTTTTAGCGGGAGGCTCGAAAAATCTTGCTGTATTCCCGTCATTTGTTGTCCCTGAGCCTTGCTTTACAATATCAATCAGAAGGTTGAGTTCATCCTTAAATTTGTCTTGAATATTTTTTTTTCTTTTTTCTAATAATGTCTTGTGCTCATTTTCTCTTGCAGCCCACTTCTTAAAATCAAGTTTGTATGCTATATGCAAAAGACATTCCATTGTATTTATACAGGCATGTAACGATGACAATCCAAATTCCAAAGCTCTATCGGATACAGTCTTTGTTGATACACAATCCAAGCGGTTCATTTCTGAAGGTTTAGACAAACACAGGTAGCAGGTTGCGTTCGATCTAGCTTCTGAAATGTACGTGCAGATTTTAGCGTCAATCATTGTCATCTTCAGTTCATGACTTACCTTATTACTGCTGCACTCAGTGGGGATAAGGGACTTAATTTCGTCATCCATATGCCTTTTGTGACTTACCACCACTTCTTGACTCTCCTTCACAAATGTAAATTGCACAGGACGGCAATATAACACTGAGCATGGTTTTGGATTCGTCCATATACTTTCATCTCCAGCATCAGCAGTCAGAAGTAAAGGCACCAAGGATGTCATAAATATACTGGAATCGTCTTGTTGCCCCTCCATTTTCTGTTTGTATCGGCTTTGGTTTGAAGAACCATCAAATCCCCACTTAGATATGAGCTTCAAATCTCTGTTTTGAAAACGTTCTGGAAGAGTTTCAAGGATCCTCTTTACTGTAATGTCGAATAATGCTTGAAGCGTAATTCTTGCTGATGAATCCGTTACAGTCAGTGATTGCTTCGAAGGGTAACATTGTTGCTTTGTCTGTTGCACTTTGTAATAAGACGCGTAAACATCTTTTGCACCTTCCCGGATAGTCACCTCTCGCAGCGTGATGTATTGCCACTTAGAAAGCTTGAATGAAAGGAGCAAACCTAGCGCCTTTTCTGGTGTAAAGGTAGTAATCTGAACTGGCTTCTTAAGATTTTCCTTAATTTTAGTAGCTGCTTCTGGATTTTTCAGCATATATTCAATGACAGATACTATATCTTCACGACCATCTTCTTTTAAAAGTAATGCAGCTGAATATGCCACTTCAGTTGACTCTTTGCCCTTGTAATCGTCAGACCTTCTCTTATTTTGTTTACTTCCTAGATCCTCGAATGCTTTTTTAGGTCTTTTTGTCATAGTACCAATACCAATGGACGATGTCGATAGTTCTGGACTAATCACAAGTCCGCTAGATCCTTGGTAATCTTCTCCAATTGATTGTGGCAAAACCAAACTTCTTGACACGAAATCCGGCCAATCGACATCAGCCTGGAGTCAGTTTTCGTACTGTTTTCTAAATGTATTAAGGATAGGATGAGATTTCTGCCATCTTTGTGAAGCAGCTCGTGCAAATCTTCGACAAAATTCATCCAGCGGTACACGATCTTCGTCAGTAATTTGATCACCTAGGCTATCCACCACTGCTCTGAATCATGATGAAACGAAGTACCTTCACCTCTCAGAATAACAAACAAGTCTAAATTCGTACGTAGACTTTCCATTGTAAGTATATAACGGTCGCGGAATAATAGTCCGAAAGCAATCAATTGCATTTTCAGGTGTAATGATTTTGTTTGTCATTCATATTGGACTGCAGCATGGAATGAAATTAGACATCCAGCAGAAAGCATCTCACCTTCCGCTGCTCGCCTCATTTGTGTTGGCTGTAGTCGCTCACTACGTAGACAAAGAAGTCACCTGTTGTCTCAGGATTCTCCACGAGAAAATGCTAAGGGAAAATATTTCTAGGCAAATTGCTCCACATCAGGTAAGATTTCAAAGTAAATAATTCTTATATTTCAGTTTATGGTGTGAAATATTTAGATTTATGATATTATTCAATAATTCATTGGTCTAGTCTATAGTGCTCTTACTTACTAGACTAAGATATATAGCTACATTCATTTCATTCCAACTCCAGAACCTTTTGAGCTATCCATAAGATATCACTATCAATTTTTATTGTATGAAATGGAACCCATAGCTGTTTAAACTTATAAAGTGACTGTTATTCAAAAGGTTAAAATGAGAAAATAACTTTGAAATGAATAATTACCATGTTAAAAATTATGTATTTACCATTCAAAAGTGATTGTAAGTCAAAAGTGGAAGTGGCATAAGTCTGTGCTTATGATAAAAAAAAAATATAATAAAATAAAAAACTGTTTTATTTCCAAATGGCGATTTATTTTCTTAACTGATAAGTACTACAAGGTGTTCATAACAGCTTAAACCATAAACTATTTACCAGTGTTCACTGCAGGCCAAGATTGTTTTAATAGGTGGGCATTGACCTTTAGAAGTTCCTATATCTATCTAAGATAGAACTCAAGAATGTCAAAGAATACCTCAGACAACAAGATATTATCCGACACTATCATGACGGTAAGACAAACCACCGCGGTAAAAATGAATGTCATTTAGCCCCCTCACGAAAATATTACTGGTCAAAGAAGAAAGAACAAATCACCAAGTTCATCAATGAGATGTACCATCTGTGGTCAAGTTAAATACGACAGAAATTCAATAAGACCTCTTTACAGTCCGGAATGAAAAGTACGTAACTTTCATTGACGTCTTCACGAAATATGCCCAATCGTATTATCTGCGAGACGGAACCGCTATTAGCAAAATACAAGCACTATTACGGTTCTGTTCCCATCATGGACTACCTATAACTATTATCACCGATAATAGCACTGAGTTTATGAACCAACTTTTCTCCGAATTTATACGTCTTCGTAAGATTTATAGATATTCTACCATAAAATTCTACCTCATAGTCCAAATGACAATGGCAACATCGAACGTTTCGTTCGTTGTGTATACTCCAAATATGAGTTAAGGTTGCTCGAAATAACATTTTATTTTTATAGGTCCTTGAGATAACACTGCTCCAATAGCGACCTTTGAAGCGTCTGTTGTGACATTAAATTCCTTTTTGAAGTCTGGGTATTGTAGAATAGGGTCATCGGTTAGTAAAGTCTTACACGTTTCAAAGGCATTGACATATTCGGGGCTGAGAATAATTTTACTACCTTCCTTTAGGCATAGGGTAAGAGGCTTGGTAACGCTAGGAAAATCGGGGATTTTTCGGTAGTAACCTAAAAGTCCCAAAAATGGTTAGATCTCTTTAGGAGTCTTTGGTATTGGATACTTTTGGATTGCAGAAATCTTGTCAGGGTTCGGCTTGATACCATCTCTACTCATGATAATTATATGGGTTCTACTTGGACTGTTCAGTAAAGCTTAGGGTAACAACAAGAGATATTAAAATAAATCAAATAGAAGACTGAATCCCTTGTCGATAAATACGCTTTATTTGTGTCATGAAAATTACGATTTTTATATTCTCCCATTGACATTGACATTGACGGCGTTCCATGCTTTATGCCGGACTCCCACAGTATCCCCCTTCAAGAAAACCGTACATGTTTTGTAGGTTTAACGGTCCTGCCGGAACGGGTAACGTATGCGTTTTCTTCCACTTCTTCCGTGGCTGCTGGCAGTATGTAGGCAGGCTTCAGTCTATCTAAAGATACCACTGATTCTCTGTTGGGGGGCAGGCGTATCTTGAAGTACTTGTCATGTTTCTCAATAACTTCGTATGGGCCTTCGTACGGCGGCGTTAATGATTTTTTTGCACAATCTACACGTATAAATACATGAGTGCATGACGACAACTGCTTCGGTACAAAAGTCGTGTGTTGTTGTCGAGCGGGTGCACGTGCGCAGGACTCATTAAGCGATGCCATTGATTCTGTTAGATGACGTAACAGGAACGGGTCTTCATTATCTATCTTCGCAGGTGCAAAAACATCGGCAGGTAATCTTAATGAGGTGCCATAAATCATTGTAGCGGGACTGTAGTTTGTCTCCTTATGAATGACCGTGCGTAATCCAAATAGTACGGTCGATAATTCTTGAGCCCATTGTTGTTTATTCCCTCTTGCGGTTAATGCTGTCTTGAGGGTACGGTGAAACCTTTCTACAAGGCCGTTTGATTGCGGATGGTAGGCAGTAGTGCGGATTCTTGATACACCCAGTTTGTCCATTAGTTTTTGAAATAATGATGACTCGAACTGGCGTCCTTGGTCCGTTGAAATACGCAGTGGGCAACCGAAGCGAGTTATCCATGTATCATATAAGACTCGGGCCACGGTCTCCGCAGTTATGTCGCTGACTGGCACTGCCTCGGGCCATCTGGAGCATCGATCGACAATTGTGATCAAGTATCGGTATCCTTCTGATGGAGTGAGTGGTCCGACAATGTCGACATGTATGTGTTCAAATCTTCTGGACTCGGGAAACTGTACTAACGGAGTTTTCGTATGTCGGTGAATTTTAACACGTTGACACGTAATGCAGCATCGCGTCCATTCAGAAACGTCTCTATTCATTTCTGGCCAGAAGTACTTCTCGGTGATCATTTTTCTTGTCGTTCGGATACCAGGATGACTCATTTCGTGTAATGCTTTGAAGGCAGTCTCACGAAAAGATTTCGGTAAATACGGACGTGGTGTTTTTGTTGTATTTTCGCAGTAGATTTGTTTCGTTATTCCAGGCAGTGATATCTTGATAAAGTGGAGATTTTGTTGCTTCAACAGGCCAGTTAAATCTTCGTCTCGTGTTTGTTCGTCTGCCAGATTATTGAAATCGATGACAGAAGGACAGTCAATAGCAGTTATGCGAGATAGTGCGTCCGCAACAACGTTGTCCCTTCCGTGTATGTACTCAATCTTGTTGCAGAATTGACTGATAAAGTGTAGTTGCCTTTCCCGTTTTGGAGTGTCGCTTGCGCTTGTTGATTTGGCCATGGCGTAGGTCAGGGGCTTGTGGTCCGTGTACACGACGACATCATTTCCTTCAATCAATCTTCTAAAATGTTTGACAGCCATATAGACAGCTAATAGTTCGCGATCGTATACGCTGTATCTTGATTGGGTGTCACTGAGCTTCTTCGAGAAGAAAGATAGCGGTTTCCATACGTTGTTTATTTTCTGTTGCAAAACTGCTCCCACACTTAGGCTTGAGGCGTCTGACATGATGCATAATGGAGCACCTTGAACAGGGTGTGTTAATTCAACAGCTTCTAATATGCTTTGACGGCAATTATTGAAAGCATCTTCTAATGTCCGGTTCCAGATAATAGGTGTTTTGTCGTTTTTCTTTTTATTATGAAGGAGCTTATTCAATTCTATTTGAATCTCAGCTTGTTTAGGTAAACAATCGTGGTAAAAATTGATCATTCCAAGGAAACGTCGAAGATCTTGAACATTTTCTGGTTTCGGGTAGTTGGAGATTGTTTGAATGCGCTCAGCAGTGGCCGTGATACCGTTTTCTGTAACTTCGTAACCCAGGAAGTTCAGCTTTTTTTGACCAAATAGGCACTTTTCTAGGTTGATTCCGATTCCGTAATTAGACAAACGTTTCAAAACAAGACGCAAATGTTTTTCATGCTCCTCTGGGGTTTTAGAGTAGATAAGAATGTCATCAATAAAGCAGTAGCAGCAGTAATCCAGGTTTCTCAAGACTTCATGCATAAATCGTTGAAATGTCTGTGGCGCATTACGCAAACCAAATGGCATACAACGAAACTCAAAAAGACCGAAAGGTGTCGTTATTGCCGTCTTTTCAACGTCGTGTTCCGCAATTGGTATCCAAAAAAATGCTTTCTTCAGGTCTATCTTCGAGTAAATCTTCTTGCCTTCTAATTGGTAGGTGAAGTCTTGAATCCTTGGTATTGGGTAGCGGTCTGGAAGCGTTACAGAGTTCAGGCGACGATAATCACCACATATGCGAAGGCTTCCATCTTTTTTTGTTACAACGTGCATCGGGCTGGCCCACGGACTTTTGGATGGTTGACATATGCCCATTGACATCATTGCTTGAAACTCGGCTTTGGCTGCGTTGTAATTGATTGGCGGCAGTGGGCGGGGTCTTGTGAAGAGTGGGGGGCCAGTTGTCTCAATATGGTGCTTTACATTATGCTTGATTTCCTTTGTAGGTGTCATAGGTTTTAAGACTTCAGTGAATTCTTGAAGAAGTGCATGATAACGGTGTCCTGGTTCGACTACATACAGCGTAGTATCTTGTGTAGTATTTATTTTTTTTATTTTTTTCGGACTCCCACAATTATGTCCCAGATAAGCAGTTTCGAGTTTCTGGATTTCGGACTGATCGATCTGAATTTTGAAGTTGGATTCTCTAAATCTTTGGAAGACATTTCCCAAATTGTCCATTTGCTCTTGAAGAGAGGTGCTGTATACTATAATATCAACAAGATACACGAGGCAGATGTTATTTTGAAGGCCTCTTAAAACATTGTCCATAACTCGTTGTAAGGTGAATTTTTAAGTCCTATCGGCATTTGAAGGAATTTAAAATGCCCGTGTTCCACATTAAAAGCTGTTTTTGGTATATCCTGGGGCTCCATCTCTACCTGGTAAAATCCACTTGCCAATCCAGGTCGTAAAGTATTGGCACTTGCCTAATTTGTCGAGGACGTCAATGATGTGGGGTATTTGTGGCCTATTGTTTTTCGTTTAATTTACGAAAATCAACTACGAGACGCCATTTCTGCTTTCCAGAAGAGTCCTTTTTTTTAGCACAACCCAAATGAGCGAATTCCATGCGGAATCGGAAGGTCCTATTACACCTTGTTCTAGCATTGTGGAAATTTGATCCCTGACTTCTTCCCGATGAACGAAAGGGTAGCTCTTAGTATATGCGGGAATTTCATTTGTTGTTTTTATACGAAAAAACTAGACTGGACTAAAATAATAAACGAAAACCAAGATATAAATTCTAATTATCTGTCATTTCATAACACCTTACAAAACATATTAAATCAGTGTATACCAAAGAAAACCGTAAAAAATAAATTGAGATCATCGAAATCATGGCTAACGACCGGATTAAGAGTAGCATGCAAGCATAAAAGACAACTAAAAGCATTAATGACTACAACTAATAACAATATTTTGGAAAACTACTTTATAGTAGTTTTCCAAAATATTGTTATTGTTATTGTTGTAATTTTTCGTAACGCTTATGTGTTACGAAAAATTACTTAAGAGAACAGTAGCCTACTCTAAAAAACTAAACTACCTACATAAGAAGAATGAGTAAATCTGAAAATAAAACTAAAACAATGTGGCAAATAATAAAAGAGCGTACAAATAAGAATAACAAAAAGCCAATAAAAAACATAAAATTGCGTGTACAGAATACTGTGACAGAAGACGCGACTACTATTGCCAACGCTTTCAATGATTATTTTGTGTCAGTGGGAAAAACGGATACCGCAAACGGAAACATTTGTCCAACTGATCGTCCTACCTCCTCCCAAAGTGAAAACTCCATTTACCTAAGACCTGTTGACCCGAACGAAATTAAGTTTATTATAAAAAGATTAAAAAACAAGCGAAGTTATGGGCATGACGAGCTGCCGCCTACACTTATAAAAGCATGCGCTGAAGAATTATCGTTGCCGCTAACTTATTTAACAAATCAGTCTTTAGATGAAGGCTCAGTCGGCGACCTGCTAAAAGTGTCGATAGTGAAACCAATCTACAAAAAGGGAGACCAGACTGACACTAGTAATTATCGGCCGATAGCATTGCTGCCAACCTTCTCAAAAATATTTGAGACTGCAATGTCAAAAAGACTTTATTCTTATTGCGAAAGATATAAAATATTCAACGATAGCCAGAATGGGTTCAGGAAAAAAACAGGTTGAGGTGGTTAAAATTAACTTATTTTTATTTTATTAATTAAGACAATTTAAAAAGATTGATAGGTACACAACATACGTATGTTGTGTACTCAGTAGTCACAATATTTTATGTAAAAACTTACTGCAATACATGGAATAACCCCTTTCTTTACTTTCCGAAAGCCTTTATTATTTTATTATTTATGTACAGACGCCAGCACATCAAGCTACTACAATCTGTCAAATTTCTTTAATAGATTTTCAACTATATCACTACAGTATAAGGTTCAAGGTTGATTGCGAAAATTTTACAGTTTCGGGTAGCTTGACCTGCTGGCGTCTGTACACACAGTTAAATACATAGAGATACGATATCATTATAATTTCAGTACAAAGGTACTGCTTATTTATTTTCTTCTTTCTTTCCTTTCTTCGTATAATACATGTCATTTTCGGAGAAGTGACAAGAGTAAACCACACTAGAATCATTTGGCTTAAAAAAATCTTCACTCCTCTCATTAGCTATAATTTTTCGCCATTTTTCCCTTTCAATTTCATTTTTAGGAAATCTGGAATAATAAATAAAAACATAATATTATTTAACTATAATATAAAAAACACCAATCACCATTCAAATAAATTTTGCCCATCTCCGGACCGGCTATAGTTATCCAATATTAATTCCATAGTATTGACATACCGCAGAAAAAAAAAAAAACAATAAGCGACTCTATTCATTTAATATTTGACTATGTTCCACTTCATACATCTTCCATTCCCTTTCCACTTAATACAAGTGCTGCGCGAGGGAAAAAGCCAACTGCGTAGCGTCAAATGAAGAGAGGTATTGAAATTAATTAAAAAAAAAAAATGTTTTTAATGAGTTTGAAGGCGTATTTTGCCAAAAATTCACTAAATTATAAAACTATTATCTAGTACTTACCGAAAATACGATATGCCATCCCTTTTCAACGTGGTTAAAGTATTATTTTTGCAGTTTTTTACGGAGCACTTTGGCATGTTCACCCGATAACGAAGCGCGCGTTACTGAGAGCGCAACTGTGCTTAGAAGTAATTTAAGCACAGTTGTATCGAGACACATTTTAAGCGTTGACGGTGTATCTAGGGTATTCTAAATCGATGGTGAAAATATATAATAAGCTTCCAAATCCAATTAAGGACATAGAGTACGAAAATAAATTTAAAAACACTCTCCAAAAATACCTTATATTAAAATCGTATTACACTCTAAAGGAATTCTTTGACGATAAGTAAGTCTTGACATTGAAATTCACACCTATACACAATACACACAGCACTTACAATTTTGACTTACTACCTACTTATATCTTATTTTAATTTATGAATGGAAATAATGACCTATTAATTAACCTATCCTATATTATGTCATGCATGACATTTACTTATTTAAATAACAAATGATGGACATCTGATAAACTTGTTAAAATTAGTATTTTTGTTTCAGCCCAGTGGTTTTAATATTGTGAAACTGTAGCACAAATAACTATGTTTATATTGCTGTGCCCTAGCAGGGTTCATGTATGAAACCTATATATTACTTGTAACAACTTGTAAACTACATGGATGCAATAAATGATGATTATGATTATGATTAAGATTACGATGTTTAATTTTGTTGGTGAATGTCAATGGTTCTCCATACGTCTGCGTGGCGAGAGCAAAGAGTTAAGAGATTAGCTTTTTCCTCTGCATTAAGGTGGTCCGTACGTAAACGCGTATACACCGTGGCATTTTAACCGTCTTACAACGGCAGCCCACTTCATGTATCCAATGACTACTAATCATTCATAACAAAAAATAACAAAATAAAAACCATTTGAATAATTCAAAAAATTTAATAGTACTAAATAAGTATGACGCATGACGCAATTTGAAACACCCTGTTACGAGCGCGCGGTCCAGAGCCATAACAAAAAAGTGACACCAAAGTAGCCACGAGCGTTTTTGCGGATAAGTACGTTTCAAGGTCGCGCGGAATGGAGAGGCCACATGTTTATCAGAGTTCATTCAACCTAGTGTAAAAATGTGTTTCTTACTATTGCAACCTTAATGTTCTCGGTATGTATGTAGTAGTTTGTAAGGATATTTAACCCAAACTAAGTTGTGTAAGATAGATACGAGTAGGTACATACTAAGTGCTGACGTAGGTGCATACGGCCGATTTCAATAACTGATAAATTTGTTTTCGTTCGACAGATAGAAATTTGACTCAGGTACCTACGTACGTTAAAAATCCAGAATTTCGATCTCTAACCTGGGCAAATAACAAAACAAAAGATAGTTAATGAAATTGGCAGTACGTAAATTGTTTCCGGCGTATTTAAAAAAATTGAATCAACTGAATTATTTACACTAATTACTAATTACGTATTTACAAATGATCACTTTTTGTTTACACATGCAAGTAGTTAGTTAAGCTTTACCTGTGCGCGGGTGTCGTTCAAAATAATCCATTATTGCGTACAGGAGTACCATGTGCAGGTACTCGATATTCGAGAATTGATAGTTCATATCACTCATTGTGAAGTAGGTAGGTACCTAATCTCTCTAGCGATCGCGAACAATGGTCGATAACCGGTAGCGCGCGCGCGCACTTCCACTTCTGATATTCGGACGCAACTGAGACACTGTGAGAGTGACCTTCACCTATTTTTTTATGAAAGGGGGGGGCGTGGCACCCGCCGCATAGCGTTAGAACTTCTCATTGGATGACAGTCCACGTGGACTGTGCTTGATTGGGTAAGCCAGCGATGGAATGATCTACTCGCTCGTGCGCTGGGTAGGTATGTTCTACAGTTTAATACGTAAACATTATAAACAGGATGTTCACAATTCTAATGCATTATTTATTTTTCTTTGCACCTATTATTTTAATTAATGGTAACAAATTTTTAATCACGCCTAGAGGTATTTTATGTCGGATACATTGAGTGGACTTCTTTTGTAAGACGACTAAAATGCCACAGTGTATACATCGTTAACGCAATTCGATTGTTTCATTTGCATGCACTTAGCATTGAACAGTTCTGCACGAGTTGGTTGGTCTAACGAAAATATAACATCGTCATTAGGTGTTGGATTTTCTAAATTCATATATCCACGACTATTGCTAACAGTGGTATGGCACTCGTGGATAAAACAGTTACAAAAAATTTGTTCGTTTACTAAAACATCGCCATCCGGGGCATAGGTATTTTAACTATACCCAAAGTCTAGTATTTTAGTCATTATTTTTGTACCCTACCACTGTTTTTATATTTAACCCAAAGGTTGACTGGTAGAGAATGCCTTGTGGCATTAAGTCCGCCTATGTACCACTATTGTACATGAAGTTTAAATAAATAAATAAATAAATAAATAAAGTCTCTAATTCAGATAATTTTTGTAAACAAAGTAATGTCAAGAAATGTCACTGTCAAAATGACAGAACAGTGGTGTAAAACATTTTATCATTATATTTTTTTGTAAATAATCATCTATGAAATTAAAGTGAATTACATAAAAGAACTATGCAAACAAAATACCTTTGCCAAACAATGTTTTGTGTAGTGTGTCTGAGACACGGCCTATGATCGTCATAATCAACTCTTTTAAGTCCACTGCTAGACGTAGGCCTCCCAAAATCGATTTCCACTCGAAACAGTTTACAGCCGTTTTCATCAAAAATGTGGCTAGACATACAATATGAATGTATGAATGAGAGTTGTAATATTAGTGTTGTTGAAGATGTAAAAAATGTTAAAATGTTTGGATCTCCTGCATTGTTACCAGTATTATAAAATATTTTATACCAGAAAATCTCCTTTTTTTAATAACTTTGTTTAAAACCGAAAATTTATAAAAATAATTACGGTATGATTATTTTTTAACTATTATTTCTTAAATTCAGTACTGAAAAGAAAATGGAACTTTTCTTTCACCATTTTATGTGAACTACCATTACGAAGATATTTTTTTGATATGTTATCCCCTTTGGTTACATAAATTATTTGAGACTGGGTATAATTTTTAACTTTTAGCAGGGATAATATCCTCATACAGGTTATTATTTCGTGAATTATATCTTTAATCTGATTCGTAAAAGAACGCGTTACCAATTGGAAATCTTGTAAATCTATTTTAGCCTCCCATTTAGATAAGTCTAATCCTATTAGGCCATCCTAATAGGATTAGACTTATCCAAATGGGAGGCTAAAATAAAAATTATACCCAGTCTCAAATAATAATTTATGTAACCAAAGGGGATAACATATCAAAAAAATATCTTAGTAATGGTAGTTCACATAAAATGGTGAAAGAAAGGTTCCATTTTCTTTTAAGTACTGAATTTAAGAAATAATAGTTAAAAAATAATCATACCGTCATTATTTTTATAAATTTTCGGTTTTAAACAAAGTTATTAAAAAAAGGGAGATTTTCTGGTATAAAATATTTTATAATACTAGTAACAATGCAGGAGATCCAAACATTTTCACATTTTGTACATCTTCAACAACACTAATATTACAACTCTCATTCATACATTCATATTGTATGTCTAGCCACATTTTTGATGAAAACGGCTGTAAACTGTTTCGAGTGGAAATCGATTTTGGGAGGCCGATGGTATTAAATTATTCGTTTACCGTTTTCACGATTACTTTGATGGCAAAGTAATCGTGAAAACGGTAAACGAATAATTTTATACCATCGGCCTCATTGAATTCATTAAAACACGGTAGCGTTATGGAATAATCATTTCTGCTAACGCCGTGTACATTCGTAACTTCGAAAGGGTCATGACTGAGAGGATAGTCATAGAAAAACTTTTGTACAGCTTCGGGGCTTATAAATGACTGGTGCCAGTGTCAATCAAAAATTTTAACGGAGGGCAAGAAATTTTTATGTAGGGTCTTTGGGTCTGTAAATTAAGGTCTATTTTTGCTCTTTGCATCTCTGGACCGACTGAAAATTTTGGTTTTGATTTTGGTTTGCACCGCTAGGGCCTAAGTCTGGCTCTGCCTCACCTGTCACCTGATTACCGGAAGGTGTAGTCATATTGGAATCAGTCATATTGGTGTTGTAGTCAAAGCTGAAACAATGTAACAGTCATTGCTGTCGGTGTAGTAGTCATATACTAGCTCATAGTAATAGTCAGCAGAATAATAAGAACTATCAGGCAAAGCAAGTTCACTGAGGTTTAACTCACGCGTCTTAAAATAATTGTTCGATGGTGGATTTCCGTTTCGTTACCAATCATGCCCTGGCCTCATTGGTAATGGTTTTGGAACAAAATGTTGAACACCGCTCATGGGTTTCGGACCCAATTATGTTGTAATTTAAAAACGTTACTTCGAGGATTGTAGTTTGGCAGTGGTGCACGGAACATTTATTGGGTTCGAGTAGGCATGCGATTTTGATACTGGTTGGGCAAACTGAATTTCCAAATCACCCAATGCATCCTTTGTTATTGTTATTCATACAAGTGCATCATAGCCATCCAAATGCGCCATGATAAATTATTACGTCAAAACGTATTATGCCATCGTCGCAAGAGTTATTCAGTCGACACCGACGGCATGGAATGTTGCCATTTTAAATATTATATTTATTTAAACTTTTAGAAGTATTGTATTTATTTTATTTCTTATTTTGTTATTTTTGTCTCATTATTTATGCTGTCAGCTTTATGCTGTCGGCTGTCGCTGAAATCCAGCGCTGGGGCTATCTCGCATAGGGTCGCAGCATTATGCTGAGCGATGGCCGTTTTGCGTGGATGTGGCGCATATTTTCCCCCAACTTGCTATTTTCGTGTTTGTGTTCTTTGTCTGCATCATGTTTGCCCCAAATAAACGTATTTTCTTTCTTTCATTTAATTTAAAAAGGACTGGGGTGGGTAGCTACGTTGTCCTACTGGTGCGGGCCAGTTAGTTACTTGTGCGGAACGTTAAACGGCATACCAGGCATCATAGGAGGTTTATATAAAATTTTGGGTGCACTCTGAGCAGTTTGAGCCTTTGGGGCATCATTACGATGCTGCAGGTATATAATATTTAATTCTTCCTGCAAGAATTCCACAGTTTTTTCTATGGTTTCTGGACGTATACAACGTACATATACTCGTACGTGAGCCTAAAGGTTACTTTAGACCACGTACGAAAGCCTGCATTGTTACTTTCTTATAGAGTGACCGTTTCGCTTCAATAGTCGTTTATAAGGTCTCATGTAACGTCACGTGTCATAATTGTGCTAAACAAGGTTTGACATTGGTCATAAAATTCCTGCGGAGTCTTATTACCTTGCGTATCTCTGATATGAAAAGTTATTAATTAGAGCTGATCTAATACCTGCCCAAGTTTCAGGAATGCCATTTGAGTTGATGGTGGATGCGACGGGTCCTGTTATCTTGTTTAAGATGCCATTTAAAAGACACAGATTTTCTAGCTCATTGCCTGGCTCAGCGCTTGCATACTGAGTTACTATCCGGTCACAGATGTTAATAAACCTCGTCAGTACATTGGGGTTTCCTTCAAAATTGGGCACAAGGCGTAAGGCCTTGAAAATTATGTCGGCATCGTAAGGCATTTTAGGTTCAAATAAACTATTTAAATTAAAATCTAATTCACTATCTAAATCTCTACTATATGTCGGCGCGCCTGTCGCGATACAGGTTCCTGACGATTAGATCTTTCGTGATGAAAATCTTGGACGTTTATGAAACTAGGAATAGAGAGGAAGCAACACGAGAATGATTCTAGTGTACTCACATATATTTCATCTCTGGTTCTCATTGATATATAAAAAACCCCTGGTTCTTCTTCGTGAATCGATGTCTGGATTCTCCAAGCAGTTCCGCAGCTTTAACGTAGATTCTGGATACCCGTGACGTGACTGGATAGCCAGCCGGGTGACTCACGATCGTGGTGATCGATATAGGATGACTAACGCGATTCGCGAACCGGCCGGCGAGTATCCTATCGACTGCGCCAATTACGTAAACTGCAGACGGTGGATCGAAAAAAAAAACCAAAGTGATTTTAAAACTTATTTAATTTAAACTAGCTTTTGCCCGCGGCTTTGCCCGCGTGGATGTCGGTTATCGCATAAAAAAGTACCCTAGGTCCTTCTCCATATCCCAGGCTATATCTCAAAATTCTAACTTAATATTAATTTTAATGTGATTCACTATGTGAATAGAAACCGAAACAAATTATTTAATATAATAAAAGTACTTATAATAATAATAATAATAACCCCACCGCCGTATCTCTACGTTGACGTCGTGGTGGGGCTTGCGCGCTCCGAACTCTAGGTCTGTGCCAGTAGAGTTTACTTTGCCGGAACATGTCTAGGGTGAGGAGCCAGACCAAGAGAGATACAGAAACCCGCAGGGCAGCATGTGGCGAGCTGTTGGGCAGTTGCGATCCCACGGACCCTATCTCCCGGGAGAAGTCATGTTCCTCATCTCTGGCTTGCCTTTATTGGCCGACTGGAGTGAACACTGACGAGGAACTGAGCTCCCACCTCATTCTTGCCTTTATTGGCCGGCTTGAGTGGAGATTCGCAAGAGCAAACGTGCTCGGAGGAAGGAAGTATTCCAGTAAGTGCTTGTAGGGATCTTGACCATCTTCCGGGCTCTGGGATTGTTCTGAGAGCCGTGGAATACCTCTCCACTCCTCGAGCACCTCAGGATATGTTGCCCCCTTGTCGCTACGTCACTATGTGCTAGCGACCGTTTCCGGGGGCCCATTAATGAGTGTGCAAGTCACCCCCTGCCATTTTATCCGTGTACAATAAAACATTGATCAGGCAGGGGCCATAGTCCTTCCATAGTTTTAGGTAACCAGTCCATTTTAACCACCCAAACCCATAGTCCAATATCTTTGTTTCCATATCCTACAATAGTCCTACACCAGCCGGGGGTTGTCCTTGGGTGCACTTGCATAGTGCGTACAGGGATAATCGTCGGTTGGTGCCTCATTTCATTAAAAAGCGCCTAACGGGCCTCTGCGAGTTGGCTTCGGCCCCTCGTACGCCTTCCAAAGGTCCGGGACCCCAGGGTCCCGAGATATGCAAAAATATGAAAATAAAATAATAATAATAACCCCACCGCCGTATCTCTACGTTGACGTCGTGGTGGGGCTTGCGCGCTCCGAACTCTAGGTCTGTGCCGGTAGAGTTTACTTTACCGGAACATGTCTAGGGTGAGGAGTCAGACCAAGAGAGATACAGAAACCCGCCGGGCAGCATGTGGCGAGCTGTTGGGCAGTTGCGACCCCACGGACCCTATCTCCCGGGAGAAGTCATGTTCCTCATCTCTAGCTTGCCTTTATTGGCCGGCTGGAGTGAACACTGACGAGGAACTGAGCTCCCACCTCATTCTTGCCTTTATTGGCCGGCTTGAGTGGAGATTCGCAAGAGCAAACGTGCTCGGAGGAAGGAAGTATTCCAGTAAGTGCTTGTAGGGATCTTGACCACCTTCCGGGCTCTGGGATTGTTCTGAGAGCCGTGGAATACCTCTCCACTCCTCAAGCACCTCAGGACATGTTGCCTCCTTGTCGCTACGTCACTATGTGCTAGCGACCGTTTTCGGGGGCCCATTATTGAGTGTGCAAGTCACCCCCTGCCATTTTATCCGTGTGTAAAAAAACATTGATCAGGCAGGGGCCATAGTCCTTCCATAGTTTTAGGTAACCAGTCCATATTAACCACCCAAACCCATAGTCCAATATCTTTGATTCCATATCTTGCAATAGTCCTACACCAACCGGGGGTTGTACTTGGGTGCACTTGCATAGTGCGTACAGGGATAATCGTCGGTTAGTGCCTCATTTAATTAAAAAGCGTCTAACGGGCCTCTGCGAGTTGGCTTCGGCCCCTCGTACGCCTTCCAAAGGTCCGGGACCCCAGGGTCTCGAGATATGTAAAGATATAAAAATAATAATAATAACCCCACCGCCGTATCTCTACGTTGACGTCGTGGTGGGGCTTGCGCGCTCCGAACTCTAGGTCTGTGCCGGTAGAGTTTACTTTACCGGAACATGTCTAGGGTGAGGAGCCAGACCAAGAGAGATACAGAAACCCGCAGGGCAGTATGTGGCGAGCTGTTGGGCAGTTGCGACCCCACGGACCCTATCTCCCGGGAGAAGTCATGTTCCTCATCTCTGGCTTGCCTTTATTGGCCGGCTGGAGTGAACACTGACGAGGAACTGAGCTCCCACTTCATTCTTGCCTTTATTGGCCGGCTTGAGTGGAGATTCGCAAGAGCAAACGTGCTCGGAGGAAGGAAGTATTCCAGTAAGTGCTTGTAGGGATCTTGACCATCTTCCGGGCTCTGGGATTGTTCTGAGAGCCGTGGAATACCTCTCCACTCCTCGAGCACCTCAGGACATGTTGCCCCCTTGTCGCTATGACACTATGTGCTAGCGACCGTTTTCGGGGGCCCATTATTGAGTGGGCAAGTCACCCCCTGCCATTTTATCCGTGTATAATAAAACATTGATCAGGCAGGGGCCATAGTCCTTTCATAGTTTTAGGTAACCAGTCCATTTTAACCACCCAAACCCATAGTCCAATATCTTTATTTCCATATCCTGTAATAGTCCTACACCAACCGGGGGTTGTCCTTGGGTGCACTTGCATAGTGCGTACAGGGATAATCGTCGGTTGGTGCCTCATTTAATTAAAAAGCTTCTAACGGGCCTCTGCGAGTTGGCTTCGGCCCCTAGTACGCCTTCCAAAGGTCCGGGACCCCAGGGTCTCGAGATATGTAAACACATAAAAATAATAATAATAATAATGGTGGGGCTTGCGCGCTCCGAACTCTAGGTCTGTGCCGGTAGAGTTTACTTTCCCGGAACATATCTAGGGTGAGGAGCCAGACCAAGAGAGATATAGAAACCCGCAGGGCAGCATGTGGCGAGCTGTTGGGCAGTTGCGAACCCACGGACCCTATCTCCCGGGAGAAGTCATGTTCCTCATCTCTGGCTTGCCTTCATTGGCCGGCTGGAGTGAACACTGACGAGGAACTGAGCTCCCACCTCATTCTTGCCTTTATTGGCTGGCTTGAGTGGAGATTCGCAAGAGCAAACGTGCTCGGAGGACGGAAGTATTCCAGTAAGTGCTTGTAGGGATCTTGACCATCTTCCGGGCTCTGGGATTGTTCTGAGAGCCTTGGAATACCTCTCCACTCCTCGAGCACCTCAGGACATGTTGCCCCCCTGTCGCTACGTCACTATGTGCTAGCGACCGTTTCCGGGGGCCCATTAATGAGTGTGCAAGTCACCCCCTGCCATTTTATCCGTGTACAATAAAACATTGATCAGGCAGGGGCCATAGTCCTTCCATAGTTTTAGGTAACCAGTCCATTTTAACAACCCAAACCCATAGTCCAATATCTTTGTTTCCTTATCCTACAATAGTCCTACACCAACCGGGGGTTGTCCTTGGGTGCACTTGCACAGTGCGTACAGGGATAATCGTCGGTTGGTGCCTCATTCCATTTAAAATTGTCTATGGGGCCTCTGCGAGTTGGCTTCGGCTCCTTGTACGCCTTCCAAAGGTCGGGAACCCAGAGTCCCGAGATATGTAAACGTATATAAAATAATAATAATAATAATAATTTATTTACCAAAAAGAAGAAATACAATGCATGTTACATTATTTAGATTTTACGTTCTGAACGTGAATGAGGTATTTACCTAAAGATAACAAACACAAAATCAAAATACGAAATTTCACTCAAATTCTTAAAGCAATCAATTGTACCAAATTACAACAAGAAATAAAAGTGCGACACAAATAATAATTTTAAAATAATTCACGTAAGTACCAACAATGTGAAAACAAAACGAAATCCTCCGAAACGTCGCATGATAATTTGTGCTGATAAAACCCTCGAAATATCTAATGAACACCATTGGTGCATAACTTTTCTCAGGGTCACGTTCGCAATTGGACGAAATATTTGACATTTATTTTGTACTTGCAACACGATCTGGCTGTAGTATCCGATTAATCGACTAATACTTGACCAGTTGACATTTTAGCGGGAACACCACTAAACGAACTAAAAAAAAGAAAACAAAATATGTCTGTACTCTGTGGTCGTGTGGCGGTGTGGCGCGGTGCTTAATGTAAACATTCATCAAAGTTATACGTGCGTAAAGTAATGGATTCAATGAGAAAACGGTTTAATCTTAGAAGAATCTTATACATAATTACTGAGTAAGTATAGATTTCGTATTTAGTGTTAGTTTATCGAAAAGTGATAAATATGTTAGTGAAAAAGTAACGAAAGTTTTGGAATGCACAAATTTTGATCTTAAGGCCGCCGTGTTTAGTAATGTTTTTATGATAAATATTAAGTAGCTAGCTTATTTATCTACGAACAAAATTTGGCTAATAGCTACTGATATAATAGCGTATTGTTATCGTAATCGTATTTCCAAGAGTAAAATTCGGCAAACAAATACCTACATAAAGACAATAAAATGGATATAGTATGTTATAGACATAATTATGCCATCGCGGACTTTTTTGAAGACCTTTAGAAGATAAATAATTCCACTCTACCATACATTATTTTGTTATATCTCAAAGGTTTTATTTAGACAGCGTTTTCGTTGAAAGCGCCCAGGCGGTTTAGTTTTTTCCGACACCTCCAACAAAAATCGTTAATTCATACAAAAACTTAACAAATTATATACTAAAAACTTCCCCGAGAACCAAGCTATCCATTGGTGAAAACAGCATGAGAATCGGTGCAGCAGTTTTTGAGTTTATCGCGAACTTTGTTTTATAATATGTAGTGATGAATTATTACAATTTACTTGGTGAAACCTATTCGATGTTAGAATATGGAATGAAAATAAAATACTTAAAAATAATTAATTACTACTGTTGATTATGCTGCATCGGCGGCTCGTGGCGTGGCTCGACGGATGTCATCGTTGCAGTTTCTTTGCGGTTGGCGTAAACATGTAGGAATGTGCGGGGTTGACGATATCCATTAGGGATCCGTGTTTAACAAGCTCGACTCCGACATATAGCGCTAATAGCATTTGAAAACAAAGCCACATCAAGCCTGGATTAAACCGAAGTCATTGATACTTTTGCGAAAACGAAAGCTAGGAAAAGATTATAAAGATAAATTATTATTTCCATGTCAGTTGCTAGGTCCGACCTTCATAGAATAAACCCATTAATCTTTTCTACTTCGTTTTATTGCCTAATACCTACATTATTTATTGTAATCTAGGACGTAATTGTAAATTTTTTGTCAGGTTCCTGAGGTTCCTGAGCTCTCTCCGAGCAGCGAGCGCCCGCTGCTTATCAAACATTAGCACTGGCGACTCCAGTCAACTCTCCAATGTTTCATTTCACACATAAATTAATATTGAAGTTGGTTTCTTCAGTTATTCTGGCATAATAGAAAAAAGTGTTTGAAGACCCAGTGGCCCTTGGAAGTGAAATAGGCCTTGAAGAGTCACGTTTCTAAATGAACTTGTAGATAGGTTCGGTCTCTGAGGGTATTTGAAGTTTCGTTCTACCAGTCCTCAGCACCTTGCTTTAAACATGTGTCGGCTCGAATGTCAATACCTACTTTTATTTTTAATACTATCTTTGTGCAAAACTGTTGAATTTGTGAATATTCCGTTAATTTACCAGAACAGAACACCAAGTTGGCATTACGGAAATAATTGGGAGACGAATTGGCAGATTCGAGGAATCATCGGGCTGGCAATGTAGGTATGTACCTACAATGTTTGTTGGTCGATCAAGCTGTTGAGGAGCTCAGCGTGTGTGGCGGCGGAGGCGTGTGTTGCACGTAGGGTATACTGTGAAAAACAGTATTATACTGTTTTACACTCTAAAATACTGTTTACTGTGCAACAAAAATAAAGAACATGAATATACTATTTTCACTGATATCCAGAACTATACCTAAATAAAAAAACATTTACTACGTATAACATCATGCGTGTAGGTGCATGCATGATATTCCACGGGTATGGGTGCGGTGGTTCAGCTAGCCTTTTCAGAATGAAACTATTAATTAATCGAATTTTCGGGACATAGGTAAGTAAATAGATAATTGTTATCAGAATACCTTTTAGTTACCAGTATTATATTTAGTTCTGGCACCTCAGTATTAAATCACAGAATTAATGTTTTGATTAATGAATGTTAAGTGGTGGGACGACAGAAATAGAGCTTCAATATTTGTTTTTTTTAATGCCTCTGGTTTATTATATGAGGCAAAGCCCTCAAAATTGGTGCTAAATTGATGAGTTGTGCGAGTAGCACTAAGTTAATGAATTATGAAAGTATAGATATTGGGGATATTGTTTATTTTTCCGAAATACTGTTTATTTTCCCACTTTGACCATAATTATACCTACTTTATTTCTTGTACAAAAAGTTGGCAACCCTAAGTCGCACGTGTCTCATGTAGTCGTGTCTGAGTGTGCGGGAGGTGGTCAGTGGCGCGCTCCACTAACTTCCCGTTTTATCCTCGTCTTCGTCCGTCTTTGCCAATTTAAGGAATCTGCGTCTGCTGAAAAAACTGCGTCGTGTGACGATCGCGAGCGTGCCAACAGCTCCACCACTCAGCGCCCCCGCTGACGGTGACCGGCTCTGTGGCGACGGAACACAGCCGCGAGAGCCTTGAGGTTCCGTGTTTGGCTGATCTCTACACTGTGTACATAGTTAGTCCGCCACGCAATAGAGGGCGCTCCAGTTAAGTACCAGGCTTCGATTCTCAGACCAAATGTCTTTGTAAAATGTGGTAATTGTCAATACATAATTACACAGTAGCAGTCCAAACTTTAGAATTGTGTTTGATAAATGACTTGACATGGTTACTCCGACGTAACTGAATATAGCTATTCCAGTAACATCTGCCAACATAGCAAACATTTTTTTTTTTTGTTAATGTTGGAAAGTTTTTGGCTGAAAAAGTACAGGGCCAATCACAATTTCTAACAAGCACACCATTTACGTGTAGCACTATTTTATCATCATTTGCGTTGTTAGACACTGACGAGACTGTAGTAGAAACGATAATAATTAGGAGTTTAAAGGACGACTGTGCAGTTGGCTGGGATAGCATATCAAATAAAATTATTAAACAGTTTAGGCGCATTTTTGTACCGCCATTGACTTATATTTTCCAAAAATGTTTATCTACATACATGTATTTTTCCAGAGTGCCTTAAAAAAGCTGTTGTTGTCCCTGTTCATAAATCAGGTAAAGATCAAGTGACAAATTATAAACCTATTTCCTTACTGCCTTCTATGTCTAAAATATTAAAAAATTCTATACTAAATAAATAAATATAATAATATTATAAAGCTGAAAAGTTTGTTTGTTTGAACGCGCTAATCTCAGGAACTACTAGTTGGACTTGAAAATTTATTTTTGTGTTGGATAGTCCATTTATCGAGGAAGGTTATAGACTATATAACATTACGCTACGACCAATAGGAGCAAAAATATTCCTTTTTGCGAGCTTCCGTTGCGTGCGCTGCGTAAATGGTTTCAGTTACGCAAATATCATGTATGATGGAATTATTCCTCTATAAAAGTTCTAAAAAAAGTCCGCGACAGCATCAGTCTTATTCATAAACGCCTCTTAAATTTTAATCATTTGCTAAGCAACTGATTAGCAAAATTCTTATTCATATTAGCGCTAAGAGGTTGCTAAGCAAATGATTAGTAGCTGTCAGAATTAAACACCACCGGTGCACCGATACGAGGATGCTAAGAGGCAAGATGGCGCATTTTATTTGAATCAGCTAGTCGTTTCAATAGGATTGTTGTGTGCTTAGAGGTTATTTTGTTCCTAATATCGAGTTGTGCCATATTAAATATTGATTTCGACAATCTTTTACGGGATTTCCAAAACGACGTAGAAGAACTGAATAATTTTGAAACGCCGGCGGGAAGTAGGCGGAAGAAGACCTACAAAGCTAATTTAAATCCGCTATGAGACTGATTTTTTTGATTTTGATTCTTCATTCGAAGTACAAATCATGAGAGGATTTATTGGAAAAGCTCAATCAGGAGGAGGCTCAGTAGGTGCTCAGGAGGTTTAAAGAGATGAGTTCATGATTATTCATGAATTCATGTTCTATGTTTATAATATTATTCATGACCTCAACGGAGATAGTGATTATTCAGTGTGTTATCCCATGTGCCCCCCATCTTATGGCGCCAGTTCTAAGGCCCAGAACTAAAGAAAAGCCACGTTATGGCAGTGACACACAAATAACATGAGACATTTTATAGAAAACAATTTATTTTGATATATAATAAAACTAAATTTTTGTTTTAAATTCGTTTCAAATATTCTTCCTCCAAAGATGTCGTTCAAGATGGCTGGACAAACCTTCAAAATTGCTCGCATTTAACTAAGTCAATAGGGCACTATTTGTGACGGCTAAACACCCTTATTTCAGAATTTGTGACGCTACAGAAGCTTAGATAATCGATCGAAAACGTGTCCAGCCAGCTTGAAAAACCACTTTTCGCTGGTCTCTCAATCTCGGTAACGGAAGTGATTTTGACGACTTTTTGCATATCAACGGGCGTCACATACATTTGTGACAGGCATCGAGCTAAGTTTTGTGATACATACAGCGGTTTAATAAAAAAATGCAAAAATCTGTGCCAGCCATCTTGAATTTACGTATAAAACTTTTGTCTGGCACTTCCGAATCCCAATAACGGGAGCGTTTTCGAATATGGTTCCTTTACTAACATTTAGTGACGCAATTTGTGACAGTAATAACGTTTGATTTATGGCGTCACATGTAAGGGTTTACGAGAAATCAATAAAAACTTAATGTCCAGCCAACCTGAATTCTAGTTGGCTGGACACGTGTATCTCTGCTGCCTGATGATCTACGGCCTTCGAAATGGGTTCAAAATTTTGTGACGGGGACGATAATGATAACCTGAATTCGTGACGGAGAAACTTTGAGAAGTTTCAAAGATATTGATCATTTAAGTTTTCCCATACAAACACTGCAGCAGGGTTACCAATAGTGTAGGTTTTATGTAGGACAAAGTATATTTTAAGGTGTTTTCTTTAATGGACGAAAATCCATGTATTGGTGATACTAATACGAATAACTGTAGGTATTTAAATCGATAGAAGACAAAGGTGAGCAAGGGGGGGGGGGTAATTTTTAATGTTATTGATTATTTACGTGCAGATACCTACTCTTTTTAGTAGGTACGTATTGGTGTTTTTCATGGTAAGTACATAGGTAGATATCATAGATATAAGAAATAAGGAGATATGCCCGGCAGCTAAAACTAATGAGGTTAAATATAACCTAATGAGGTTAAATATAACCTCATTCAATATAGCCTCATTGTGTGTAGGTTAAATATAACCTCATTAGTTTTAGCTGCCGGGCATATCATCGTTAGTAGGACGTTGCGCCTCTAGTATAATAATACTAGAGGCGCAACGTCCTACTAAAAATGACCGAAAAACGTAACCACTTACGAGTTAAAGACGTAGCTTTCAAACGGATACATAAATTATGTCAAAATGTCAAAATAATCTGTTTGTCTCATTTCTTCTTCCGTCAAACTAATTACGTTGGAACGAGACAAGACATTGTCATCGGAAAAATAACCAGAGTTGCCAACGATCAACGTAATTACCCCAGAATGAATAAAGATTTTTTTATTGAATCAATTACCTACTATGAAAAATTGTATTATGGAACTTTCAATAGATTAAAGATTGAAAGAATTTGATACATATAGGAAGAAAAAAAAATTGCGTAAACGTAATATTAAAAATAACTATTGTTTAAAATAGAATGATATTATTTAAATTTTTATGACAATCATTTATACATACTAATATTATAAATGTGAAAGTAACGCTGAACCGATCGTCATGAAATTTGGCAGAGATATAGCCTAGGATGGAGAAGGACATAGGTTACCTTTGACGCGATAGCCGACATCCACGCGGGCGGAGCCGCAAATGATAAAAGGTTGACTGGTAGAGAATGCCTTGTGGCATTAAGTCCGCCTATGTATCACTATTGTACATGAAGTTTAAATAAATAAATGATTTTATTTCTGTAAGTAGTAGTTTGTAGTAAGTTTGTACAAACACTTTTACACGTCAATCATATTTTTAAAACTAGATGAGGTCGGCGTTTCCTATGTGACTACTCTGAGAAGAAAGGCCGAAACAAACTCGGCGATCACGGTTCCAATTAGTCGTTTCCTATGGAGAAGAGCCGGCAAGAAACTCCACGGTTACTCTTTTAAAAATAATTGGCTTTACAATATTATTAAATAACAGTGATAATAGGTATGGGAGGACAGTGTAGGCCTTTCGACAATTACCAGGTACTTAACAAAATAGAAAAGTGCCAACAAATCTACACTCTACTAGGCCTACAACGTTCTCACATTCACAAAATAGAAAATAATCTAAGTATATAAAATATTAATGACATGATTGCAATTACAACTACAGTAACATATCTGAATAGATATCATGTCCACAAAAGCCACTAATAAAGAATTGGAATTCGATTTGTAGGTAAATAATGTCGAATAATGAAAAGATTATGTCAAGGAAGTATGTAAAAAAATAATTAAAAATTCTAAATAAACATCGTTATTTGGGAGCAGTTAATAGACATTGACATAGTTATGTTGTTTATGAGGTACCAGGGAAGCCACATGTGCAGAAGGAATTATTGCCACACTTCCTTGTCTTCAACGTAGTCTTTTATCTTATAATATGCTTTTTTGATAAGGACACGTTTGATGTGGGTTTTGAACTTTCCGTCGCTAAGTTCTGTAACCGACTTTGGCAACTTTTTTATCAAAGCGGATACTCTTTATAAGAAATGTCTTGCTAGTTTTAGTTAATCTGAATTTGGGTATCACAATTTCATGTTTACTACGTGTGTTATTTTGAAAAGTCCTAAGTTTTTGCGAACATACAAAATACTTTCTAAGATATAAAGAGAAGGCAAAGTAAGTATATCAATTACTTTGGATTGCTCTCTTTTGTAGAATGAAAATGGAATCTACGTCAGCTGCCGATCCCCACAGCAGAACGCCATAAGACATAATACTGTGGAAATAAGCAAAGTATACTAACCTAGCTGTGGCTATATCAGTTAACTGCTTTATTTTTCTTATTGCATATGTAGCTGAACTTAATCTACCTGAAAGAGCTCTAATGTAGGGGCCCCATTGCAATTTCGAATCTAAAGTAATTCCTAGAAATACAGTTTCCGTAATAATGATAATAATAACCCCACCGCCGTATCTCTACGTTGACGTCGTGGTGGAGCTTGCGCGCTCCGAACTCTAGGTCTATGCCGGTAGAGTTTACTTTACCGGAACATGTCTAGGGTTAGGAGCCAGACCAAAAGAGATACAGAAACCCGCAGGGCAGCATGTGGCGAGCTGTTGGGCAGTTGCGACCCCACGGACCCTATCTCCCGGGAGAAGTCATGTTCCTCATCTCTGGCTTGCCTTTATTGGCCGGCTGGAGTTAACACTGACGAGGAACTGAGCTCCCACCTCATTCTTGTCTTTATTGGCCGGCTTGAGTGGAGATTCGCAAGAGCAAACGTGCTCGGAGGCAGGAAGTATTCCAGTAAGTGCTTGTAGGGATCTTGACCATCTTCCGGGCTCTGGGATTGTTCTGAGAGCCGTGGAATACCTCTCCACTCCTCGAGCACCTCAGGACATGTTGCCCCCTTGTTGCTACGTCACTATGTGCTAGCGACCGTTTTCGGGGGCCCATTATTGAGTGTGCAAGTCACCCCCTGCCATTTTATCCGTGTGTAAAAAAACATTGATCAGGCAGGAGCCATAGTCCTTCCATAGTTTTAGGTAACCAGTCCATTTTAACCACCCAAACCCATAGTCCAATATCTTTTTTTCCATATCTTGCAATAGTCCTACACCAACCGGGGGTTGTCCTTGGGTGCACTTGCATAGTGCGTACAGGGATAATCGTCGGTTGGTGCCTCATTTAATTAAAAAGCGTCTAACGGGCGTCTGCGAGTTGGCTTCGGCCCCTCGTACGCCTTCCAAAGGTCCGGGACCCCAGGTTCCCGAGATATATAGACATATATAAATAAAATAATAATAATATATTTATTCAGACAACTATATGATCCATTACATTTATTTGTTAGTATGAACTTAAAAATTATGTTAGTACCTAATAACTAAGAGAGACTTAGTCCTCTGGGTGAGGCTCCACACCAGTGGGCTGTCTAATTTATTGCCTATTACATTCAGGATGCTGTTACTGCTCCCACGCAATCTGCTTAGCAGTGAGGCTGTCTTTTTGCGCCAGGTGGCATCAAAACCGTCTGTGCGTGACTCAGCAAACATAGTTGACGCACTGCAGAAGCGCGGCAGACGTAACAGCGCCCTGAAAGCATTGTTGAACTGGATGCGCCGAGAATTGTAAGCCCTTTGGGTATATCTGAACCACAGGCTCGCTGAGTACCTCTGTCGTAAGTAACTTTATTCAAAGCACATTGCACATCTCTATGTGCAATGTGCTTTGAATAAAGTTACTTTCACGGCGTCTGTACATCGAGCGAACCTGCGGGCCAGCATGTTCGCCCGGACTGACAACGCCCTGCGCTCCCTCTCCATGTCTACATCATCTCCAACATTTTCGGTAACCACATAAAGCAAATAGCATCTAGTTTCTTGCCATCAAGTTTTAAATTAAGACCCACTTGGGGTACATTTGGTAATGAGAACTTAAGACATTTCGTTTTATTCACATTAAGTAAAAGATTATTAGCTGCGAACCATTTTGAAAGAACAGCGAGACTATCGTTGACATGTAAGACATCCGTGTCTTTTCTATCTATTTTGTTTACATTCTTGTGATTAATAAAATATTTATTTGGATAAGTAATAATATTATATTGAAAAAAACTCCTTCGCAAATAATGCATTAATTTCGAACAAATTTGATTACCAAAAAAAAAATGTTATAGTGAGTCAATCTTAAAAGATACTCGTAGACATATGCTGTCGCGGACTTTTTTTTGAACTTTTAAAGAGGAAAAATTCTATCATACATGATATTTGCGTAACTTAAACCGCTTACGCAGCGCACGCAAAGGAAGCTCTCAAAAAAGATTTTTTTCCCCCATTTTTGCAACATTTTTCATTTATGCTCCGCTCCTATTGGTCGTAGCGTGATGTTATATATCCTATAATATTCCTCAATAATAGGACTATCCAACACAATTTTTTTAATTCCAACCAGTAGTTCCTGAGATTAGCGCGTTCAAACAAACAAATTCTTCAGCTTTGTATATTAGTAATAATAATACGAGTAATATAGATTTAAGCAAAACAGTACTCATTTTCATTCGTTGTGTTTTTGAATAAAATTTTATTATTTTTATATATCTCGGGTCCCGGACCTTTGGAAGGCGTACGAGGGGCCGAAGCCAACTCGCAGAGGCCCATTAGACGCTTTTAATTAAATGAGGCACCAACCGACGCTTATCCCTGTACGCACTATGCAAGTGCACCCATATTTTTTTTTTTTGTTCCGGGGTGGAAAATCCTCATGGATGTCCTCCGCCCTGGGGCGGGCGGAGGGGTCTGTCAGACTCTTATTGACTAAAAACCACCCCGGTGTTCCATCTCACACCTACGCCGGGGGTCGCGGGAACGAACATACTTCCGCAACCCCCGTCTGGTGCCGGCCCGCCGCGGCGGGCCTCTTCTCAGGTCGAGGGGGGAGTGAGGTGTTTGACTCCCCCCGCGACGTCTCAGAGGGGCGCGCGTGGAACACTGCGCGCCGCCACCTCGGGTCCGATATATGGGGGGCGACGGACGTCCCCTAGTCCGTCGTCCCTGGACTCATTTAGGGGGGCTGGAAGAGGGCATTATCTGCCCTCCGCCGACGCCCGGTGCGCCTGCTGCGGGCCGGGTTAGTGGACGAGATCTCGCTCTCCCGTTCCGCAGCCTCCTTCTGCGAAATGACTGTCTCGCAGAAGGAAACCACCGCGTCCCAGGACTCCTCGCTGCCGACCATCGAACGAGCGACGGCCGGCAGCGACAGGTCTCCAGAGATGAGGGCACGACGCGGCTCCTCCCACAGCGGCACACTCTGCCAGCGTATGCTACGCCGTGTCCTCCCGACAGTCGACGCAGTGGTGACACCGGGCGTCCGGCTCCCTGTTTATGCGACACAGGTACTTCCCGAAGCAACCATGCCACGAGAGCACCTGCGTCACCCGAAACGACAGGGAGCCGTGCCTCCTCCCGAGCCAAAGGTTGAGCACCGGCCGGACCGCCTCGATCGTGCCGAGGCCGGCGGTAGGGCGTGAAAGCCTGTCCCGCCATTCCGCCACCAGGACCTCGCGAAGCTGTGACCGACGCAGCTTCACATGTCGCTGCATCAGCCACTCGCCCCGCGCCCTCGCTTCCTCGCGCCACCGATACAATGACGCGAGTACTTTCGCCTCCAGGTCCCAGGGCGGGGATGCAAGTGCACCCAAGGACAACCCCCGGTTGGTGTAGGACTATTGCAGGATATGGAACCAAAGATATTGGACTATGGGTTTGGGTGGTTAAAATGGACTGGTTACCTAAAACTATGGAAGGACTATGGCCCCTGCCTGATCAATGTTTTATTATTAGTAAGAGGCCCCCCCCAGTTGGCACTACGGTAGTACGGTACCTACACCTCTTCTGGCAACCACTTCAACAACTTCTGATGGGCCACGTTACGGTATGGAGTAGCCTCATGACGCCCTGTGGGTCGTGTACGGTGCAGCACGTGTTCGGTGACTGTGTCTGTGTACACTTTGGGTGTGCACTGTGCAGTGTAAAAGATATCAACGCGCGCGCAACTTTGGTTCGAGTAGACAGGGGGAATGCGGGGGTCGCGAGTAGTTCCTGTTGCCTAAGTATTTTGCCATCGCCTTTATCGCCTATTTGCCAAAAGCCAGTCATCTAGCGCTATGGCCATGACTGCAAAACTGCAGACACCGTTGACCGCTTACTATAGCAAACAAAGATTCAGGACCGCCCGAATTCCCCTCAAACTGAAGGAGAGATCTATAAAACGGAAGGAGATCTAAGACCTGTTGTCTAGTATAGAGTGGACTGTTGGTTTACAAGCAGCTAAGATAAGAATACAGGCAATTGCAGGTGGGTGTGGTGTGTCTAGAATGGATACGATTAAGAATGAGAAGGTAGCGAGATACAAAAGAGAGTTGGAGGGAGTTTGTCAAGTCCTCAAGCAAAACTCGGGCGTGTCGTCCCTGATAGAGCATCACAAAACGCTTTATGTGGAAAACATAAGCCGATAGCGTGAGCATTATACAAGCAGTTCCTTCTACACAAATCAGGCCCACGACATGCTTTGATGGTAGGGTTTAGGTAACGCAGCAAGCACTTTGAAGGATGCCTCCGCGTCGTTACCATGAATGCATCCACATTTAACATACTAATCACAGCAATCGGCCGCGTCCCGCGCCGTGCCGGATCCGTACAGTACCCAAATACACAGTTAGGAGGGCTTATTCCCAAAGTACTCCAAAAAGAGTTCCCAAACTGCTCCATGAAGAATATAATATTTTTAATTAGGTTTCATTCTACTCCATGACAACATTAAAATATTCTCAAAGTACTCCACCACATTTTAATCAAAAAGCTAATTTAAATAAGTACCGGAATACTACAAAAGGGTAGCTGACGTACAGTCAGGCTCAAAAGCTTTGGAAATATATTTTTAAGTATAAATATGTTTTTAAATAAAAGACTACAATAAAATTCAACAACCATTTAGTCTACAAAAATTAAAAAGATTTAAAAAAAAACTGACCAAATTAAAAAAGTGGAGCTCTGGATTCAGAAGTCTAAAAAACATGAAATACAAATAATAAAAAATCTAAATTGATATGTGGCAATTAAGCCTAACATATTTATTATAATTCAACAATTAAAAATATTCAAAAATCAACTGACAAAATTAAAAAAGTGCGTCTCCGGATTCAGACGTCTAAAAAAACATAAAAAACAAATAATAAAAAATCTAAGATGATATCTGGCAATTAAGCCTAACATAAAATATTTAAAAAAATCTACCAATAATCATTTGAAATTTTACATAAGATGGTAAAAAATACTTACACATAAATTTAAAAGTCACAGTCTTTCTTTCTTATAAACTGAATCCTAATAAAAGTTATCAAATTAAGTTACTACATAAGAAAAAACTAAGGTAATTTATGTAGTATTATTTCGAACTAGGGATTTTTTTTTTGTTTAATTATAATAATAAATTCGTTTATTTGCAAACAAGTCACTGTTACATAAAAAAGCTCTACCTTCCGAAATAGGTAGTTAACCTGTATCTCAGGAGACAGTACCCTTCCTAGTTACATACATAGTACAATTTGATGACATGGTATAATGTTAATTGAAACTAAAAAAAAAAACAAAGACATAAAGTAAATAAGTTTGTAAACGCACCCACGATACAGGAGAGATTCATAGTGTGGGGCAACTTTAAAAAAAAAAAAAAAGATTAAAATAAAACTATACTAGATAAAAACATGATTGCCCACGTGGTGTGGTTTGTTGTGCGTGAGGGTGTGTTTTTGTATGTATTCGTAAGGATTAAAGCCTAAAATTTTAAATATGCATTGACGTTATAACAAAATGCTAAACTTTAATCTTTCTTTTAAGAATTTTTGTTACTGACTGTACTGAAGTATATGTATTTTATAGGTAATGTAGATGGAGCAGTTTGGGAATTGATAACGAATAATCGGTGGAGTACTTTGAGAATGATTCCAGATACCTATGGAGCAGAATGGGAACAAAATAATAAGTATTTATAAATATTAATAATTCCTTGGAGTAACTTGGGAACTAATGTATGAGATTCTTATCTTTTTAGAACAAAAGAATGGAGTAGTTTGGGAATAAGCCGTTAGGAGCATGACGAGAGCGGCGCGCGGCGGGAAATCGGGAGGCTCGCGCGGCGCGAGCGCATAGCTTTCGGCGCAAATAAACAAACCAGTTCCAGCGCCCCTGCCCCCTGCGCTATACCCGAGCCCTCCCCGCGCCCCGCGTCGGCCCCGCACACACCTGCAGCCTCCGCACCGTGCCCGTTTAATGCACGAATTGAACTTTTGGTGTGTATCTGCGCCGCTGTACGTCGACGCTCTCGTTTATCTTATATACATTACTAGCAACCTGCCCCTGCTTCGTACTGGTGCGGGCTACAGATGAGGCGGCGTATAAAAATATCGAGATTTCTGTGCTATAAGTATCTTTGCTAAATATCAATTTAAAATTATATAGAGTCTAGAAAGATGATGGTTAAACGAACCGCATCTAGATCCATGGCGTAGTTTAGAAGAACTAAGCGGACAAACAGACAGACACAAGAATCGACTTTGTTATACTATTATTTACGTTCACTGGTCTCGACGACGCCGACGTCGACGTATACGCGCCTACTATCTGCTGCTGGTACTATGTATACCATCATGGTCCAGTTATTGTTATTGTTACAAAATAATAATATCAAGTACGTGAGATAAGGCTCCTGGACTACAAACAGGCGTGACACGCGACGCGACACAAAGAGACCGTTCGTCGCGCGGCATGCGGTGTCTTTGTGTCGCGTCGCGTGTCGCGCCTGTTTGTAGGAGTCTTTAAGACGTAGAGACGCACATCTCGGGTCTTTTTGCGATACTATGGAGGTCGTTTGCTCAATACTCGGGAACTAAAATTTCTAGTCCAAAAGTAGCTGTCGCTCGTGCCGGTGGGGTAGGAGACGAAGCGGGAGGCGCTGGGCACGGAGTGCGCGGCGCGGGTGGCGGGCCGGAGGCAGCGGCACTACCAAACCAGTACGTGGTTGCACGCGAGCGCGACTGGTCGCCGCTTTGAGCTAAGAGCGGCGCGGCCGCGGACTGTGATGCGAGCGCGCCGCCCGCCATGGCCACGCTCGGCCTCTCCAAGGTGTTCATTCTCGACAAGTACTTCACCGAGCTGCAGCGGTTCTGGGAAACGGAGAAGAAGCTGCAAGGTGAGCGCGCGCCCCCTACCCCGCGCGCCGGCTCTGCGCCCGCGCGCTCTGCGGCCACGGGACTGTGATGATTATTACTTTTTGTGTCGTGTTCGGAGCTCGAAAGCTCCGCGTAGCACTTTGTGTGCGTGCGTGCGTGAGAGTGTCTGTCTGTGAATGTGTCGAATTGCTTTTAAGCTGTTAGAGGATCCGGCTCCGAGGACTGCGGCAAGCCGAACACTTGCTGTTCAGTTGCTGTTCTCGGAGGCTCTCGCAATCAGTCTGTTCTTGTGTAGTAAAGTTACTACGAAACCACAAGTTAGTGATGCTAATTGCTAACCACTCAAATCAAAGAAAGGGAGGTATTGCAGGATACTTAATACTTTCACAAGATTTCTATTGAAGTATTGTATAGTTAACCCCGTAAGTGCTTTGTTAAAACGTTAAAGCTATATGACAGATCGGTTCAACCATATCAAGTCAAAGTGATAAAGCTATGACGACTAAGACCTGCGAGCATTTGAATGATTGCAAAGGTACGGTAGGTGGGTCGCGCTGCTACTCCCAAGTCCGTATTGTGTTCGCGGAAGGGTCACGTATTTGTGTCGAGCGGTCCTGTGTCGCTACCTGCACATTGTTATCGCCCCCCGCTCCCCGCCCGCCCCCGCCTGGAGGCTTCACCCAAGGTCCCAGAGGCGCGGTGACGAATTGCTCCAAAATCAAATGGAAAAAGGACCACAAGATTTTCTTTTTAGGGTTCCGTACCTCTAAAGGAAAAAAACGGGGTAAAAATTTAGTATCGTTTGGCAGGAAAAGGTGGGAGAGGGGAAAGGGAGGAGGGTAGTGCCTCCTCTCCCCTGGCACCACTCCCATGAAAAGGTAACGCACTGTTCTTTAAAAAAACAACTTATTGTAACCTAACCACAATAAAGTTACTTAAAAGGCGTAGTCGTGGTGCTCAATGGTTTCAAAAAAAAATAACCACCCTTCAAACCTAACCCGGCCGAGTCGTGGTGCTCTAAGTCCCGACATCCTAAGTTCTTCTATACCCAAATTCAGATAATTTATGTAAACAAAGTAATGTCAAGAAATGTCATTGTCAAAATGACAGGACAGAGTGGTCCAAAACATTTTATCATATTATTTTTTTTGTAAATTATCATCTATGATTTTAAAATGAATTAATTATAAGAACTATGCAGACAAAATACCGTTGCCAAACAATGTTTTATGTAGTGTGTTGGAGACACGGCCTGTTTAAGTCCACTGCTAGACATAGGCCTCCCAAAATCGATTTCCACTCGAAACAGTTTACAGCCGTTTTCATCCAAAATGTCGCTAGATATTATGTTACTTACAATATGAATCTATGAATTAAGAGTTGTAATATTAGTGTTGTTGAAGATTGAAAAAAATTGAAAATGTTACGATCTTCTGCATTGTTACCAGTATCATAAAATATTTTATACCAGAAAATCTCCTTTCTTTAATAACTTTGTTTAAAACCGAAAATTTATAAAAATAATTACGGTATGATTAATTTTTAATTATTATTTCTTAAAATGAGTACTTAAAAGAAAATGAAACCTCTTTTTTCGCCATTTTATGTGAATTACCATTACGAAGACATTTTTTTGCTATGTTATCCCCTTTGCTTACATAAATTATCTGAATTTGAGACTTTGGGTATAGTAACAGTAGTAACATTGCCATAATGTTTTTTTTACGTTTCGTTATATCGATTTGGAAGGTCCGTTGGTTAAGGGATGGCCCGTTGGTTAAGGCCTCGCCTCTCATGCATGACGTTGTGGGTTCAAATCCGGACAAGTACCAATGTGACTTTTTCAATTCATATCATGTACTTTTTAAGTTCATCTTGGACATTACTGACATCGGTGAAGGAAACACATCGTGAGGAAACCTGGACTTATCTATACATCTATACATATAATAAAATCGTAGCGAAGTCAAAACTTTCTTCAGTCTTGGGTGCCCCAGGGCTCAATTATGGGGTTTTATCAGTTACTCTTTATTTTGTTCATCAATGACATAAAAAAATGCGTCATTGTCTGCTTCTGCAGGGGGACCTTGATAGATTTTCACAATATTGTTCATAAAACAAGCTCCAGCTTAGTTTACCTAAATGCAATGCAATCACTTTCACAAAAAACAAAAACATACAATTTGAAAGTCTACATGGTATCTGTCTGCAGAGTTGACCATATCCGAAATCTAGGTATTACAATGGACTCGAAACTGCACTTCAATCTTCATATCGATAATATCCATACTAATATTATAAATGTGAATGTAACTCGGTCTGTCTGTCTGTCTGTCTGTATGTTACCTTTTCACGCCTAAACCGCTGAACCGATCGTCATGAAATTTGGCAGAGATTTAGCCTGGGATATGGAGACGGACATAGGCTACTTTTTTACGCGATAATCGAAATTACGCGGGCTGAGTCGCGGGCAAAAGCTAGTCGTTAATAAAGCGTATCGGATGTTTGTTTTCGTCATGCGTTCTTCAAAAGACTTTAAAAGACCGTCAACTTTTTTACTTTTATACAAAGCTTTGATTCGTTCTCAATTGGAATTTGCAGTTCCGATTTGGAGTCCCATTTTTGATATTTATATAAAAAGAATGGAAATGGTTCAAAAAAAATATTAACGTGTTATGCATTTCAGATGCACTAAGTCTAAAATACCATACACTCATTTGTTAACGCGGTATAAACTTCAAAGCTTGGAGTCAAGACGCAGCCTACTAATGGCCATGATGCTGCATGGTCTGTGTAATAACAGGTTCGATTGCACAGATATTACCAATAACCTATGTTACATTGTACCTAGAACTGTCATGCGTCGGGAGGCGCGTGTGCCCCGGCTATTCCACACTGCAAGGTGCAGAACTCACGCTGGTGCACGGGCGCCTTTCCGACGCATTGTAGACACGTATAACACACACTTCATCGATTTGGATATTTTTGCGCTTACGCACTTTAAGTTAAAAAAGTTGGCTATTGATTCTTTAAAATAGTCTTTGTATTTTTTTTTTGTTGTACTTAAATATATGTATAATTTCATTTTTTGCTATGTACCTTCTGGACAATGGGGTATATATAAATAAATAGCCATGTGAAGGCTCGTGCAGACTAGTGCGATATCGCGAGCGCGACGTGACACTAGTAGCACAATTTCTTTGTCGGTGCCTGTCGCGCCCGCGATATCGCGCGAGTCTGTACGAGCCTTTACACCTATTATTCCTAAATATGTATTAGTACTTGCAACGCACGCATTAAACTAAGTACCTATCTAGAAACCATTATTTCGCGGACATTTGTGTGGGTTACACGTTTACCTAGTTTTTAAGTTATTCTGTCACACTTAAATTGTAATGTGTAACTGTTTTATGTCCCAATAATGTAAAAATAAAAATAAAACTGTACATTGAATATTTTTGAAAAAAAGTAATTGCCACGAGGTCTGGGAACGATTCTGATGCCGAAAATATATTTTTTAGAATTTTTGTCTGTTTGTCTGAATGTATGTTCCAGCATCACGCAAAAACTACTGGACAGATTTTGTTCAAATTTTACATAGTTAATTTATATAGATAGATAGATGGTAGTTAATTTATAGGTTATTTATATTGCATTATGTTTTGAGATGGGTCAATAAGGGCAGGTACCTTAACCGTGCTCGCTACAAGAAAATGGTCTTAAGTGACTATCCTTAACTTTTAGAAAAAAATTGATCTGCATTCACAGATTTTGAAATCAAATTACAGTCAGCAAGAAAATGGACAATTTTCACAAAAAAGTTTTTTGATGCCAATCGATCCTGTTTCTTACGAGGATCAAAAAACTTTATAGGACCAACAGATTTGAGTACTAAAAAAGTCAGAAATGGAAAAAAACTTTTCCCATACAGTTCGTAGGAATGATACTGAGATGTATATTGTGTCGTCTTACGACTTCCACGCGAACGAAGTCGCGGGCAGAAGCTAGTTAATATAAGTCTGAAATCGCCAACCCGTCTTGAGCAAACGTGGTGATCAATACATACAAATGATATGTTAGCATAATGATTTGTTAGCGGTTTTCTATTTTGATAAGTACCTGGTAATTACATGGTAGTTTTGACAGTTCAGCCACGTTCATTGCGTTATTTGTGTTGTGGGGCAGACGAATTTTTCAAACCTATGAAGCAATAGATTAGCAATATCCTTCATATCACTCGGATTGTGATTGAAACTGTGTTGCGAAATTAGGGTGCGGACGTGGCAACTGTGTGTGTGTGGGCATTCAAATCGACCGACACCCGAAGCTATTTCAGTGTTTTCTCGTACAATAAATTACAGAGTCGAATCAAACCCCAGTCCTACATGTTTGGTCCTTCGAGGCGTTTTGAATCGACTTCTTAAACGTAATGAGGTCGTTCTTGTGAGGGTGAGGACCTGAGGAGCAGGTGCCGCCTGGCCTGCGGGGGCGCGCTCTGTAACCACGGGCGACTGCGTGCCACTTACTGCGCTGAGCTCGTGACTAACTGCACGCCGTGGCACTGGCTCCTCTACATATTCATCGCGAGAGCTCTTCGTGACGTTCGGTGCAGTGTGCAGTGTGGGACAGTGCCTTCGCCTACGACGCTGAAGTCACCGGCCATCCAGAGAGCGAGCTTCACATCATTCGCGTCGTATGGCCACGAAAGATGTTGGTGTTGCGCCAGCGCAGTTTGAATATCTAGTGTTCGCCCCCGCCCCGCGGCCCCCGCCTCCCGCTTAACGGCACGTAATAGATACAAGCGCGCCGCCACACGAACCAAGCCTCTTCAAGCATTTAGCTTTGTGGATAGTCAGTACTTTTAATACATATTCTATTCATACATCTTTTTCTAGCCAAGTCGCTTATTCCTTAATATAAAGAATGGCGACATGCTTTAGGCACTTCAAAGCACTGTAAAGCTGTTAGATACTTTACATGGTTTCAAAGATATCAGCGATTGCCGGACAGATTTGAATGAGGATAAATAGAAATACCGGCCAAGTGCGTGTCGGACCACGCACAATGAAGGGTTTCGTAGTTGGGATGAATTTATCCCAAAACAAACTTAACATTGTAGTTGAAAAAAACCGTGTATTCCCGTCCGTCCCCCCGACTTCGTCCACCTAGTGGGACGAACGGGAATTCGTTATTTTTTTCCCGATCGTCCCACTGATTTTGTTGGTGGGACGAACGGGTTTTTTTTCCCATTGGTCTCTTCAAATAATTTCAGATTGGTTGTTTAATAGCATAAATTATTCCGACATGAGACAAAATAGTATTAACTATATAGGCAATCTAATAATATTTATAACAAAAATGGATTTACATTAGTATATTTTTCCACAGAATTCGTGTAGAATTACTATTACATTAACACCTGTGCTGTTTCAATGTTTTATCACACCGCTAACTATATAAAAGTACTCTGTGCCACTTTTTTTGCACTTGGTCATCTCGGAGTTGACCTTGAGAGGTCTTGACTCCTTAACCGGACTTTCCTGTGGCTGCTTTAAGCGAAAACTTAAAAGCTTCTAGCCAGGGCATAAAATTTATAAACTAAACGACTGCACGCTAAGGGCACCCCCTGTGGGGTACGAACCTCGGCTTAGGGCAGCGTCGGGGAGAGGACAGCAAGGGACAGGCTGGATCAAAACAGGGTTATTATTATTAACAGGGGAATTTAAAGCTTTAGGCTCAGCTGCGGCGCGGGCTGGCGCTTCGTCGAGCAAGGGTCGGGGGGGACTGTTAAGTCGGGGATTTCGCGAGCGACCTCGGCAGCGAGGTCGGAATGCCGGTCGTGTTTTGTGTTTTTTCACTGTACTGGTGGCCCTACTGCTCTCCTGGAGGAGGGGTCATCTGGGTCGGTGAGAACATGTCGTGGACGGCGGAGCTTATTGATGCGAGAGGGGGTATAGTTGGCGGCCTGCACAACTAGAATGCTGCGGTGAGTGGCTGCGGAGTCGAAGAAACGCTTTGAATTGCGCTTCATGAATTGACGGAACTCTGTGCAACTAAGCCACCGACTTATTTATTTATTTATTACATTTGGGAAAACAAACAGTAGTATATTATATTAAGCATATACAATGTTGTCTTAAAATTAAACTTAACAAATATAATATAATAATATATTAAAACAAACTAATATATACTAATATATTAATTAAACTTAACAAATATAAATCTATATATATAAAAATGAATCCCTATTTCCCTTGGTCACGGCATCACGCGTGAACGGCTGGACCGATTTCGCTAATTATTTTTTTGTTGTGTTTGTTATTGTCAGGAGAAGGTTCTTATGTAAGAAAAATTTAAGAAAGTTAAAAAAAAAAAATTGTAAGAAAACGACCATATTTACATTTTTATTGTAATAATAAGTAGGTAACTCTATCTTCTAATGTAACTTTATGGCGTTTGACATAACGTGTCAGTCATCATTTGGTAGGTCTGAGAATAGATTTAATCAAAAAAAAAAAAAAAAAAAAAATTTAAGGTTTTAGTTAGGTTAGGTAGGGTAGGTAGGGTTGGTAGGGTAGGGTAGGGTAGGGTAGGTAGGTGGGTAGGGTAGGGTAGAATAGGGTAGGGTAGGTAGGTAGGGTAGGGTAGGGTAGGTAGGTAGGGTAGGGTAGGATAGGGTAAGGTAGGGTAGGGTAGGTAGGTAGTTTCCTTTGCGCGTAGACAAACTGCCACAGTCAAATAGCTTTTGACAGAACGAAGTCTGTCGGGCTAAGTAGTGGCATCGCCGGCGCATCTCGCCCGAGCCATATAGGTAATACTAGCTTTTGCCCGCGACTTCGTCCGCGTGAAACTTCTTGTACCCCCGGCCCACCCCGTCGCATCGAATCGCCTACTCGCGCTATTACTTCGTTTTCGTTTAGTGCTCTTTCTTAATTTTTGCTAGACTCCTAAGAGTCCTAGCGTCATATTAAATAACCTAAAGCCTGTCTCAAGAATTGGGCTATCAAATGCAAAAAGTATTTATCATATCCGATTGGTAGTTCCTGAGATTAGCGCGTTCAAACAAACAAACAAACTCTTCAGTTTTATAATATTAGTATAGATATATATGTACATCTGCCTATGCCCTCTACAAACTAAAACCTATTATAAGTGCCAATGCGCTAATAACTGCCTACCATGGAATTGTCGGCTCCATATTGAGGTGTGGAGTTGTATTTTGGGGAAACTCTACTAATAAAGAAATCATTTTTAAGTCACAAAAAAGGTGTATTAGGACTATGTTTGTATTGAAAATAACTGATAGTTGCAAACAGTATTTTATTAAATATAACATTTTAAGTCTGCCTTCCTTATTTATTTATGAAATGGCTAATTTTACACAAACCAATACTAAACTATTCAAGAAACTATCAGACTTTTCTATTCGTAATCGACGGGATAATAATAAATTATTCGTATCAAGATCAGCCACGGCATTGATGCGTAAACGTATTTTTTTGTTTAGCACCAATAATCTACGATAATATCCCAAAACCTATTAGACAAATGCCTACTGCTCTATTTAAAATACATTTAAAAAAATATCTCATAGCCAAATGCGCTTATAGCTTAACAGAATTTTTAAATGACCGCAATTAATTCAATGGATTCCTAAATTACGACATTTTCCCAATTGGACCCTCAAATGTTTTCTTCTCCTTTTTAATTAACATTAGGATTAAGTTATCAATCTCCTAGTTTGTTGTGTAGACTCAATTTTTTTATGGTTTATTCTAACCAAAGATATGTTGTTTTGTACGCCATAAATTTCAAAACATGCAGATGTACCTGTGATTTTAAGACCTCGCACATATTATTTGATGTATACTCATGTTTTACAATAAGTATATTCTATTCTATTAACACACGCAGTGAATTCCTCCCCTTTACGATTTACTACCCTTTTTACCCCGTTAAGGGTAGATTTTCAAAAAACCCTGATATACGTTATTTTTCATTTTTGGTCTCAAATTTGTATACCGAGTTTCGAGTTAATCGGACGGCGCGCATTGAAATTCATATACAAACTTTGACACCCCCAATCCCCTTTGAGGGGTCAAACTTAAACTCAAATCATTTATTTCAATTAAACCATTTACAGGCACTTTTGAATTGTCAAGGAGTCGTTCAGTAAGAAAATGAAACTACATGCCATGCCAAAGAGTAGTAGGTACCTATGGAGAATAACGGGCAAGAAACTCCATGGACACTCTTTAAAATTAAATTGTTACAAACATAACTGTATCGTTTATATGTAACTAACATCTATAATGTTGAATTTGTAACTAAATGTGAGAACGATGTAAGAATAAAAAATAAAAACGTACACGTTAATAGCGTCCAGAGTAGGTACAACAAATAGAAACAAAAAATAAAAACAAACAATTCAAAAATAAAATAATTAAAATAAGATCATAAAAATAAGCCGTGGCAGCTAAGAGATGACCAGTCCCAACTAACGGCGCCCGTTCACGAACATGACGCATGGATTAGCACCATTCAGCTCAACCATTTTGAAGGTAGCTAAATGATCCAACACACAAATAAAATCAAATCAAAATATTTATTTGCCAGAATATGGTACAATAGGTATTACAGTAATTTTGGTTCCAGCATATCCTGCCATGATATGGCGTGCAAATACATGTCAGTGATAAAGTCATTATTCTTATTATTATTATTACATTATTAATTGTTATTCTTATTAATAGATTATTGTATTACAAAACATAAGGTATAGGTTCCATCGACTTATACTCTAAATATTCCTTGATAGTGTAATATTTTTTGTGCAGTAAGAGTTTAAACAGTATTTTTTTTTTGAACAATGTCTATGGTACATTTTGAAGGGAATTTGGTAAATGGTTATATATTATTATAGACATGCAGTAGGCATTTCTCTTAAATAATTTTAATTTTATTGGTGGCAACCTTAATCTGTCTTTATGTCGTGTCCGGCTATTTATCTTATCACCAATATTTTCGAATTCAATTTTTTTTTTTTTTTTACAAAAATACATGTTTCCAAAATATACAGACAAGTTAATGGTAATATTTTTAGTTTTTGGAACAGTGGCTTACAGCTATCTAAAAAATGAGCTCCACATAATGCTCGGACACATTTTTTTTTGTGCTTTGAAAATCTGTCAACTTCCACCGAGTTACCCCAAATTATAAGACCGTATCTAAGTACAGAGGATACGTAAGCATGGTAAGCAACCATCGCAGTTTCGAGGTTAACAGTTTGCCTGATTGTTTTCAGGGCTTGAACAAAACGATCTATTTTTATCAGGATTTTTTCTATGTGTGGTTTCCAGCTGCAATTTTTGTCAACGGTTATACCCAAGAATACACATTCATTTACAGTAGATAAGTGGGAATCTTTATATTGAATGTCTAGATTATCCATGTGTGTGTTAAATGTCTGAAATTGTATTATGTTTGCTTTCATCATGTTTATTTTTAAGTTATTTTTATCTAACCAATTGATTGCATCGTCTAAAGCTTTAGAAGTTTCGTTTTTAAATTATTGTTATTGTTACTTTTAATAATTAATGTCGTGTCATCAGCGAACAGTATGCAATCTTTGCTTATCGCCTCCGGCAGGTCGTTGATATTATACACTAGGAAAAGAAGTGGGGATATGATACCTCCTTGTGGTGTGCCATAATTATTTTGTCTATAATGTGACCTAAAGTTTTTTTGTTCATATTGACAAGTTCTTGTTATTTCTATACATTGTAGTCTTTCAGCAAGATATCTCTTGATCCAGTCGTTGGCCTTTCCACGGATTCCATAATGAGAAAGCTTTGAGAGCAGTGTTTTGTGGCAGACGAAGTCAAAGGCCTTTGTCATGTCTAGAAAGACGCAACCTATTTTGGATTTCTGATTAAGACTTTCAGTGATATGTTTTACTAATGAGAAACACGCTAAAGCAGTAGAGCTGGCCTTCCTAAAGCCGAATTTTATTATACACTAGCTTTTGCACGCGGCTCCGCCCGCGTAGATGTCGGTTATCGCGTAAAAAAAGTAGCCTATGTCCGCCTCCATATCCCAGAATATATCTCTGCCAAATTTCATGACGATCGGTTCAGTGGTTTAGGCGTGAAATCGTAACATACAGACAGACAGAGTTACTTTCACATTTATAATATAAGTATGGATGACTTTCTCAAAAAAAATCGATAAAATGGGGATTAAAGTTATTGGTCGATAATTGTTCATGTCCGTTTTTATACCTTTCTTATGCAGAGGTTTAACATTTGACATTTTAAGACGTTTTGGGAATACTCCCTCTGTTAGGGACAGGTTTATTATGTAGGTTAAAGGACAAACTAAACTCGATGCACATATTTTTAACACTTTAGTGCTTAAGTCATCGTAACCAGTCAAGTTCGTATTTCTTAAAGTATGAATTATTTTGTAAACGTCAGATTGATCCACTGGTGTAAGGAAAATACTTTTGGGGTTTTGGGAGATGGTTATTTTAGTGTCTTGCGTGTTTTTATGAGTACTTTTTGTCGTATTAGTTTGGGATATGTCATAGTCATTGAATAAGTCACATAGTTGGTTTGGATTGTCATAGATTAGGTATACTGTCAATTTTTATTGCATCTATTTCAGAATAACTTGTCACATTATTCGTGTTTGCTTTAATTATGTCCCATGCTGCTTTACTTGCATTTATATATTTATTTATTTATATAGCATAAACTATTAATCGGTTGCGCCTTATGTATGCTCTTTTCAATATTCGGAAGTAGTCGTCATATATTTTTTTGTTTTGTTTTTTATTTCCTTTACACAGATATTTTAAGTATAAGGTCCGCTTTTTAATGCAACATCGTTTTATGTTTTTAGTTAGGCATCTGTTTTTTATGTGATTAAAAGTGTTTTTAACTTTAACTATAGGGAAGCATAAATTGTAAAAGAGTTTAACTGTATCATGGAAGCTATCAAAAGCATCATTTGTTGTTTGGGATTCGTACACTTCAGAATAAGATAGGCTTGACATGCAGTCTTTAAATTTAATTATGTTTTCGTCGCTAAGGTCTATTATACTCTTGAAACGGAAATTGCACACGCCACCATCAGCGAGACATCTAAGTGAGCATGACATACTCTCAGCCGCCAGGGCACATTCAAGTCAATGAAAGACATATTACCCGGTCAATGGTAGCTCTATAGATAGTACACCTGTGCTATACAATTATTTAATACAAAATAGATTGAGTTTATGCAATGCAAATATAGTCTTACACTCTTCAGCAGCTCTAACATTATAATCAAATATTAATCAATTAGTTGTGGTTGTGCAGCAGGACCAGCATTCAGCCAAGCATTTTTATCAGCGATGTAATCCCCCAACTTATAATAGCCTGCATAATGTGCGTTTTATACGAGATTTAAATTTAGTCTCGTAGTATGTGGGGAGGAATTTTATTGTAACCTTTTAAACAGTACCCCAAGAAAGATGAGTCTACTTTAGCCAGTCTGAAACCTGGTTGAACTAATTAAAAACTAAAAACAAACATTGGTTGATACGGAGACCGCTTTATCCCGGAGTGGAATGCTCTGCTTTTTATGAATTGAACAAAGGAGAATGCGCAATATTGCCCCAGCTCCGGCGCAAAAGAAACCTATCCCAGATTTTTATACATTTTATGTGTATAAAAATTACATGTATGTGATCTCCCTAATCAGTGGCTAACATAGAAAAAAATTGCCTTGCTTTTGAATATTTTATGTTGTTCATAATGATTAGTACAATGACCTCTTTTCGGCTTTAGGGTAAACAAAAAATAAGGTTGTATTTATATATATATTAGGGATGGGCCAAAATTCGGTTCACATTCGGTTCAACCGAATTTCGGCAGCTTGAACCGAACTTCGGCATTCGGCCGAAATTCGGTACAGATGCCGAACATTCGGCACAAGAAAAATTATACCTTCTTGCACTATTTTGACTGATTAAAATAGTAATACCTACCTAAAATAGTAGTACCTATCGCATTTATTAATTTTTCTGTTATTACTTCACTTTTCATTCTTTTTACCAATTGTGGTAAGTAATTTTGATGAATTTTTTTATATTTTTTATTTTTTTATTCTAGGTACATAGTCTTCACCTATAAATATTAATTAATGTATACAAACTATTGTTAACATTTTAAAAGAGTAAGTATGGAGTTTCTTGCCCATTCTTCTCCATACATAACTACATTTTGGAAGGCGCAACTAGAATCAATTAACTATTCATGTAATTTTTGACGTTCAAAAGTGCATCTTCGTGCCTATTTGAAATAAATTATTTGACTTTGACTTTGACTTTGACTTTGAATACGGTAAAATAAAATTATGTCTTTTCCTCACTCATGGTCATTTATTTTAGTTAGGAACATTGTAAATGTACCTTAAACTAAATCAGTTCTTCTTATTAGTCTTAAAAATCTCTGCCTAATTAATTAGACATAAAAATTTGACATACTATTACAAAAATGAAATAAACTTAGTACTAACTACTAACAAACATCTGGATTACAATTTGTAAATTGTATAATAAAAATCACGTTTTTGGTTCACAAACGAAACATTCATTAACATCAAGTATTTTTTATTACAATTAAAGGGTGTTTTTTTTATCAATCAAATTAAACAAACTTTTCTCATCTATCTACTCACTCATATTTAAAATTTACTAGAGGCAGTTTATGGTGCAAAAACACCAAAGACTGCCTTAACTGGCAGAAGTTTGTTACGTTTTTTTTCGTATACGTTTCCTGCTTCTAAAAAAAGTCGCTCAGAATATACAAAGCTTCCAGGAGCTGGGGAGCCGGGCGCGCGGTGTGCGGTCAGGGTACATCTAGCAATAATTGATGTAAATGCGTAAACAAGTCACGACGTTTCGCTCTCGAGAAATTGAACCGAAGTTCGGCTGAACTTTTCATTCTAACCGAATGTTCGGCCGAAGTTCGGATTCGGTTCAAACCACATTCGGCCCATCTCTAATCTATATATATACATATATACTAATGTATAAAGCTGAAGAGTTTGTTTGTTTGTTTGTTTGAACGCGCTAATCTCAGGAACTGCTGGTTGGAATTGAAAAAATATTTTTGTGTTGGATAGTACATTTATTGAGGAATATTATAGGCTATATAACATCACGCTACAACCAATAGGAGCGGAGCATAAATGAAAAATGTTGCAAAAACGGGAAAAAATATTCCTTTTTGGGAGCTTCCGTTGCGTGCGCTGCATAAACGGTTTAAGTTACGCAAATATCATGTATTATGGCATTATTCCTCTTTAAAAGTTCAAAAAAAAGTCCGCGACGGCATATGTTATAATGAGTCAATCTTTTAAGATTGACTCACTATAACCTTTTTTTATAGTAATCATTTTTTTTCGAAATTAATTCATTATTTGCGAAGGAGTTTTATCAACATAATATTAATCCTTATCCAAATAAATATGTTATTAATCACAAGTATTTAAATGTAAACAAAATTGTCCTTGACATCACTTGATTTCAATCAACATCTTAGGAGATATCATAATTTTAAAATAACGCCGCAACAAAATAAGTAGAAAATTCATTATTTAAACAACTCTGTCTCTTAGGTGACGCAGACGAAGTTGCGCGGGTCAGCTATATTATAAAGCTATACAGTACAGTTTAAAGAAGAGTTGAAGAGAGAAGAACGCGCTAATCTCAGGAACTTGATACTGGTTCGAATTGAAAAAATATTTTAGTGTTGGATAGCCCATTTATCGAGGAAGGCTATAAGCTATATATCTACGCTACGATCCTTAGAAGCCAAGCGAAAAGAACGGAAGTCAGAAAGAACGCTAAGCGATAATGAAGTTTTAGCGCGGGCGAGCGACGGGATGCGAATGCGACGCGATGGGTGGGCCGAAATTTCACGCGGACGAAGTCGCGGGCAGAAGCTAGTATATATTTTATTTATTTATTTATTTATTTATTTATCTATCTTTACCTTATAACTATCATTACAGGTTCATCACCTAATGCGATAGTACGGTCTCTTATAACTAGATAACCAAAAACTACTAGAAACTACTGCTATTACTAGATTTTGCCCGCGGCTTCGCCCGCATGGATGTCAGTTATCACATAAAAAAATACCCTATGTCCCAGGCTATATCTCAAATGTCTAACGTAATATTAATTTTAATGTGATTCACTATGTGAATAGAAACCGAAACAAATGATTTAATATAATAAAAGTACTTATGATCTGAACGTATAATGAGTCTTTACCTAAAAATAACAAACACAAAATCAAAATACGAAATTTCACTCAAATGCTTAAAGCAATCAATTGTACCAAATAAAAATGAAACACAAATAATAATTTTAAAATAATTCACGTAAGTACCAACAATGTGAAAACAAAACGAAATCCTCCGAAATGTCGCACGATACACCGCTTGTGCTGAGAAAACACTCGAAATCTAATGAATACCATTGGTGCATAACTTTTCTCAGAGTCACGTTCGCAATTGGACGAAATATTTGACATTTATTTTGTACTTTCAACACGATCTGGCTGTAGAATTCGATTAATCGACAAATACTTGACCTGTATTAATACATTTTAGCGGGAACACCACTAAACGAACGAAAAAAAAAGAAAACAAAATACGTCTGTACTCTGTGGTCGTGTGGCGGTGTGGCCAAAGGAGTATAGTGTTCTGTGGGTGTAGCGCGATGTAAACATTCATTTCATTAGAGGTAGCGTACTCGAACTTATAAAGTCTTATCTGGAAAACAGAACACAAATAACCGAAGTTAGCAACATTAACGTATTTACGAAACACGAGGACATAATAAGGTCTCGAGAACGTAAAATCTCATACGGTGTACCGCAAGGAACCGTAATAGGCCCGTTTTTATTTATAACTTATGTTAATAATATGCCCAAGTCCCTTGAATATCCTATAACTATGTTTGCAGACGATAGCACTGTAACAATCCCATGTAAAAGTACAAATACATATGAATATGACATAAATAATTCGCTTGACGCACTAATTAAATGGCTAGACGAAAATAATTTAAATATTAATTTAGGTAAGACAAAGATAATGCCCTTTAGACAACGTACTACCGGCGGCGGCGGAACTAATCTCAACATCCATTACAAAAATGACAAAATTGAGGAAGCAGAGGATACCAAATTTTTAGGGTTGCAAATAGATTGCAACTTAAATTGGAAAGCACATATAGACAGTTTGTGTAAAAAATTGAGTTCATCCGCATATGTGTTATATCGATTATCCTCCATAGTAGATGTCAAAACACTTCTTACGGCTTACTACGGAATAGTTGAATCGCATTTGCGCTACGGCATCATTTTCTGGGGGAACTCAACTGATCGAGATATAGCTTTTAAGGCCCAGAAAAGATGTCTCCGATCATTGTTAAAACTTAAATCGACAGACAGTTGCGCGCCTTATTTTAAGTTACATAAAATCTTGACACTTCCCTGTATCTATATTTTCGAAGTAACTATGTTTGTCAAGCAAAATCCATCTCGTTTTGAGCTCCTGGCTGTTGTATTCCCAAGGAATAGGCGTGACAACAGCAAATTATGTCAAGTATCATGTCGAACCACGTTAATGCGTAAGAGCGTTTCTTGCATGGCCCCAATTATTTACAATAATTTACCGAGTAGTTGGAAAGCTTTAAATACAGCACAATTTAGGAGTAGATTACGGAATTTTTGGTAGATAAAACGTACTACAGTGTAACTCAGTTCCTATCGGAGAATAGTACATTATGATACAAGTGTGCTGTGTTGGTCATTGCGCTCGAGGCGGTATTATTAGAGGCGATAAGGGAGCCGAGTGTGTAGTGATCAATGCACACGCGTTCCATACGACGTTTTTCAACACACTTGCGAGGAAAAAAACAGACTTGTTGTAAAAACTTATGCTACAATAACGTAATTATAGAGATGTTACATTTAGGTTTATAAAGTTCAACTGACCTTTGTTGCCAGGTACTGACTATCCGGACGTTTTTTTTAACAACTGTTCAACGTCGGTTGGTCACAATACTTTAGATTTCGTATTTTTTATAGTAACTTATAACAACACTACGAAAACGTTAACAAAACAAATATTTATGGAAAATGGCGCGCTGGTTTTGTTTTTTTTTTCCGCGCGCCCCGCTTGCGATGCGCGCGCAGGTGTAAATAGAGGCACTGGAAAACCGCTAAACAGCCTTTATAAAAAAAAAAATTGTTTATTCTGATCGTAGTTTAGTTAGTATGGAATTAGAAAGTACTATTGGCATAGTGAAATATACATTAGTTCAGTGAGAATCCGCAATAATAGAACGTCAGTCAGGATCTTTTCCGTTTGGTTCCGGGAGGGATCACGGACAATTTAAGGTAGGAGTGAGGCGTATATATCGTAACAGCTAAATACAACAGGTATCACAAGATACCAGACTGTAACTGTGACAAATAAACTGAAAAAAAAAAGCTTCTGTTCCACGACGAGATAACAGAATCCATCCAGTCACAAGCTTTTGTCTATCATGCTTATGACAGTTACCTTAGTTATAATATAGATAATAAATGTTACTGTTACACTGTGACACCCTGTTACATCGTCCGTCACAAGCTCTTTCCTTTTCTCGCATAGGTAACACCATAGTTAGAAAGAGAAGTACCTCCGTGTATTATAACTGTGCAGCTGTGGTAACAGAGAACACAATAGTTTGTTCCCACATAGTATGAAAGAACAGCCTGCTATTTTGTAACATGTTTTTGGAACTGTTAATTACGTGGAACAGAAACAGGCGGAACAGATATGGGATTTTACCTGTTATAACCCACTCCTGATTTAAGATACATTTTTAGTTAATTTTGGGACCAAAGACAATTCAGACTATTTAAAAAAAAAGTGAACGCGCGGATTCCTTTTGGCATGAAGTTTCTATGACGAGATTTTAAAATAAAAGCGCAAGTTTTCGAATAGTAAACAGTTATCTGTGGCGTTACAGCACTCGTATGGTAACGTAAAGTAAAAAGCACGCGTTTTTAATACACTGCTTTAAGGACATAAAAGCGGTTCAATAAGAGCCACTTTACGAGCAAGTGTGTTGAAAAAATATTTGTTAATTAGTGACATCTTGATTTTTGAAATTTTGATCTTTGACATTTTGATTTCTGACATTTTTAAATGATGTAATGATAATGGTTTGATATTTGTAATAGTAATGACATGATATATAATCTAATGATACTAATTTATATTTTCCTTTTAATACAAACATATATTTTTAATTAAGTTGATGATTTAAAATTTAATACTAGTAATTTATAAATTGATCTAAATAAGTGTAATAATAATGATATAAATAATTTCAAATGTTTGCATGCCGATTGGTAAAATGTGGCTGAGCTAAATGTAATCTTAAGAACTATTATGTACTACCCATATTTGCAAAATAAAAATTCTATTCTATTCTAAACTGTTTTACAATACTTTGTATACATCAATTATATCATTACATGTGAAGACGATGTACCCAGAACAAAATTACTATACCACAACAGGTAATAACAATAAAAAATGAAGCAATGACGGATAAATTAATTATGTGTGGAAAATAAAGAATTGATAAATTAATTATTTATTCTATAAATTATTTATTACATGGTGCTCACATATTTACAAATATCGTTTTATTTGTTTTGTACCATTAGCATATTTTTGTGCCGTTTCATTCTTAAGCCGCGACCACTCTGGCCAATAGCAAAATAATAATCAGCATCAATTATGTCGTAGATTTCTTCAGCCGGTAAAAAATATTTGATAGGTTCTGCGTTTGTAACAAACTTTTTTATACCAATTATTTTAAAGCGTTTTAGCACATTTTAGTCTACTGTACTGTACCGGCGGCGGCGGAGAATTCAAATTGTTTTTTTGTCATAACATTGACATGACTATCTTTCGGGTACGTATTGCAATATCTAAAATTAAAAGAACTAACGTAAAATAACCGACGTTCAAAATCCCTAAAATCTAAATACCTAATGATTTTTTTCACTTATATTCAAAATACCGAAAGCTTAAAATGTCAAATGGATATGTTACTGAAGTTCATAAAGCTAAAACTTGAAATGCCTATGTACAAAGTTTCTTAAGGCCGTATGATTCCACGCTCGAGCAGATTTGAGGGGGTGAGGTGCGGGGCAATCCGCGGGGCGCCGCCCGCACGTCCTGCTCGACGAGTACGTTAGCGCGCCATTAAAAGTTCGGGCGGCGACAATAACATAGTGTCATAGTACAGCGATATCAGTAAGACTGTAGTATCTGAACAGAAAGAAAGTGAATACAAATACAAAAATATTTATTTCTATACAAAAGTGTTTTTACACAGTTGGTGATTGGATCCTATTTTTAATTTAATTGGTACAATTATTTAAACTGCCAAATGATTACCGATTCTTCTCTCTCCTACTAATTTAATATCAGCTAGTTTACAGTTAAATAATCGATTATATTGTGTTTTTTCTTGAAGCTGGGTAAGTAGATAATTGAAATCAATTATCCTTTCGTCCTTGAACCGGTTGAAAACCATCACGCCTAGTTTTTATTATTTCTACCACGCATGGTTCATTCGAGTCAAAAGCAGCATTCCTGAAATAAAATTGACAATATATGTCTGATTCATGTAGGTGGATACTGATAATAGTTTGAAAATGAGTTTAAAGATTATATTTGCTTGACTTGGTTACTGATATTTTTTCCAAAACCTAAAAAGAGAAAGGGTGTTGGTTAATGGATTCGAAAATAAAATATAAATATTTGACTGAACTTACTTGTGACTTATATCATCCGTACACCCATTGTGTACGTTTTTTAGTTGGCTGAAAATAGACAAAAAAATTGTCATCTGTACCTAGTGACGTGCCGGTGGCAATATTGCCACTGCCGGCAATATTCCCAGCATCAATATTGCCGGTGAATTTCTTATTTGCCAGCAATATTGCCATTGGAAACTTTTAAGGATTCCTAACTCAAAGGAAGCCAACGGAGCCGGCAATATTGTCAGTTGAATTTAGTTGTAGACTTGTAGTATAAATAGATTTAGATTTCATTTTTAGGGTTAGGTTAGGAAGCGGACCCCAAACCAGGACCCGAGATGGTAGCGTGTAGTGTTCCACGCGCGCCTCTCTAAGACATTGGAGTTCAACACTCCCCCTATGGGACGGGGACTTCAGCGCACGGGCCGTCACCAGCCCGGGGCAGCGGAAGACACGTTCGCACCCGCAGCCCCCTGACTCAAGTGTGCGAGGGAACACCGGGATGAATTTAGTCAGTAAGAGTCGGACAGAACCCTCTGCCCGGCCCAGGGCGGAGGACATCCATGAGGATTTCCACACCGACAAAAAAAAAGGTAGCGAACCCTTCCATAGGACTCGGTCGTAGGCCCGCTCCTGTGGACGCTCGGGTACGACTGGGTACTGAGCGGCGAACTCCAACCGGGCGTAGACCTAAAGTGCTACGCCGACGACACTGGTCACGGTCCGGGGGAGTTCGTAGGGAGGCAGCGTTGCTGGCGACGTTTGTTGGTTCGTCGGTTGGCGCTGGTGGCGGTGGTGAGCCGCATATGGCGCCTAGGCTTGGAGGTGGCCCTCAACAAGTCGGGGGCTATGATATTTAATGATCCCCGGCGGGCGCCACCGCCCACATCACACATAGTGGTCGGGGGAGCTCGAATTGCTGTCGAGCATACCATGAAGTACCTACCTGGGATTGGTGGTCGACAGCTGATGGGATCTCGGCCCCCACTTCGGCGGCTGGAGTCCAAGTTGCTGAGCGCGGCTGGAGTGCTGTCAACGCTGCTTCCCAATTTGGGGGGCCCGAGCGCCGCTTGTAGACGGCTGGATCGTGCGATCGATGCCCCCATACGGGGCCCCGATCAGGGTCCGGTGTCACCACTTCGTCGACTGCCGGGAGAACACGGCGCGGCATACGCTAGCAGAGTGAGCCGCTTAGGAAGACTAGCGCCATGCCCTCATCTCAGGAGTAGGCAGTGACCTGTCCTTGCCGGCCCTAGTGAATGCGATGGTCGGCAGCAAGGAGTCCAGGGACGCGGTGGTATCCTTCTGCGAAATAGTAATCTCGCAGAAAGAGGCGGCGGAAAGGGAGAGATATGTAGATCTCATCCTCTCACCCGGCCCGTAGCAGGCGCACCGGGCATCGGCGGAGGGCGCACAACGCCCTGTTCCGGCCCAAAAATGGGTCCAAGAGCGACGGATCCGGGGACGTCCATCACCCCCCCATACATCAGGATCTGAGGTAGCGGCGTGTAGTGTTCCACGCGCGCCCCTCTTAGACGTTGCAGGAGGAGTCAAACACCTCACTCCTCCCCCCGACCTGAGGAGGCCCGCGGCCGACTAGTGGGGAGTTGCGATCTTTCGCAACCTCCGACTAGTTCCGGCCGCGGGTCGTATGTTCCCGCGACCTGCATAGGTGTGAGATGGAACACCGGGGTGGTTTTTATTCAGTAACACCCCCCCCCCCCCCCAGGGTGAAGGACATCCATGAGGATTTTGCACCCATAACAAAAAAAAAAGGTAGCGGACCCTATTACTAAGGCTCCGCTATCTGTCCGTTCATCCGTCTGTCCGTTCATCCGTCTGTCCGTTCATCCGTCCGTCCGTCTATCACAGGGCTGTATCTTTTGCTAGAAAGGTATACTACCTACCTTGGATTTTCTATATTCATATCAACTGAGGGCAAAGGAGTGAAAAACCTTGTTGAAGAAAGCTCAGTATGATGTTCAAAAATCTGCGGGTTTGACGAATATCTGTAAAATAATATAAAGATATACAAATATATCATACTTGCCTACTGTATCGAGTGTTTGTGTTGTTTTGCAAACAATCAAAATAAAATATTATAATTATTGACCTACATTATATCCAAACTGGTTGTTTACCTACTAAAATAATTTACTCGTATACCACATTTCGTATGGTTAGACACAGCTGATCCTGATACCTCAATTCTATCAATTTCTTTTGCTTCTAGCATAGTATAATAAAGAGTATAACGACTTCATAGAGAACGGCCGAAACGACGCGCTTCGAAATCTCGGTGAATACCAGTACGCAACAGTCTCGAGTGCCCTGCCGTTACGCATGAACGCGGTAGGTGCGAGATTTATTTCCGTGAAATATGGATGTTTGAATTCATTAATATCAAAAAGTTTTTTTTTTTTTTAAATTACCAATTGAATCGGCAAATCTATAAAAAAAAATGTTTTTATTTATATCTGTGTTATGTAGAACGTTATATTTATTGAAGCGTAGCGAGCATAACGTCCTTGACAGGTAGTTAGTAGATAATAAGGTAAATAGGTACTTAGTAATTGTAGTGTTTGTTTTGCAAGTCGTTTTTTTTGTTGTTGATGAAAATACCAAAATCGCTATATGTATGCCTATAATATTTGAGGAGTTCCCTCAATTCCTCATGGATCCCATAATCAGATCCTGGTTTACTTTTCATATTATCACCCTTGGAATATCTCCATTCCAACAAAAAAGAATCATCAAAATCGGTTCATAAACGACGAAGTTATCCGCGAAAAACATAAAAAAATAATAATATATATATATATTTATTATTTATTTATTTATCTGCTCACATCTACCATTACAGGATTACCCAATGCGATAAATGCGCCTATCCTCTAACTTAATAAATACTAACATTACATTGGTGTATAACATATTACATATTATTATTATATACGGTCGAATTGAGAAACCTCCTTTTTTGAAGTCGGTTAAAAAGAGCGTTTTATATAGCATTATCAAATCACCGCCGAGACGAAATACTGTTACTTGATTATACTGTGCTTCTAGAAAATCTGTTCTAAAATCTGATAGACATCAATTCAACATTTACTTAATTTTTCAGGTTTCCTTGGAGACAATATTCTTTTTTTATGATTTCTTTTTCTGTTTTTTTTTCGTTTATCAGTCATTGTTGCTTAATAATATTTTCACGTACGGTCACGTGATCGCGCATAAAGCACTGACATAGGTCCGTCGTCTAAGAGCGCCAACGCGCGACTGAAGTGAACTCGCCGTGAAGTTGCGAGTGGTTGCCTTGCGCATTTGGTAGGTATTTGATCATAGTAATTATTTTAATCATTTTATCAAGATAAAGTCAGCGATTGGCACTAGAAAATCTTAATACCTTTTCAATCATATAAAAATTATGAAAAAAGGGTCTGTTTTGTAGCCATGAGATTGATTTAGCGTTACGAAAAGGGGTAACTTTGTGATTTTTTTCTATCGAGAAAAGTTAATCTAATCGTGTTATTAAAAGCGATTGCATCTCCGCTAGATCCTTAAATAAAACATATATTTTTTTCAGATTTTATACCACTGTTTTTTAGGTTTCCCATGGATTCTAAAAACTAGTAATCGCGGTCTCTGTCGGATCACCTCGCCTTAAATTGGTTTACCTCACCGTTAATTGACCAAAATGAAAAAAATATCTATCTAAGATCGACATTTATTTATTACTAGCTTTTGCACGCGGCTCCGCCCGCGTGGATGTTGGTTATCGCGTAAATAAGTAGCCTATGTCCTTCTCCATATCCCAGGCTATATCTCTGCCAAGTTTCATGATGATCGGTTCAGCGGTTTAGGCGTGAAAACGTAACATACAGACAGACAGACAGACAGAGTTACTTTCACATTTATAATATTTGTATGGATGTAGGTATGTCACAGGGATTTGATAATTCGAATATTGCGAAAACCCGGATAATTAGAAAATGGTGAAAAAAATTCTGCGAGCAACTTAGAAGTAGCGTTCGCCGGCCGCTGTCGCGGCATCGCTCGCTTCGCTCGCTCGGCTCACGCGCGGTTGGTCACAGTTCAAGCCTTTTTTTTTTTGACGCTGAGAAATGTATTACTCATGCCCGCTCGTCGGGGGACGAGACGGGGTATGTGGGACTCCCAGTCAAAATGGCAGTATACCCACTAAAACTCATCGCCTTGATGGGAGGGTCATGGGAAACCGGCTCAGCCTTTACATCCACAACCCTCCCGGCGCATGGGCATGCGCCATTAGATATTTAGCCTGCCTCCACCTGGGACCCCGCGCCAGACGACCCCGCGTTCAGGCGCTATTTCCAAGTTGCTCGTGGCTTTACGTAAAAAATTTCCATTGTATTTTGACCATTCGGTCAAAATACAACCCATTTGGTATAAATGTTGGTGTGTATCTTAACTGTTGATATTTTAAACATTAGATATTTAGGTAGTCCAATCGGTATTTTAAACTTAGGTAATTCGTAGGTAGGTATTAGTTGCTTAGGTATTTAAGAACATTAGGTATTTAGATTTTAGGGATTTTGAACGTAGGTTATTTTACGTTATTTCTTTTAATTTTGTATATTGCAATACCCTAGTAGCAATTGCCGTTGGCTTTCATACGCCAACAGTTGGGAATGTATTGGAAGACGGTTAGTTATTCCGCCAACCTAAACTTACAATAGGCCCATTGTCATAAACATGCACTATTTGCCCAACGGATAGCCAACGACGGGCCTGCTGTTACTATTCCTACTGTTGGGTGATTTTTGTAGGGATTTAAGGTATAATGACAACATTGGGCCAACTAACGCGGGCCTGCTGCTTCTATTCCTACTGTTGGGAGATTTTTGTAGGGATTTAAGGTATTATGACAACATTGGGCCAACTAACGCGGGCCTACTGCTTCTATTCCTACTGTTGGGAAATTTTTGTAGGGCCAATTACTGCTACTCCAACGGGGTGGTAGCGGGGTGCGCGGGGAGCGGGCGGCGGCACGCGTCACCCGGCCTGTCCGCCATTTTGTTATTCATTTGTGCACCTGCGGCTGCGGAGTGTTTGTGAGTGTTTGCAGTTTTGTTCGCATCAACAAAGATATTAGCCTGATAACAGGCTGGCAGGCTGTGTTTTAGTTTAGTTATACTCCATTTACTATAGCATTAGACAAATAACGGCTAAATAACGACAGTTATTGTGTAATATTGTTGAAATTACTGCACTTTAGAGTAATTTTTTTAATGTAAATGGTAAATAGATTATAGTGCTTTGTATTTATCGTGAAATAACGGAGTTTATTAAACGTTTACATCGAAATAACGAAAGGGTGAGAACAGTTATTTGTCTAATGTTATAATAAATGGAGTATAGTTAACCATTAGTGTTTGTGAAAGTGTTAAATGTATAAAGTTGTGGAGTTTTATGACGATGATGGTTACGGTGGGGAACTCGGTGTGGTGCGTGAAGAATGGATGACGCCACGGAAGACTCATTGCATGTGTGTTACAAAACGTGTAAAAATCATCACTGCACATGAACCTTATCGGGTTCAAAATAAGGTTGGTTTTTCCCAACAACCAACCTTATTTCGAAGCCGATAAGGTTCATGTATAGGGACGCGCGTACGGCCGGCGCTGGCGAGACGCGTCGCTCTGAAACCAGCCATAGAACCAACAAACATACAACCGCTTGCCTAAATGTATTATGTGTCGTTGGGCCTACCCATTACGCGTTTTCGTCGGGCCTTCGTAAGGCAACGTACGTTGGCCCCATCGCAAGTTGAGCCTTCGTAGGCAAATCCACGTAGGCCATCAGTTGTTGGCCCAACGCGCAAACTGCCCGCCAATTGTATGCATTTGCCAACTAACAAGAGGTAAGTGGCCCAACTAAATGCCAACAAAAAATGCTACTAGGGTACGTACCCCTATCTTTCATATCTTCTATCGGTAAAATTCTTCCTAAAAAACATTCATTGCTTTCGTACTCACGCTTTTTTTACAAATATCTGTCAGTTCTTTAATTATATTTAGTTTAATAAAACTTTATAATTATGTGCGTTTCTTCGTCATTTATGTCGACCACTTTAACTTTTTTGACTGATAGAATCAGTCGAAACTACTTTTAACGAAATTAGACAAAACTACTTTTAACCAGCTCCATTGGGCAAAACTAGTTTTGACTATAACTTCAGTCAAAAGTACCTACTATTAAATTGTCCTTTTGACCAATTTTGCTAGTTAAAAGTACTTCTGACTGTTTATGAGTTTTGACTGCAACATAAATATAGTATGTGGGCACTCGCGGTGAGGCGCCTGCACCTGTTGGAGAACGCATAACACAACATACACGCGTGTGAGGAAGTGGACAGACGACCTTTTGAATGCCAACGAGCGCGCCCCGTCCACCAGATAGGATATACGAACCGAACTCACATACATGCAGACTCTAAATATTATGTTTACTATTCATACTATATATGCATAACACAACATCATGATTGTCTCTTTCCTCTGTAAGGGTAGGCAATACTGTACAGTCCTTCCACATGTCGCCAGCTATTGTCACTGGCAAATTCCGACTCCGGGCCGCAATCAGCTGGAAAACTTTCTGGGTTTTCAGTTGTGCTTCACGACCATTAGCCTAACGTAGTTTGTTTAGTATGTATTGTACGCGTGCTGCGCAAAAGTCGATTCGTGTTCCCTTCAACCTTGCCGGGTGGATCACTAGACAAAGCCTTGGGCTGATAGCGCTGCAATCAACGTCCCTCCAAATTGAATGCGGAGGGTGTCGCAGCTCATGTGTCGCGGCGGCGCGGCGGCGGCGGCGGTGCGATTGCGCGCGGAGGCTGCGTCAGGGGCGCGAGTAACTGGCGGTACCGTTAGTCCGTTACCTCTGATCGCTGCTCTATCCGCCACACAAAAACCATATGAAATGAGTAGTGTCGCGTGTATGCGCGGCATCCGTTGCAATTATCGTCGGCGCCGGCGGGCGGCGCACGCGCACTCGGCCCTGTTTTTGCCCGCGCTGCGTACGCGCTCGCTGTCACTCTGTAGCTAACATTGTTGTATGAATTGTTATTACTGTATAGAATAGTTTCGAAATACCAACTGATCTTGGATAGAGTCGCGGGCCGTGAGTCGTGACGTGAGTGACACATGGCGTGACACATTCTTTTAAATAAAGACTATGAGTAAGAGTATGATAACGCTTGTAAAGTAGCAACCTAAAAGAAAATTACATTGTATTCTTCGCGATTCAGATAAAGATAATAAGCACGAACCTGAGAAATAGTAAAATACCATACACAACCTTAAATCTTAATAAGTAGGACCATTACTTGTCCACCAGTAGCTAATGAGTAGAATCCGAATGAGTTAAAAAAAATTAAATCAATACTTTCAATTCATTACACTACTCATTTCATAAATTGATAGTTACAACAACTTCAAGCACAATAATTAAGAAAATGCAGAAATATATGCTTTTTTCGCATGCAACATAGGTACGAATTTTATCTATTTCAAATTTGGGAACAACGGGATGTCCTTTTTTCTTTGGGGTTTTGTTTCTTTGAAGTGAATACTTTAGGCACTTGGGGATGGGGAAAAGCACTGAACTCGCGTGACCGTCACGTCAGGGTGACTTTGCGACGGGGCAGTAAGGGTAGGTTCCTTATCCGTTGTGGTTACAGAAAAACGGTTTCAGGAGAATGTCTATAATTTTTTGAGAAATTTTGATCCCCATTCACAGATTTAAAAAAAAATTACAGTCAGCGGTCAGTCTAACCATAGTTGGAGTTTCATTTCCTTCAAAATGTATGGGATTTTATTTTGCTATTTCTGACTTTTCTTGTACTCAAACCTCAGTTGGTCCAATATAGATTTTTGATCTTTATAAGAAACAGGAACGATTGGCCACAAATAAAGTATTTGTGAAAATGGCCCATTTCCTTGCTGACTGTACATTTTTATTCAAAATCTGTGAACGTGGATCAAAATTTCTCAAAAAAATAAGAACAGTCTCCTTAGACCGTTTTCCTGTAGCTACAACGGTTAATGTACCTGCCCGGACTGCCCCATCTCAGACATCCACATACAGATGTGTGTAATCAAGTTTACGAGTTTGTGAAGGAACAAGCTTTCACTTCCACCGTGCAGTCTACCAGTTTAAAAAAATCTTAGGGCAACGTCTGTCGGATCAGCTAGAATTATGTATAAAGATGAACACTGTATTTCTCTTACCAAAGAAAAAACTATCAACAATCAAAAAAAAAAAAAAATTCTTTCGACCGAATTCCGCCGTCGCGTTCGGCCGAAAAATAACCATTTTCCGTCGGACTCTACTAATATGTAAGTTTGTGACTACGACGCCGAGGTCCCGGGCCCGGGCGAGGGCGCCCCGGGCGGCCCCCCGCGCCCCGGATGGCCACCCCACGCGCCCCGAGCGGCCCCCTCGCGCGCCCGGCCGGCGGCCCTCCGCAGCTTTCTAGTTCTGCCTGTAAAAGACTTCAACGCGCTCACGAGAACACGTGATACTCATAATATTATTACCAAGATCACTTTATCACTTCGCCTAATTCATTCATTTATACCTTACGTAGTTACGTCTATCATTAAATGGTTTTATTTTACCTTATGCGATCATGAAATTATCACTAAATGTATACTATTTCACATAGTATAGTTGAACGCTACACAAACAAACCCGATTGGTGCCGATTCCCTTGTTTACAAACTAAACTAAAAGAGATTGACCGGACGTAGTATCGTTATTTGTTCTGCGGTGACTTAAGTTTATAGTGTTGATAATTCTTGTTTTTAAATATAATGATTTTATCTAGTAACGCGAATCCTTAAATTCTCCGCATAAATGCGTGAATTTTCACGTGTCATTGGCATGGCATTCAAAGAATATGTAAACCATAAAACCTTACGCAAAATAATTAAATTACGCATCCGATTATTGAACTTATAGTTGAATAATTAGTAACAACAGATATTAATAACAACTAACTAATTATTTATTTATTACATTGTAATAACAATCTGATAAGGTGTTAAAACTAGCTAAGAAAAACTTTTGGTTAATCGAAAGGCAGAATGTTTTCGAGACCTTTGCCTGTTTCATTCATCATTAAAAACTCTTTGAAAGCATTCAAAGCGCGCGCATCCCGAGCAGAATATGCTGGCGACCGAACAGCGGGCGTTCTCTTTCTAGCTTATAAGCACGTCCCATTCGTTTTGGTTTAAGTACAGTCTCGAACGGTAGGTATTTACTTTAATTATTAGTTTATTATTATTGTGCAATTAATTGAATGATTTCATTTTTATTTTTTGTTTTAATGTAAATAAATCTTACTAGGCCATTATTATTTTGCAATTTGGAGTTAGTTTAATTAACTATATTTATGTCTTAAGTCACATAAATTAATTTAAGTGAAGACTGAAATTGTGACAAAATTTACGCCAAAAAAAAATGTACCTATATTCTGATTCGCTTTAACTTTGTGCTTACAAAAACAAATAATTAAATATTGTAAAACCATTTGGGTTTAACCACATAACGAAATAACTTACGTGATGACATTTTGCATAAAGATAAGGTCTGGTCTGGATTAGTACCTGTATATGTAGGTACATAACCGCAAACAAGTACATATACCAATTAAAATAAATTGGATGCGGGTGATTCCGCGGGCAGAAACGAATATGTAGTAGAAAAACATCGATTGCGTTTTTTAAGCGACTGTACAAGCGCCCATTTTCGGCGCCAATTTTTAATGCACGGGTTGCTACTGTGATTTCTTGTATTCTTTCTACGACTTGTTTTTTTTTTTTTTGAGAATATTTTTATTTTTTGAATATTATTCGTTTTGATTTATGTAATAATAATATTTTATTTGCGTTACATTAGTAGTTCAATATGGAGGACTCAGTTCGTCGGTGTATTAACTGTTCGATTCTACTGCGGTATTTACGGTGGCAGTCGTTGAGAGAAGTTAGTGGAAATGTGTTTGATACTCTGGCTTCTTGAATTTCTCCAACACCGGTAAGTCAAATAATTAAAAGTAGGGGGCCACCGAACTAGGTTGAACGGCAATAAAGCGGGCGGCAGCTACATAGGTAATTATTATTATGATCATAATTATGTTTAATAACTTCTTATCTATTCTTTCTACAGATTTATTAACATTGATATTGCCACCGCGTTGGTACGGACGCCGTATTTTCTCATCGTAATATTACTATAAAGCCGATTGGAATATGATTGGGAAATAACAATCGCGTTCTGTATTATTTTCCAAAGGGTTAGTCAGAGGTGTGTTAGATACACCTACTCCCACATTTCGGCAGTTACGTTTAGTCTCATGTGATAGGGGGTGAGCCTATTGCCATCAAGCGGGCACGAATCCAGGACTCCTGGTTGCTACTGAAAAAATCCTATTGGAATAGCCCAATAGCACTGTCTGACCTGGGATTTGAACCTAAGGCCCCACGCTCAGCAGTCGCGCTTGCGACTACTATACCAACGAGATCAACAAAACAGTAGCGTTGAGCGTAATTACTGAGTTGGAGAAGTTGGGTTAACGTTAAGGTGAAAACCAGGACACAATTCGATTCATCTAATTTAATTATTTGGTTTAATAGATTTTACGGGATGACATAGTCTGCATTGACTGCTTTGTTCGTCTAAATGATGCTCTCCAAGCTGGGTCAGCATCAGCTCCTTCATTTAGCCATCGAAGTGTATGCTTTGCGTGTGGCAAATCTATAGGTACTAGTCACGCGTACGTGCAATAAGAGTGCCTCCAAATGGTGAAGAAAGGAACACGATTCTTAGTTGGATATCTCCTCACTTTGGTATGCATCTTATTTCATTTGACAAGTCTAGATTAATTAACGAGTATTGAAAATGCTCAATCGTCATTTTGACAAATTCTTATTTTGAATTTACCAGCATACATTGTGACAAAAAGTCACTAAGAGATTCGATTCGAAACTTAGATTTTTATACAGCTAATTACTGTGTAATGCTGAGAATTATGATAAAATAGTAAATAAAATTTGAAAGCCCTAAAATCATTCTTTAAATTAAACCATAAATCTTTGAGTCACCGCATGTTTCATACCGATAATAGGTTCCTTAGTCATTTGGTCAATGTCCTTTAAGTTAAGTGCATCTTTTTCTTTCTATTTCATTAAGAAAAGGACAGAAGATAAATTTTAGTTTAGTTCTGTCAAATTAATCTGCACCTGTCACTACTCCATACAAGTTTAGACGAGATTAAAAACTTGCCTACTAAAATTGGGATCCCTTCTTTTCGCATAGTTCTTTGTCCTAATATACTTCGGCATAACGATTTTGGCACAACTTGTTTTGGCATAATAATACTTCGGCATATTTTTTTTTGGCATACATTTTATGTTGGCATAATCATCTTAAAGACTAATTTATATTGGCATAAATTTGATTCGCATAACGTTAGTAGGCCTAATGACTATTAGCATAATAATATTTAGGCATCCAATTAATATAAATAACAAAAACAATTTTCATGCAAATGATTTATTATACATAACATTATGTAACTTAAACGATTTTTCTAAAACTTTTATCTGAAGAATATACAACATTAGTTTTAGTTTATGCGAAACCCGAAACACGTGTTTAGTATTTTTATGTAAAGAATTTATGTACAAAATTTCAAAACTGTATCATTAAAAATAACAAAGTTATAAGCTTGTTATGTTACCTGGTTGTCCATACAAAAACATGCGCACGGCGCGGCGCACCCGCGCCGCCCGCGCCTTGCGTTCATTACTAATAATATTAATTTTGCAGTAGGTATCTAACCGTACGACGATTGTATTGTAATTAACTAGTGATAATATTTTCCATCACACTTGCAGGCTTTGGACTTTGTCGTAGTGGTCAAGTGCGGATAGGTACTTAGTATCGCTCGGTGTCCAACTTGTAACCTTTTTAAAATATTTTTGGGAAAAAATATAACATGGCGTAAAAACTATTGGAATCGATTCAGTTACTTATTCTGAACAAACTATATTCAGGTTTTGCATAAACTAAAAATAATGTTGTATTAGATGTTTTGACAGTTTTTGTATGAAAAAATATGTCAATCAGTTAACTTCTATTATGAGAAATAAATATGGCGGTTATTCCTCAGATAGAAGTTAACTGATTGAAACAGTGGTCCTTAATTATGTATAAATATTTATTTTAGGTGTATATTTTTAGCAATTGCTTGTAAATATGCTTGTTTAGAAGTATACTCATCTTTTTTACAAATATTTTTTTTCAATTCTTTTGGTTTTGTCCGTGTATTTTTTCTTTTTTTTTGGTATAAGTGATGTTCCGACATCCAGTTTATCTATTTCAATGGTTTGATGTGTTATTTCTTGAACGATCTTTTTTGCCATAAAATAAAGTCCAGGATGGTGTTTTCCCACAAAATGTGCAAATCTATTGTGCCATGCCTCTGCATGATTTTGTGTCCTAGGTATATATTCCGTAGTAGATACGTACTCCAGACTTTGGGTGGAAATGGTGGTGGTGAACTTGTAGTGCCCCATACATAATTCTAATCAAACTAATTTGCTATAGTTTCTGTAACAATTAAATAATATTGTTGGTTAAAAATTTTATATGCTGTGCAACAAAAGTTAGTGACAGAACCGAATTGCTGCAAAACCGACTCCACGTAGTCTTGTTTGTCCTACCCCTAGAGTGTAATTTAAAATCGCGTAGGCGCGTGGGGCCGCCGGAGGCCCGCAGCGCCGGAGCCGTGACAGAAACCCTGCCTGCTGCATGTTTGCTTGCATGCTGCATGCTTGCTTGTTTGCTGCATGCTTGCTTGCATGCTTGCTTGCATGCTGTATGCTTGCTTGCTTGCTTCACGCTTCCTACAGCGAAAAAAAAACCCACAAAATTGTTCAATACGTTATATTATATTAATATGTTATATATTACCTGATTCAGGAGATAGGTATGCCTTTTTTTTAAGTCGAGAGTTACATTTATAATTGTTATTACGTCGCATTTCACACACCCAATAATATTTATTTTCCTTTTGTACATTTTTCTCATAGATGAAACCATCCACATTTAATTTGATGCCGCCTCTTTTGGTTATAAAGGTACGCACTGTATTTTCCATTCGTAACTACAATTCACGATATTTAACAAGTAAGTATAACCCAAAGTCTCAAATTCAAATAATTTATGTAAACAAAGGGGATAACACAACAAAAAAAGAGGTTCTATTTTCTTTTAAGTACTGATTTTAAGAAATAATAATAAAAAAATAATCATACCGTAATTATTTTTATAATTTTTCGGTTTTAAACAAAGTTATTAATAAAAGGAGATTTTATGGTATAAAATATTTTATGATACTGGTAACAATGCAGGAGTTCCAATCATTTTCAAATTTTTTATATCTTTTACAACACTAATATTACAACTCTCATAAATAGATTCATATTGTAAGTAGCATATCTAGACACATTTTGAATGAATACGACTGTAAACTGTTTCGATTGGAAATCGATTTTGGGACGCCTACGTCTAGCACTGGGCTTAAAAGGGCTGATTATGACTATCATATACGGTGTCTCCGACACACTACAAAAAACATTGTTTGGCAATGGTATTTTGTTTGCATAGTTCTTATAATTAATTCACTTTAATTTTATCGATGATTATTTACAAAAACATTTAATGATAAAATGTTTTGTACCACTGTCCTGACATTTTGACAGTGACATTTCTTGACATTACTTTGTTTACATAAATTATCTCATCATTACTTTGGGTATAAGAATCACAACTTACATAAATTACAACTTTGCAATAATACATTTAGTGACACAAAAGTTTTACGACACCACCGTCTACTTAGAAAAAAAAAAAAAAAAAACTATTCTACCTACAATATCAGGTGCCTACAAATTTCATTAGAGCAATATTGTATAAACTTGTATAGTGTCTAATATTCTAGGTGTTAATAATTATTTTATTGTTATACCTCTAAAAATATGTTTTAATATCATTAAGCGTAAATAAATTTATGCTTTAGGATATTTTTTTTATTTTTTTTATTCTAGGTACATCGTCTTCACCTATAAATATGAATTAATGTATACAAACTATTGTTAACATTTTAAAAGAGTAAGTATGGAGTTTATTGCCCATTCTTCTCCATACATAACTACATTTTGGAAGGCGCAACTAGAATCAATTAACTATTCATGTAATTTTTGACGTTCAAAAGTGCATCTTCGTGCCTATTTGAAATAAATGATTTGACTTTGACTATGCTTAAAAAAGTTATGCTTTAGAACTTTATGCTTAATAAATTTATGCTTTAGAATATTATGCTTAATCATTATTATGGTTAGAGAAATTATGCTTAAAAAAATTATGCGTACGCTGTTATGCGTAATTATATTATACGAAAATATAATTATACCAAACAAAATTATGCTAATTTATATTAGGTCTTAAAATTTTATGCAAATGGATAGGGAACCACTAAAATTACGTCAATTTACGTCAAGCGCTGATTAATTTGACAGGATTAAACCAAAATTTATCTTCTGTCCTTTTCTTAATGAAATAGAAAGAAGAAGATGCACTGAACTTAAATTTAGTTTAGTTTGTGAACAAGGAAATCTGCACCAATATTGTATTTTAAAGTAGGTTCTATTAAAATGGTGGACGGTAAATGATTCATTGAACAATAAAAGGACACGTTCAATGAGCTGCAGTCGGTATATGTATGTTAGAGGCTTGTTCGGGCAGTACGTTGTTAGAATATTTAGAGTTCCCGAGTTTATCACTTTGTTTCAAAAACACCGCATGACCGTCATCCATGTTCATGGTATTGGCCATGTATGAAATGTTCTTCGATCAATAATAGGTATGTTACAGGCAAAGCTCAGATTCATTTTTTTTGCAAAAAGATGTGTAGATATGATGCTTATAATAGGTGTAACAAGATATTTTTTGGCTCAACATGTTTGACCATGGCTGGCATGGCTAGCTCGATAATAAGGTAAAACCTTTGCACACTGTCCATGTTATCTCAGATGTTAGTCTACATTACCAAACTTAAATATTCTTGTTCGTACCTACTGTTATGTTTATTTCAGCGCGCTCGATTTCTCGACTAAAGAATTTTGATCCGCGCACCGGTTTGTGACTCAGAGTGGCGTTCACGTTGGTTTCGAATTCCTTTGTCAAAGTTACTTTCTATAGTATAGTACATCGTTGTCAGTGCTCGTGAGCTCGAGAGCCGCGCCGCCGCGCCGCCGCGCGTCCCGCGGTTTGCTTTCTTATCAGACCTGCATCGTGAACTATGGAATCCGAAACGCCTCTCTGGGTCTTCTTAATTCATATTTAAGTGATAGGATTCAGAGAGTTTATGTTAACGGAAAAAGATCACCCGGACCTGTAAGAATGGGGGTTCGCCAGGGTTCAACTCTTGGCCCATTTTAGTTTCTTATTTATTTATTTTAAAAACACATACAACTGTCATCACAGGCTTACCTAATACAAGAGTGAAGTTATAGTTATAATAGCTTACAATTAGACTATCAATTTTATTACATATAATATATCATTATGAAAAACCGTGTGAATTCACTCAAAGTACAATTGTAGCAGTCACTATGTAGTGACATCATATTGAGTGCATGCTGGGCGCGCGTCAGCGGCGCGGCGGCGCGTGCTGGAGCAGGCCGGTGCCGCCTGCGTCGCCCCACGTGCCCATCAGGTACACTCAACCCAACCGTGCGTAGAACTCCTGTGTTGTGTATTTTACCACGCACAATCTTAAATAAGTGGCGAGAGCCACTTCCCTTCTTACTTCCAGTTTATTAAAGCCTACCATGCCCAGCACAAATAGAGTGCCTAGGATACATCAGTAGATATCCTGAATACACACCATACTGCTTTAAGTACAGGAATCTCACAAAGGAGATTGTTCTGCATCCATACATCGTTCGCCCCAGAACCAACAGCAAAGGGAAATTACTATGCGTGTTCTAAATTACAAGTATATGTCCATGAAGACAAAGTTTAATGCGAACAACTTGCAGAAAGGATTTATTTCAAAAGAAAACAAAGATTTTGAGGTTATATATTTAGTAAGAAACAATCCTTTCAATACTTCGAAATACATGCTAATAAATGTATGTCACTGTTATTTCTAATGCCTGTATGTGGTTAGTTAAGCTAAGAGAATCAGAAAAACATTAAAGTATTTACCTAAGTACCTATTAGGTATTTGGTAAATCTTCTAGTTTTTGTATTAAAATAGGTAGGTATGTAAATAAGTACTTATTTATTTAACTTCAATGCGAACGACTTTATCCTAATGTTTTTTTTTATTTTATTTATTACTAGCTTCTGCCCGCGACTTCGTTCGCGTGGAAGTCGTAAAACACCATAATAAACTAAAATACCAGCCACATTTTAATGAAACTTCCCTGAACACTACGTTTGTAATTTTGGCCACAGCAGTCCAAATATATAGAGTCAGGACTGGTGACGCCGGAGCAAGCGACGTACAGTTCTATGTTCTATGGTAAAGGGTTTGGTTTCCGCACTTAGTTCTTGCCTTGTCCTGGCCATGGCGGCCATCAGTGGTTATTCCAACCAGCCCACCTCCCTCCAGAAGTTAATTACGTCTCCCGGTATGTTTAGAACATCTGTAAAAGATCAGGGTGCCCCGAGGGTCTCTGTTCTAATCTGGGTGACGCCTGTGCATTCAAAGAGCACATGCGCGACGGTTTCCTCAGCCTCCATGCAAGCTCTGCACAGAGGATTGTCCGATATGTCTATTGTGTGGAATTGTTTGTTTAGCGTGCAGTGTCCCGTAATGGTACATGGTACGGAGCGCGGAGTGCATGGGGGCCGTCACCTCCTTCTGCGAAGCAGTAATGCTTGCGAAGGAGGAGGCGGAACGCGTGAGGGAGAGGTAGTCTGTGCGCCCTCACACCCCAAGTCGCCGCAGAAGAGGCCCTGGGTGGCGGGAATCAATTGGCGATTCCCGGCCACCTTAGGCGCGGGCTTGCGGACGACGAGCAATGGGCAGCTCGCCGTCTGGTAAGGATCAGGCCCAGCTTGACGGCGCGTTGTGTTCCACGCGTGCCACAAAGAGATGTCAGCACGAACTGTGACGGGGTCTGCTAGGACCAATACCTGCCAGGGTTCCGGGTTTTTCCGAAAGGGCTACCGTGGCCCTGGCACAAAGGCAACTGAAGTAACACAGGTGGGTTTTAGTCAGTAAAAATCTGACACGCCCTCCCGCTCCCCCCAGAGCGGGAGAAGTTATTTGATAATTTCCCACCCAAAAAAAAAAGTCCTATAAAGTTCTTCGAACTATCACAATTACAGTAAATAGTTATGTGCCCAGAAGAAACTACAACTTACTGTGCTTAACCCAAAGCAATCTGCGAATAGGTAGGAAGGAGGACATTTTGGTTGTGAACCGTGAAATGTTTTTAAATTTTCATCGGCGAGGTCAATATTCATCAGAGAATTTTAACACTGCGGTGTACAATATTGCAGTTTTAGGTCAGCGCCATCTCTTGACCGATAATGGAACTAATGTAATTTTTGTTGATGATTTCTGAAAAAGTGTGTTATTTAGAGAAATCGTTTTATTTTCCTGTAATCTTTACATAAAATAATTTCAGATTTTTTCTATACAAACAACGGAGATAAGGGGGGGGAATGGTTCTTTTTTTTTATTTAAATTTAAAATTTGAAAAAATGGGGCCTAAGAAAAATTATGAGTATGTGCAAATAGCGCTCTTTCATACGATACCCCACATACCCTAGTAGTCCCACTTCGATTTTTTAAGACACCCAGTTAAGTCCCAGTTGCAAAAAAAATAAAATACTTTCTTATTTGCAACATAGTTGGGCAAACGTCATCTAAAATTATACTAAATTTCAAGTTGATAGCTTTAGTAGTTCTTGAGATATCTAGCTGTGACAGACAGACTGAGTCGCACCATAAGGGTTCTTTTTTACCAATTTGGTACGGATCCCTAAAAAGAAACAAATATAAGTTCTTTGGAATCGAAATCAGATTTGCATTGCTTTGTTGAAAGTTGACTGAAATAGCAGAATATGTCATAATTGACTGCTTAGATCCATAAGGTATGATAATCATTTAAAAGATTAAATCTGTAACTATCTGATAAATTCGTTTACTATTCAACACAGCGAAGTAGTAATGGAATAATTCGACTGTTGTCATACACTGATACATTGTGTTCGTTCTCATCTCAGTCTCACCTACGACCTGTATGGGAAAACTTTTTTTCAATTTCTGACTTTTCTAGTACTCAAACCTCAGTCGGTCCTATAGAGTTTTTTGATCCTCGTAAGAAACAGGATCGATTGGCATCAAAAAACTTTTTTGTGAAAATTGCCCATTTTCTTGCTGACTGTACATTTTTTTCAAAATCTGTGAATGCAAATTGATTTTTTTCTTAAAGTTAAGGATAGTCTCTTAAGACCATTTTCTTGTAACGACCACGGTTAAGGTACCTGCCCTTATGGACCCATCTCAAAACATAATGCAATACTGCTCATCCCCCATAGCAAATAGCGCGATAATTTATACGTAGTAATTTGACCAGACCTACAGACACTCCCTCAGAGACAAATTCAAAGAGATTAATATAATGACTGTGCCTTCTCAGTATATTTATGTAAATCTTTTGTATGCACATAAAAATATTAATATGTCGGAGAACGGAAGGTTTCTCTCGTTATCATCAGCCATACTTCAACTACTCTGCCGCGCGTGCAATAACAGCAGTAAGTATATTTTTTGTTCAAATTGAGTCAAACACAGATTCGGAATCAGCGCAATGAGCTGATTCCGAATCAATGCTCAACTCAATTTGGACAAAAACCACACTTACTGACGTTATTGCACGCGCGGGGGTAGTGGGTAGTGTTGGGTATTGCGCAATAGAAAAACCGAATTAAACTCAAAACAAAAGTAATTTACTCAACCTAGGCATTAACTCTAATTTTAAATTTACACAAGACAGCTCCCCCAAAACGCCCATCCCTTCAACCACTTCCTAGTGCTATAGCTGGGAAGAAGAAGTAGCGGAACAAACTCCCCAGTAGCACATCTGTCTTTTCAGTTAGAAGAACTTGATTCTATACAGTAATGGGTATGCAAAGTAATTAATATTGGTACACGACACAACTATACCGAACGCGCAACAATACCTTGACGTCTTCACTGCTTGATCGCCATCGATGAACTCCACTTGTCAATTTTTTTATTTTTTTTGTATGGCATCTCGGAGGTATAACCACTGGGGGTTCCTGCTCCTTAACCGGGCTTTCCTGTGGTGCCGCAAGCTCCTAAACGAAGTTTACGCCTCCAGCCAGGGGAGTTTTTAACTATAATCTACTTAAACTAGACGACTGCTCGCTAAGGGCACCCCAGGTGGGGCTCGAACCTCGGCTTAGGGCAGTGTCGGAGGGAGGGTGGCAAGGGACCGTCGGTGGCTGGATAACATCAGGGTTCTGATTATTAATATGGGGAGTTTGGATTACAGGCTCAGCTAAACCACATGCTGGCACATCGTTAAGCGGCGTCAAGGGACGGGGAGGGCTATTATTATTGACGATAATAATAGTAGGTCGGGGTGGGTATTATTTCCACTTGTCAACTGTGCGGCGGACACTTATAGCCGGTCGAACGTTATGTCGTAGACCGTGTCATGCGCTGCTAGGCAGCGCTAGCGTCGCGATTAGTCAAGAACGAATGGCGCAAATCAACCAACTCCGTCGAACGCCAACAGATGGCGCTGGCGTACCGGATACAACTTTTCTCCGACAAATATGTTTAAAGAATACAGTGATATCCATAATGTAAATACTACGAACAAACACAAATTTTCTATTCCTAAAACCAGGCTCAAAAAAATAAGTGGCTCGTTTAGATGCCAGTGTAAACGTTTTTATAATTAACTTCTTATAGCCACATTCAAGAACTAAGCCTGATTACATTCAAATGTTTTATAAAGCGGAAACTGTTCCAGGAAGCCTTTTAAACTGTTAAAGACTAAATTGAGGACAAAAGGGCCTGGCATTGAGCTACTCCAATGAATTTACACTAAATGTTGTTTTTTTTTTTTTTTGTTAACTATGTACATTTTCTTTTTCTTTAAACCATTTTACTAATTATTGTGAATGTGAGGACTATTGAGTCATTGTTTTTTATTTTTTTCTCAGTTAGTTTGAGTACTCAATGCGGCCTACCCAAATGTCCTTTCTTTGGTATTGTTCGTCGAATCGTTGAGCTCCTTAAGTACCTACTGTGTTGAGCTGCACGATAACTGACAAATGCGTGCACTAACTGGATAGATGCACTCAATCTGTGTGGTTCATTCATTAAAAGCCCGTCTCATACACCAATCTACATGGTCTTCACATGATCTGACCAACATTATGTCTGGACTTTAAATGGACGTGGATATTCCAACTACTGCCCTTTCGGTTCTTTGATTTTTCCCTTTAACACCGTGTACTTAGGTAATAATGCCCAAATATGTAAAATTCTTATTCGGTACCGTGTGGTGCCGGACGTAAAGAATAGCACCACCTCATTTCCTCCCGTGGGTGTCGTAAAAGGCGACTAAGAGACTTATTAGAGAATGTCCAGCAGTGTTCTCTATGCATTTTTCAAACCATACAGCGATCGCCAACCCGCCTGCCAAGCGTGGTGATTATAGCAAATCCCCCCCTTTTTGGGGGAGGTCTATGTCCAGCAGTGGACATCTTTCGGCTGAAATGATGATGATGTAAAATTATTTGCTTTACATATTCTTCTTAGCTGTTCCTTTAGTGTATCGTTATACGTATCCCCGAATAAAACTCTGGCATCGAGTAGAGCGCGGCAGGTGGCACGGCCACCGGCCGCGGCTCACCGCTGTACGCACCTACTCTCCTCGTAACCGGTGCATGTGCTCGTCGCGTCAGAGGTCTCGCGATGTGTCGGCTCGTGGAGGTGCGGAATGGGCGCATTCCTGCGAGTGCGCAAGGTGCGTGTCTTCCAAGCTCGTCATAGCACGCCTATGATGACCAGTAGGATTGCCCTTACTAAGAAATCTATAATTCAAAAACTCAGATGAAAATCTCTTTTTAACCGACTCGGTATGACGGTCGGTCGGGGTTACGGTCGGGTTTTTGGTGACATTGATATTTTCGTCAATTGTGGACCGGTTTTGATCATTATTTTTTCATTTGGTAGAGGAAGCTTAGGCGGTGGTACCATATAAATTTTATTAACTTTGCTTAGGCAATTTTTCAATGAGCTTCGATAAAGTCAAAGTCAAAGTCAAATCATTTATTTCAAATAGGCAAGAAGATGCACTTTTGAACGTCAAAAATTACTTGAATAGTTAATTGATTCTAGTTGCGCCTTTCAAAAGGTAGTTATGTATGGAGAAGAATGGGCAAGAAACTCCATACTTACTCTTTTAAAATGTTAACAATAGTTTGTATACATTAATTATAGGTGAAGACGATGTACCTAGAATAAAAATAAAAATTACTTACCACAATTGGTAAAAAGAATGAAAAGTGAAGTAATGACAGAAAAAATAATTAATGCGATAGGTACATGGTGCTCACATATTTACAAACATTGTAAATGATTTTTCAAAAAAAAAAAAATTAAACATATAATAAGTGTGTGAGTTAAATTTATATTAATCACAGAAAATAAATAATAATATCATATAAATTATACAGTTAAATTAGCAACCAGTTTGATTTTGTCTAGACTAAATTGTCCTATGGAGCAGGACCAGCATGTTTCCAAGCAATTTTATTTTGGATATAATCCTCTAATTTGTAATATGCTTGTTTACAAAGTGTGCTTTATAAACGCAAGTGCATTATATGAATTTTAAATTTTCTTTCATTTAATTGTAATATATCAGAAGGTATTTATTGTAACATTTAACACAGTACCCCATAAAAGATGTATGTACTTTAGATAATCTGAAAAATTGTTGATCTATTTTATCTTTATTTCTAGTATTAAAATTATGCCTATCACTGATCTTATTAAAAAGATGTAGATTTTTTCTTACATACATATATTTTCATAAATGAATTGGCAAGGTACCGTCATAATATTAATCGTTTTAAATAGTTCTCTAAGAGATTCGCGGCGATGTAGATTAGAAATGGCTCTGACAGCCCTCTTTTGTAAAATAAAAATGGATTCAATGTCGGTAGCCCAACCCCACAGTAAAATGCCATACGACATAATGCTATGGAAGTAGCTAAAATAAACCAAACGCTCGGTTTCTATATCTGTTAACTGTTTTATCTTTCGAACAGCATACGCGGCCGAGCTTAGCCGCCCAGCAAGAGATGTTATATGAGGTCCCTATTGTAATTTCTCATCTAGCGTGATTCCTAGGAAAACCGTTTGATTTATAAATTCCAGTTTTTCTCCATTCAATATGATGTCACATTCGCTACTTCTAACATTAGGTAACTTAAATCGAATGCATTTGTTTTTTTATTTTTATTTTGTACCAAATTTACGGTAAACCAATTTTGGACCTGAAGAATAGGGTTATTCACGTCGTCAAGTTTTTGTGACCATCGATCTATTTTAAAAATCAATGATGTGTCATCTGCAAATAACACCATCTTCGGTTGATTTTGAAGTAATTGGGGTAAATCGTTAATGTAAACTAAAAAGAGGAATGGACCCAATATCGAACCTTGAGGAACGCCCATTTTCATTTCAGACCCAAATGAGTTTACGCCGTTTACCTGAACTTTAACCTTCCTATCCGTCAGGTATGATCTTAGTAAATCAAGAACGGTATTCTTAATTCCGTAGTGCTTCAGTTTCAGCAGAAGTGTCTCATGGTTTACGCAATCGAACGCCTTAGAGAGGTCGCAAAAGATTCCAATGGCATCTTGTGCTTCTTCCCAAGCGTTAAAAATGTTCTTTATTAGGGTGACACCGGCGTCAGTTGTACAACGCCCCTTGGTGAAACCATACTGTTGTTGATAAGTATGCGTAACCCCAGCAAAATATTGTGCCTTAGAATATACAGAATATTACAGATAGTAAGTTAGTTCATAGTTAGTTGCAATTTGTTCAAGTATAGCAAAATTTGTTCAAGTAGTATTTTCGAAGTTATTCGAGAAAAACTGATTTTGCTGGAGTAACGTTACCCCAGCAAAATGTTTTTCAAAAAAGGCATTTAGCCTGGAACCAAGTACATGAAAAGATAGCTTTTGATGAGTTATAAACGTATACCAATGGCAAAATTTGTTCATCTTATAATTTTTAAGATATTCAAGATTTTGCTGGGGTAACGTTTTGACAAACAAATTTCATCAAATTTCAAGCGGTATTTCTTTGGCGATCGAATACACAGCTCCCTCTGAATATAAAACGATGGAACAAATTTGTTCATTTTGTTATAAAACATCCCTGTAAGTTTCAGGTTTCAATCTTGAATGGAATAAACGTTATTCAAAAAACAAGAAAGTGTCAGCAATTCTCTTATCGACTTAATTACGGAGGCTACGAAAAGACGACGATTTCATACTTGAGCGTAACCATCTGAAAAAAAAAAAAACGGTATAATAGTCATTTTTGTGGTACAGTTTTTTTTATTTTTTATTCTACTATGAGTTTGCTCTTGACTTTAGTCTAGGTCTGGATGACAGAGACAAAGTCTACGATGGAGTGAGCTTACCCAGAAGAAGCCTGTTCACTCTCACTTTGAATAGATTAGGGTTGTATGCGTTCGGAAACACAGAAGCAGGCAGAGAGTTCCACTCCTTTGCTGCGCGCATTATAAAAGACGTTTGAAAACGCTTAGTGCGAGTTGGTGGAATATCAACTAGGTAGGGGTGGTAACTTGCAGTGCGTCTAGATGTCCGATGGTAGAAGGGGGCCGGTGGAATGAGGTCATGGAGTTCATGGGCACACTCTCCGAAGTACAATCTGTAGAAGACCGACAAGCAGGCAACCTTGTGGCGATGAGCCAAGCTGTAAAGCTTGACATCCACCAGTTTTACGTCGCCAATGAGCCTCTTAGCTCTGCGTTCCACCGAGTCAAGCGCAGCAAGTTGGTACTTTGCTGAGCCATCCCAAAGGTGGCTGCAATACTCCATGCAGGAACGGACTTGTTACAGTACAGTCGCATATAAAAGGATTATTGTGGTGGGTTTTTTTTTTTTTTTTGTACGTTGGAGTTTGATAACGCTATTATAATTGAGACGTCAAAAATACAACATGATAACATTTAATAAGTACATATTGTTATTCATAATAAATCGAAAAGGATGACTTTTTGGCATATTTTTGTGATTATGATTATGTCTATGGTTTTAAATAATAACATTTCAAAATACTTAACAAATCTATAGCAAAATTTAATAACCTTATCGCTGACGTCTGAAGGAGGGCGTAATAAAGATAGGATGTTGACCGGGTGGAATAAACATGTAAGCAAAGCTCACAGTGTAGCCAGATTAAAGTTTCAAATGAGGTCTTGGAATGGGAAGCCTCGTCAAGGTCATACTTACGACGAAATGTGCTTAAGTCGTAAGATTTTTAAGTGTAGACTGAAATGGTGTCAAACCCACCAAGACCAAATAAGAATGGACATTATAGCTAGCAATAGAAATTCTAAAAACTTTTCACAATTCTGGAGGAATGTCACGGCCGGTGGCCGTGCCACCTGCCGCGCTCTACTCGATGCCAGAGTTTTATTCGGGGATACGTATAACGATACACTAAAGGAACAGCTAAGAAGAATATGTAAAGCAAATAATTTTACATCATCATCATTTCAGCCGAAAGATGTCCACTGCTGGACATAGACCTCCCCCAAAAAGGGGGGGATTTGCTATAATCACCACGCTTGGCAGGCGGGTTGGCGATCGCTGTATGGTTTGAAAAATGCATAGAGACCACTGCTGGACATTCTCTAATAAGTTTCTTAGTCGCCTTTTACGACACCCACGGGAGGAAATGAGGTGGTGCTATTCTTTACGTCCGGCACCACACGGTACCGAATAAGAATTTTACATATTTGGGCATTATTACCTAAGTACACGGTGTTAAAGGGAAAAATCAAAGAACCGAAAGGGCAGTAGTTGGAATATCCACGTCAATTTAAAGTCCAGACATAATGTTGGTCAGACCATTCATTAAAAGCCCGTTTCATACACCAATCTACATGGTCTTCACATGATCTACAAAAAACATTGTTTGGCAACGGTATTTTGTTTGCATAGTTCTTATAATTAATTCACTTTAATTTTATCGATAATTATTTACAAAAACATTTAATGATAAAATGTTTTGCACCATTGTCCTGTCATTTTGACGGTGATATTTCTTGACATTACTTTGTTTACATAAATTATCTGAATTAGAGACTTCGGGTATAGTGTAAATTCATTGGAGTAGCTCAATGCCAGGCCCTTTTGTCATCGGCCATTTAGTAGGTACAGTTTTGATTAAAATAATCAAGTTTTCATGACGGATGCAAATGAACATACCTATGGAATGTAGAACATTTTTAGTTGCTCACCGGTGTATGTAGCGTGACGGCGTCAATTGGCGCTCGTGTCACGCTCACGCGTGGTTACATAATGTTGTCAGCTCGCCGCGCACAAGAGCGCGCGCATGCGTCGCGCCGCGGCCCACCCGGCGACGGGCAAAGCCTTGTTTTTTGTGCACGCCACTGACTCAGCAGCCAGCACTGATCGTTCTCACGGTTGAGTCAGGTTTATGGAATCCATATGATTCGATACACTTCTTCAGAATTACTATTAACACAAACGGTATATTTACCATGTTTACTTTTTGATACAAGTTCCCGATATTTCGGCGCTGTTGCAAGCACCATGATCACGGATAAACTGAAGTCATTGCGGGAGGGTGTTTATGAGCAGACAAAACGGTCTACCCTCTTTCTTGTTCGTTTTTTGCGCTCAGTACCGCTACCACTGTCACTCGCAACTCGATTCTGTTCCCGACCCACGAAAGTCACTGTGACCGCTCGCGAACTTTTTTCGGCACTTCTTCGGTTTTTACACAGCTGAACCACTGGATTCCAGGCTCTCGACTGTTGAAACCCATCATCCCGGTTGAAGTTCCTACAACAACGCCGAAATATCGGGAACTCGTATCAAAAAGTATACATGGTAAATATCCCGTTTGTGTTAATATCTAGTAATGTTAGTGACCATGACAGTTTAAAAACTTCTTCAGAATGTTTAATAATACCTAGATAACATATTTTGTAAATTGTTCTATATAATCACAACAGATGCTGGTCTAATATTAATAAATTTCCTCGTGCCATTATTCTTTACTGCAAAGACTAACCGTTTAGACCATTTCTTGATGACTACTAGGATCGCAAATCGCGAGGACTATATTTTGAGGTGGCGCGGGAAAAGAGTTCCTCGAAGGACTTCGGGGGCCCAGCACTGGGAAAGTATGGGCTAGGAGAAAAAAAAAATGGCTACAGAATGACAGATATTGGTTTAGGTAGAAAACAAATTGGTATAACGTACGCCATGTTATTCTTTTCAAAGACATTACACTACGTTCTATGCCGTCTTTATTCCCCAACAAAGATAATATGTAAGTAGGTACTTGGTACAAAAGTTGTTTGGAGTTCAATTGCAATAAACATACCGCAGCAGTGTTTGAAAGCTTGCTTGAACTTTCGATTTTATTTTTTAATAAGCTTTTATCTCCCTAAAATCCAATAAGTAGATGGTTATACGAGAGTGTGCCCATGAACTCCACGACCTCATTCCACCGGCCCCCTTCTACCATTGGACATCTAGACGCACTGCAAGTTACCACCCCTACCTAGTTGATATTCCACCAACTCGCACTAAGCGTTTTCAAACGTCTTTTATAATGCGCACAGTGGAGTGGAACTCTCTGCCTGCGTCTGTGTTTCCGAACGCATACAACCCTAATATATTCAAAGTGAGAGTGAACAGGCTTCTTCTGGGTAAGCTCACTCCATCGTAGACTTTGTCTCTGTTACCCAGACCTAGACCAAAGTCAAGAGCAAACCCACAGTAAAATAAAATAAAATAAAAAATACAAGCGATTAAAAGGACCTATGTCGCTCGTGCCTCAATAGTTCGAGTGCCTAAATAGGTTCTTCCACCTGAGGTAAACACTCTGCTTTTCATTTCGATTATAAGGAAAGTAAATAAAAACCTGATTATTTAAAACAAATACATATCTGAACCTGATGAACTCATTTTATACAAATATCTGTATATGTAAATAATTAGCACTCGACAAAACAACTGAAGATCGAATTGCCGCTTTCCCGCCATTTTTGTAATGTTTTTTTTTTTTCTGTGGCTTTCTAGCAGCCAATTTTTTTTATTATTGATGATGGTAAATATTTATCTCAAATATATGTAAATTAAATAATAATTTAGTGAAAAGTAAATTATAAGTAGGTATAAAGTCAGCTTACAAAATTGTTGATAATATTATTTTATTACTTTTTTACGCCGCGATTTACAGAGTGGTTGTATAAAAAGTTTGAACATGCCTTGCTTTTTAAATTGTTTGACAGCAGGGAAAATCGTTTCCCAGGGACGAAAAGTACTGTTGTCATCCCTTGGATCAGGTAACTTCAAGCGTACTTTCCAAGTATGAGAAATGAAAAATATATGTGGCTGCGTGCCGTAGAGTCTGGAGGTGTCTGACAGATGCCGCAGTATTAACATTCCGCTGCGCGCGGCGCCCGCGCTGCGCTGAAAGTAAAAGCTTGCGCGCACGCGCTCTGCCCGCCTCGCGGCTGTCGCGGCTCGCGCTCGATGCGCCGCGCGCCGCAGTTTTTGCGCAGCGCTATGAAATTGAATTAACTCACACCGCTAACTACTCACCGTAAGGGAACATGATTTTATTTATTGAAACATGTTTCCTTTTTATGAAATTGTGTAACTTTATCCTCGCATATCTAGGAAAAAGAGCATGCAAACAAGCTCATGCAAGCAAGTAGGTATACATAGCTAAGTCGATTCTTGAGTGTACAATTTGCATCAGTGCCAATTAGGAAATGTTTCACAATAAAATCACAATTACATGAAATTTTACCTTTATACGCTCAGATAATGTCATTAACTAATTAATTAGTCAAATTATCCACATTATTAGTAAATCGCCCCCATACAGAGAATATATTGAACGCCCCTCGTAGCTTAGTGTTGTTTGAACGTTTTCCCACGCGTAATATTTTGACAGTATCACTTTGTACTCGATAGATGGCGTTGTTCTTTTAAATCGCGGGTGGAAGAATGACCCTCGCTCATGTATAAACTTAATTTTCATAGAGAAGAGAGTTCTGTGTCCGTGATCTTGACTTCTTCATTGTCTGATGTAATAAGTATTTCATTCTGCGTTCGTTTTGGGCTTAACACAGCTGATCTTCCAGTAGTAGTGGGTCGTTGTCGAATTTTTGACGGACGAAACGCAACCGTTTTCGCGACGACGAAAAAGGGTTGCAAAAACGGTCGTCGTTGCAACTGGTTTGAAGACGGACGACGAAACTTAATTGCGTTTTCGTCGAGTGAAATTGTTGCAGTTTCATACAACTATCAACAGGTTTGATCGTCGCATCACGAACGACAGCATTGACAACTGGTAGGTAAGGTAAGGTAATACATTATCGACTGTATTTCATAAACATAAAGTTCACTTTCTATTGTAAGGACTGTTTTACAAACGAACGGAACGAGACGCATTGACAACTGGTAATGCATTATCGACTGTATTTGATTGACATAAAGTTCACTTTGCAAGGACTGTTTTGTAAAAGAACGGAAGACGACGCGACGGACGAGATAATTGACTCATTGCGTTCTAGACTGTATTTACATAGACGTAAAATAAAAAATCGCACTAAATAATTCGAAGACTGGGTTTGTGCAACGAAGACTGTTTGAACCCAGGACGTAAAAAGATTTCATCGTCGCAGAACACAAAACGGTCTTTAAAAACGGTTCGTCGTCGCAACGCCCACTCCTATCTTCCGGCAAACCATTTTTTTTTTGGTGTCGGTTTGCCATTTAAGTCCACCTAAACTGCAACGGCACTCGGCTCATAGTCACCAATCTCCAACACTACGGCATCGTAGCCGAAATCGTAACAGGTTGCGGCGCCGGTGATGTTTTTATTCCCAGAATTCCCCTCATTCCTAATAATTTCCCGTTTAGTTTTAAACGTGTGCAATTCCCCGTCAGCCTATATTACGCCACGACAATTATTAAGCTCAGGGCCAAACATTGTCCGTTGCGGGGGTGGACCTTAGTATTGGTTGCTTTTCCCACGGCCAACTTAATGTAGCTTTTTCGCGTGTGATGAACCCTTTTTTTTGTGTGGGAAATTATCCAATAACTTTTCCCGCTCTGGGCGGAGCGGGAGAGCATGTCAGACTTTTACTGACTAAAACCCACCCGTGTTCCTTCAGTTGCCTCTGTGCCAGGGCCACGGTATCCCTTTCGGACAAACCCGCAACCCTGGCAGACACCGGTCTCGGTGGACCCCGTCAGTGCGTGCTGAAATCTCTTTGAGGCGCGCGTGGAACACAACGCGCCGTCGACCTGGGCCTGGTCCTTACCGGACGGCGAGCTGCCCATAGCTCGCCGTCCGCAAGTGGACGCGTACGGTGGCCGGGAATCGGGTACCGATTCCCGCCGCCCAGGGTTAAGCCCAAATGATAGCTACCACTGGAGCCACTGGAGTGGTAGCTAACATTTGGATGGAACATTTTGAAGAGTTGGCGGTCGCCACTGCATCTGCACCTATAAAACTGTGGAAAAGGTATGTTGATGACGTCTTTGGGATCATTGAAGGAGACCAACAAGAGGTGGAACTATGCTTGGCACATCTTAACAGCATACATGGTAAAATAAAATTTACCTATGAGATGGAAAATGATAGGACAATTCCATTCTTGGACGTAAAAATAGGGGTTCGTACTGACGGTTCCCTAAGCCACTCAGTCTATAGGAAATTAACTCACACAGATCGATATCTACACGCTGATTCTCACCACCATCCCAGACAGCTGAACTCTGTAGTGACTTCACTCACCAACCGCGCATATGATCTATGTGATGAGGAACATTTACGTGCTGAGCTAACTCATGTGCAGAGGGTCCTACAGAGAAACGGATATACAGGGAAGCCCGCACAACCTAAACAAAAAACGGGTCGTAAGCACCGGAAATGCGAGGTTGAGAGGCAACCAGCATTTTTGCCGTACGTGAGGGGAGTGACAGATAAGGTTGCCAACATTCTTCGGAAATACGCCGTAAAGACTATCTTCACTCCTTTCAAAAAAGTGTCTCAGATGTTGCGTTCGCCCAAGGACAACTTTCCGCTGGAAAAGTCTGGTGTTTATAAAGTAGACTGCAGTTGCGGCAAGTCGTATATCGGTCAGACGAAACGTACGGTAGCTTGTCGAATATCAGAGCATATCAGGGCGGTGAAGAACAACGACACCCAAAAATCGGCCATAGCTCAACATCTTTTGGAATCAGGATCGAACCACTGGATTGAGTTACATAACCCTCAGGTCATCTCGACAGAACGCCACTATATTCCTAGACTGGTTAGAGAAGCTATTGAGATTACCAAATATAGGAACTTCAACCGGGATGATGGGTTTCAACTGTCGAGAGCCTGGAATCCAGTGGTTCAGCTGTGTAAAAACCGAAGAAGTGCCGAAAAAAGTTCGCGAGCGGACACAGTGAGTTTCGTGTGTCGGGAACAGAATCGAGTTGCGAGTGACAGTGGTAGCGGTACTGAGTGCAAAAAACGAACAAGAAAGAGGGTAGACCATTTTGTCTGCTCATAAACACCCACCCGCAGTGACTTCAGTTTATCCGTGATCATGGTGCTTGCAACAGCGCCGAAATATCGGGAACTCATAACAATGAATAAACATGGTAAATATCCCGCTTATGTTAATAATAATATTAGTGACCATGACAGTTTAAAAACGTACAGTGCAATAGTTAGTTAATTATGTTAATATATACTTAAATACTAATAATTAAGGTCTTAAACATGTAGATGATTTCTATATTATTTACCAGAAAAAAGTTGTCAGCACTTAGTTACACGATTATGATTGCGTCTGCAGTATATTAATACTGTAAATCAAATCAGCGATCAGCTAATATGCTTAGCCAGCAACAAATCGATGGTAAGTAGGACATCGCAGTGTCAGGTATATTGTCGAGTCAGCAACAAGCAAAACGGAAGTCTGGCCTCGAGTATGACGCACTAGGTGCCCTCATAATCGATGGAGTTAATATACCTGTACTCTGCTATTTTCCTTGCAGGGCATTCAGCGTCTCCCGTTTTGTGATCACTGGGCTTTTTAAAGCGTGAGCAACTTGCACATTTTGGAATATCGGCTTTCTTCGCACATTCGGACACCGAATGGCCTGCGTCACCACATTGACCACACGTCGAAATGACCTCTCGGCAATTTTTTGCTGCATGGCCATATTGCTGGCATTTATAACACCTTGTTACTAATGTAAAGTCCCTGACAGGACAGGACGTCCAATTTACAAAAAGCCTTGATTGTAGGATAAGGGCTTTACGTATATCGGCTGAAACTTCAACAACGTAGTTACATGTCGTAGCATCTCCCTTCCCCGATTTGAGGCTAAGTTTTATCAAGGTCAAAAAGGATTCCAAAGACATCGCTGGTAACTTGTCGGCTACGTTTTGTTCAAAAATGCAGCTGAACACCTCGTTTGCAGACAAGGCAGTCGGCACTCCTACAACCACGATCCGAGGTTTGCGCTTGCTGGGTTCGTCGGCGGTAAGTCCAGATGTGGAGAGCTTGACTGCGTACTTCAGTTTATCAGCGTCATGTTTTGTTTCAGTACTGATAATTATACCTCCATTTTTGGTTTTTCGGACACCACGAACTTGCAGCTTCATTTACTGGGGCCGTATGATCTTTTGGACGAGTTCTTTCGTTTCGTCACTTGATTTAAATTTATCATTAGGATAAATGGCAGCAGAGCTTCGGTTATTGGGTCGTCATTTGATCCCTTTTTCACCATATCGGCAAAAGAAGCATTTCCCGCTGAACCAGAGTCCTTTATCGTCTGCTTGAGGTCTGAAATATGTTCCGTCAGGTCGCGCTTTTCTTGGAGTTCATCAACCCTGTTTACGCATGAATAGCTTTCTGTTTCAGCGACTGATATAGGACTGCCATTTGTGAGGTGCCAGAACCTACTTTACGGCATAGGGTTGAAATTTTTGCGTGCGGAGCAGCTTTCGGCTCGACACGCTCGTGAGAGCGTACCAAACCGGGGCGGCGTACGTCAATATTGAGCGCACGTACATTTTGTACACGCTCAACTTGACGCGCGCCGGGATGCGGGACGAGAGCACCGGTTTGACTCGGTTGCGGGCAACCCTTACCTGCGCGGCGACCTTACGGACGTGTATCTCCATCGTGAGCCGACGGTCGATGGTCACACCCAGGTACTTGGCCCGGGGCGACCACGCGACGTCAGCTCCTTGTAGCTTCAGGGGCGGTGGGAGGGGCGCAAAACCCGTCACCATCGCCTGTGTCTTACCCACATTCACCGACAGCCGCCACTTCGACAGCCACTCGGGAAGGAAGTCAAGTGCGCGCTGCATTTTGATCGCCGCGGTCAGGAAATCAGATTTATACATACGCGAGGGTCATTCTTCCACGAAAAATCTTGACACCGCGATTCAGAAAATGACGTTAAAAGAACAACGCCATCTATCGAGCACAAAGTGATACTGTCAAAATATTACGCATGGAAAAATGTTCAAGGGTTGTTCTCAAAAAAGTGGCTCTGTAACCTGTCAGGCAGTTTTTAGTGGAAATGTGTGATTTCTAAAATGCTTTTTATTAAATTCTACGCAATATTGTACTTAAAGAGGCTTTTCGCATAGACGCTGAGTAATATTAAGAAAACCGAAGTGACATTCGTACAATCAAATAAAATTGTAACATCTGTTTCTCACTAACCTGCCATGTCCAAACTCAAAGAGTCACACTTTGAATAAACATAAAAAAATAAATATTAAAAATATGGGTTCAAAATTATTAAAATACTATTAATAAATTTAACTTTTTTTACACAGTACATTAATAATGAACATAATTTGCGAGTTATTCATATTCAAATTGTGTCCGGAGTGATTTTCTCCATAACCTGTGCTTGCACACTAACGCGCATCACACAAATACTATTACTTACTCAACACCCCACCCCCGCGCAAAATGACCAAGCAGTATCGGACTAACTGCTGCCAAGGAAGGAAGTGTAGAAATTTGCGCCATTTTTTTAGAAATAACGTCGAATTTCTTCAATCTGGGTTTGTAACAGGTATGTTCTCTATAATCTGACTTTAATATTTTTATTAGCGGTTTAATTACTTTGCGAGTATTAACGTTAGATTATGTAATTTACTGCCTATTCATTGCTATATAAGTATAAACTCCAAAAACGTCACCGTTTTGTTGTTATCACATCAAAACCATATTTTTTTCATTAACCTGTGTCTCTTTAACCTGTTTGGAAAGCACAGGTTATTGAGACTTTTACCAGGTTAAAGAGACTTTGCCTGTTATTGTTTAATAAAACTGTCTTACTCGAAAAATCAAGTTACGATTTGGTTTTGATATTTACTTAATATTTACTATGATGATAAAAAAAGTTATGTTACTCCGATAAAGTTTTTAATTAGGGCATTTTTATTGTTTTGTCACAAAATGCTTATTCTTGGTACATTAAAGGCTTTATGCTAACCTATTTGTTTATTTTTCAAAGGTGAAATGCCAAAAACTAAGAAAAAAGAAGACATCTTAGCTAGGAAAAGAGAACTTGAAAAAAAAAGATATGAAAAAATCAAAAATAATCCAGAGCTTTATGCAAAATATAAAGAAAAAAATAAGGCAAAGTACGAAAAACGAAAAAGGGACGGAAAAGTAGTGTCTATAAATAGTTTGACACCAAGAGATCAGAAAATGGTCCGAAGGAAGTGGAGAGAAGATGCAAAAAAATCCTATCAACGCAAAAAGGAAGAAAAAGCAAAAATACAACGCTTTATTGAATGCAACAGTCCTCCTTCCAGCGATATTGAAAATATCAATATAGATAATATTGATAACGTGGCTGGGTGCCATAGAGAAGAAGCAGTAAGAGGAGAGTGCAGAAGAATTACTAGGTCAAGAGAAGTTAGTCCTGCAACTTCACAAGGCTCTTCAGTAAGTTCTGGGATCGTATCACCTAATGCCCAACGCTTAGTGAGAAAGTTGCGCTATAAAAAAGACAAGGAAATAGCGTCCTTACGACTTAAATTACAATCAGTTATTAAATTAAATGATGCCTATCGAAAAAAGATTTCAAGATTACAACCGCTTCAAGAAAAACGAAATGCATCAATAGCATTCGAGAACGCCAGGCTTGAAGACAATATTCAGTTGGAAAACTCAGTCGTCCCACTTCCTAGAGATCCTCTCCTCTTTCGACCTAGTACTAGTGGTGATAATTCATTTGCTGAGGGTGTATTACGTTCTTACAAGAATATCAAATCGTATAAGATGAAACAAATGATTTCAAATAGTCTCAAGCCTTATCTCGAGACGTCTCTTCAAGCCACCAAATTAAAGGGAAGGTTCAAGAGTGTATTTAGAAGACGAAATGGACTATCTAAAAACGTTCCAGTTTTGCAGAAGAAGAACGACGTGAAAACCTTCCTTTCAGATGATGAAAATAGTAGCTGCGCAGCTGGAAAAAAGGAATACGTAAAGAAAGAAGGTGTAAAGGTACAAAAACGCTATCTAAATGATTCTCTCGGTAATCTTCATAAAAAATTTAACTCGTCTCATACATACACTTTAAGTTTCGCTACATTTTGTCGATTTAGACCGTTCTGGATTTTGTCAGCTTCAAAAAAACCACGAGAGACCTGTCTCTGTGTCATTCACGAAAATTTTCGCCTTTTAGTATCTGCACTTCACAAATATAAAGTTATTGAGCCCAAAGACCCAACAAATCTTCTTAAAAGTATTTGCTGCAATGTGTATAATGCCGAATGCCTATTCCGTGATTGTGTAAGCTGCAAAAACAAAACTATTCAATATTTGATATTTGACAATGCTATTGATTTCTGCTATTGGCAGTGGAACTCTAAGACTGAATTTATTGTACAAAATGGATGTGAAAAAACTATAAGGATGGTTAAAAAAGAGAAAGTAATAACGAAACCAAAAGAAGCCATCAGGCACTACGAAGAAATAATAGACAAATATATGAAACACTGTGGGAAAATGGTTAGTCAACAAGAGGCGATAAAAAATATAAAAGACCAATTGAAACACGACGAAGCTGTTATTCATGTCGATTATTCGGAAAATTATAAGTGCGCGTACTCGAAAGAAATTTAATCTGCGCATTTTGGTGCCAGTAAGCCTCAAATAACAATCCATACTAGCGTGCTTTATTTTTTTGTTGATGTTAATGGGCTGAAAAAGTCACAATGTTTCGCTACACTTAGTCCAAATCTGAGACATGACACAGCAGCTGTATGGGCTCATTTGGAACCAATTATAGATTACTTAAAAATTCATGCTCCACAAGCAAAAACTTTCCACGTTATTTCCGATTCTGCAAGCAGTCAATATCGAAACTACAAAATATATTTTATTATAACTGCTCTCAGATGGAGTAATCCTCAGCTTAAATGTGTCACTTGGAATTACTCTGAATCAGGCCATGGGAAGGGAGCTCCAGATGGAGTTGGAGCTGTTTTAAAGCGTACTGCTGAAGCGTGTGTGAATCATGGCGCTGACGTACCGGACTTCGAAAGTTTTTCACGATTATTAAAACAAAACGTGAAAAACATCGTAATAGATACTATCTCCGAATATAAAATCTTTGAAAAAGACATGCTATTGCCCAATACATTAATGCCATTTAAAGGAACGCAGCAAGTTCATCAAATTGTATGGTGTAATACAAAAAATGCATCTGTCGTTTTAAGACGCCTTAGCTGTACCAAAGAAACGTGTTTAACTAATGCCGAATATTGTAAGCACGGTAAACACCTTGGCTTCCATGATGTTATAAGACAACAAGTCAGCACACCAAAGCCCAAATGCAAAAAATCAATGAGAGCTTCTGCTGTGGCCACTGCTCGAGTTTTAGCGTCTTGTATGGAGATCAATGATTTGGATGACGACAGTTTTATTACCCCTGGCACGAGTGTTGCAGAAGAATCCGTAACTGTTCTTCATAGATCTACACCATTTTCAGCACTATCTGAAATGGAATTGCCTCCGGAACTTCAAAGGAGTACTCTAGATAGGATTTTAAATGAAGGGCCTACCAATGTAACCGAATCTTCTTTGAACACTTTTAAGCGTGTTATTGACAATGAAAGTGATTCCGATTACGAAATATTTTAACAAAAATTGTCTGATTGTTTCCAGAACCAAAAAGTAAATGATCCAAAGATTAATTATTCTTAAGAAGTTTCTTTATCTTTATTATAGAACGTTATTTTTAATTTTAATTGACTGACTTATTATTATTTGAGACTGATTAGATAAGAAGAAAATTTCTATTATTTCTTAGAGATCAGATGACAGAAATGTTTAGTATGACGACATCGAGGTGAGATTTTTTATGTTTTCTTAGTTGTAAAGCCGTTTTTTTAAATGTAACTGTTATTGTTTGCAGTTAATAATAATAAAAGCTGATTTTGAATGATTAAATTGTTTTATTTTTCATTTACCTGTTTGATTCTCTATAACCTGAAAACTTTTCTCATTAACCTGTACGATATCTCTTTAACCTGTAAGGTAAGTTTTTTTGAATAGCTGTATTTTGTTTATTTATGTGAAATTTTTATTCCCTTAGAACAATTCAACATAAGAGAAATACCCAGAATGGATTTTTATTAAAAAAAACTCAATAATTGATACATTTTCTCAAATTGATAAATTTATTCGAGCGGTGCCACATTTTTGAGAACGACCCTCAAACAAACACTGTTAGCTATGTAGACTTAAAAAAACATTATTTATTAAAGAATAAATAGTTTTTAAAGGAATGCATATTTATATTTATCATTATTGTTTCATGTTAAATAAATTAAGTATAATTATATAAATTAAGTATAGCGCTACCTAGTGCACTACTACTAAACCATTTAACGAAAGAATTTTGAATACTTTAATTAGCCTACCCCTTAGATAAATGATTATCATTATTCATGATTTGATTTTTTTATTATGATTTATCTAAGGCCTAACCTTTGATTGGGTCATTGGGAGTTATTAATCTATTCACAATGTATCGAGTTAAGTTTGCGCGCGCAGTGTGAAAAAAACACTCTCAAAAACCTATTTGAGTTCACGATAGTGTCATTTTAGGTTAGTAGATGTCGTTACGTGTTTCAACTGAATAGTTAAATTCTTGAAGACTTTAAGGGGTTTATTCATAAACGTTGCTTAAAGTTAAGTGACGTTCAAACGTCAAAAATTTATGGTTAAACAGTCGCTAATCATTACTTAACTTTAAGCACGTTTATAAATAAACCCCTAAATTGATAATATCTTTTGATAGAGTGCAGCGATTGCGATGAAACAAAAACTAATCACTACCCCGAGTTATACACAATATTTATGTATAAAAGTTAACCATATTGGTTTGGTACTTTTTACGTGGAACCTGTTCAAACAATAATCTGTCACATCCAAACAGACAAAAATTCCAAAAATTGATGAATTGATCCGTTGATTATCCTTTAACACCCCAAATATTTTTTTTGGCAATATTTTCAATGTACAGACACGCCTCGTCTACAGATTTATTATATGTATAGATATAGAATAGATATAGATAGATATAGAATAGATATAGAAGAAGAAGATATAGAAGATAGATACAGAAGATATAGAAGATAGATATACAAGATATAGATGATAGATATAGATAGATAGATAGATATAGATATAGAAACTCAAACTCAAATCATTTATTTCAATTAAACCATTAACAGGCACTTTTGAATTGTCAAGGAGTCGGTCAGTAAGAAAAATGAAGCTACATGCCCATTCCAAAGCGTAGTAGGTACCTATGGAGAAGAACGGGCAAGAAACTCCATGGACAGTCTTTTAAATTAAATATATAATATAATATTAGTTACATATTATAGATGTAACTAATATTATTGTAACAATTTAATAATTTATAACTAAATGTGTGAACGATGTAAAATAAAAATCAAAAATAAAAACTTACACAAATAGAAACAAAATAAAATAACCCGTGGCAGCTAAGAGATGACCAGTCCCAACTGACGGCGCCCGTTCACGAACATGACGCATGGATTAGCACCATTCAGCTCAACCATTTTGAAGGGAGCTAAATGATCCAACACACACGCCACCATCAGCGAAACATCTAAGTGAGCATGACATACTCTCAGCCGCCAGGGCACATTCAAGTCAATGAAAGACATATTACCCGGTCAATGGTAGCTCTATAGATAGTACTCACACCTGTGCTATGCAACTAAATAATACAAAGGAGATTGAGTTTATACAATGCAAAGATAGTCTTACACTCTTCAGCAGCTCCAACATTATTGTCAAATGTTAATCAATTAGTTGTGGTTGTCTCCACAACCACAACTAATTGCAGCATTCAGCCAAGCATTTTGATCAGCGATGTAAACCCCCAAATTATAATATAGCATGCTATATAATATAATATAGCATATAATATAGCCTGCATAGTGTGCGTTTTATACAAGATTTAAATTTAGTCTCATTCAGTTGAAGTATGTGGGGAGGAATTTTATTGTAACATTTTATACAGTACCCCATGAAAGATGAGTCTACTTTAGCCAGTCTAAAACCTGGTTGACATAATTATAGTAAATAAATAAGTCATTCACCTCTTTTTTTTAAAGATGTAGGTAAATTTTTCCTTACCTACATGATGTTTTCGTAGATATATTGAAAAGGTACTGTTTATGGGTCATCTCTAGTGTTGTCTATGTGAGACAAGACAACTGAATTTCCCGCCTAATAATTACAGCTAAGTTCGTAAAGTACATGTAGAAACAGATCATAAACCTTTAGAAACCTTATTTAAAAAACCTTTATATACGGTCCCAGCAAAATTGCAAAGAATGATGTTAGCTGTACAAGGTTACAATTTAGATGTCAAATACAAACCAGGCCGATTACTGTTCATTGCTGATACATTATCACGTAGTTGTACCAATAATGTAGAACCTAAGATGAAACAACTTTGTGAGAATATTATTTGTCATGTGAAATTACAAAGAGATTTTTTACCTGTATCTAATGTTCAATTAAAGAAAATTCAAACAGCAACTGAATCGGATCTTGTACTTAAAAATGTTATTAATCACATTAAAAATGTATGGCCAAAAATATTGAGAATGTAGACCGAAACCTAAGAAACTATTGGACATTTAGAGATGAGCTAAGTTCATTGGATAGCATTGTATTGAAAAGTAACTTAATTGTTATACCGGAATCTCTAAAAGCTGAAATGTTAAAAAACATTCATCAAGGACATGTAGGCCTAAACACTTGTAAAATTAGAGTTAGGTCTTGTATTTTTAGAGTTAGGTCTTGTATTTTCTGGCCAGACTTGAACAAAGACCTTGAATTATTTGTAAAACAGTGTGAATCTTGTGCCAAATACAACCCAAATGTACAGAAAGAGCCACTGATCAATCATAATTTAGTGAAAATTCCTTGGCACAAAGTTGGCATTGATATCTGTACTCTTGACAACAAAGACTATCTTATATTCATGGATTATTATTCAAAGTATATTGAAGCCTGTAAACTGGCTAGCTTGTCAAGTGATTGTGTAATACTTAATTGTAAATCCATCTTTGCAAGACATGGCATACCAGCAATTGTAGCGACAGACTGTGGAACGCAATTCACTTCAGAAAAATTTAAAGCCTTTGCAGATTCTTATAAATTTGAGCATGTCAAGTCAAATCCTAAATATTCACAATCAAATGGACAAAGTGAAAGTGGTGTCAAAATATTTAAAAACATATTCATAAAATGTAAAGAGGATGGATCAGATCCATACCTGGGTTTGTTGAATTATCGTAATACTCCTAAACCATACATGCCATCTCCTGCTGTTGTTATTTTCCAGAAACTTAAATTCATTGTTACCAACTCCAAGGATTGAGTTGAAACCTAAAATATCTAAATATGATAATAAGTACTACAATCATTTAGACACTGTTAAAAAAAGCTATGACAAAAAGTCAAAGCCTCTCTCAGATTTAAATGTGGATCAAGAAGTGTATTTAAAAAAATCTCTTGATGAGAACTGGAAAAACTTTAAACAAATGTGTTGAGCCTCATTCCTATTTAGTGGAAGATGAGGTAGGGAACAGTTATATGAGAAATAGAACATACATAAAACCAAGTTACAGGGGTAATTCTAATAGTTTTGAAAACAGAGTAAACATAATAAAAACACAACAGGCAGTCACACCAATGTTTATATACCGGATATTTCACCTGGTAAAAGTAATAAGCTGCCTTATGAACCTAATATTGTGCCAGTTGAGAGTAATAGTGAACGCAATGAGAGTATCTCTCAACCCAATGTTGAGCCTGTCGACCATACTCGGAATACATCTGAACAAGCATCACCTAACAAGTCTGTAAATATTGATGTCAATGTGTCTACTCCCATCTTACAAAAAAGGTTTGAGGATACTAAAGTACTAGCTGATTGTTCAAATCATAGTGATGTTGTTTATGTAACCCGCAGTGGACGTCGCATTAGAAAATCCACTTTTAAGGATTTCGTGGACTATTCAGATTTAGAATAATAGTTAAGTTTATTATAATACTTTATTGTGTAAAAGGGGGGAAGTTTATGGGTCATCTCTAGTTGTTTTGTCTATGTGAGACAAGACAACTGAATTTCCCGCCTAATAATTACAGCTGACAGCAGGACGCAACCATGTAAAACCATAATTATTAAGTTTTATACGAGACAAGAAATAAACTTAAACCATTGAAACATATTTTATTGTGTAAAATGGAGAACACAAACAGGTACCGTCATGCATGATAGATAGATATAGATATAGAATAGATATAGAAGAAGATTGATAGATATAGATAGATATTATATAGATAACGCATGCATGTACACTTTTGAAACTTTTTATGGTTATTAAAAGCGCCAAAAAGGACCGAATACAGTTTTCAGCGAGCTTATACGTTTTCTCATTTAGGCGCTGCGAAATATTTTCTGGTTTAAAAAAAAAACGAGGTTACTTGCTTACTATACTTAAATCTAATTCTGTCACAAATACGTACAAATAAAGAGATACTTGTATATGTTTATTCTACAGGCGCACATATAATGGTTTTATAGATACACGATTCTCCAAACGTTACTCCAGCAGGAAATGCGATATCTCGAAAACCTGAAGACGCACAAATTATATTTTCGGCGCACATTTTTGCACGAATATAAGCTCTCTGCCCATGCAAAATATTTCTCTTTCCGATCATTGTTTAGAATTTTCCTGCTGGAAAAACGTTACTCCAGCAGGAATCGTTTTTTCCAAAACGACAAAGCGCACAAATTTTTTATGTGGCGCACATTTACAGCAGATTACGCACTAATTATACGTTTCACTCATATCACTCTAGGAGACACTTTCCTGCTGGGGTAACGTACACCCTAAAAAGATGCATTCATTCTCTAAAAACATAAGCAAGAATGTGCCTAATGCCGCACGATAAACTTGTTTACATTATCTTTACTATGCAATTTAAATTATTATTATTTCCAAATAGTAAGTATGATATTCATCCTTTCTTTAATCTTCGCTCGAGCGTATTCTGTTAAACCTATAAGCCTAACTTTAGTCTGAGTAGCGGTAGGAATTCATATCCTTATCGCTAGTGATGCGTTTGTTAATACCTCCCGCCATTACAGAACTAAAAGCAGGGTAGCATTTAATCCATCAAACTGCGTAGCCCTCGTGCCAGGCTCGGAGTTAGCGCATCATCAGATCGTGCTCCCCGAGATCAACTCATTATTGTGTTTCGTGGTTACACATCTCATACGTTTACTACTTCTTGTTTTCCGGTTTACCGGCTTGAAAGTTGTTTCATTTTTTTTTGCCGTCACCGCACAGAGCCGCCCGGCGCGGCGCGCGGCGCCCGCGTCTGGTAGCGGCCACCTAGCTGCTCAACAGACCCAACACTCAACATCTAACTACATAGCTCTAGTGCGTCGTGGACGTTGGCTTTTAATCAGCCAAAACACCCGTTTCTGGAATGACAATCAAGGACATGTCAAAATTAAGCTTATGTCAAGTGACTTGATTGTTGATAATGGTCACTATTAAGTGATAATGATCGATAGTTCAGTCAACCGATCAAAGCAGTTTGTCAGACAATTTCTTAGCAACTTGTGTGTTATTTTCGTTCCCGAAACCAAAAACCCGAAAGGCGACATCTCAGATACAATAAACTTATTCAAGTGATTGAGCTGACTCAGACCGAGCACTGCTGAGTGTGATAAGCATGATTTACATAGGAAAAGTTTAGTCGTGTTGTAGTAGTTAAGGGTAACGTATGAAACGAATGCCTATGTGATGCGAACTTCACTTCCGGGCAATAATAACGGGTTTTTGACGCTGCGTTTGCGTCACAGCGCGGAGTTCCATTTCGAGCTGTATGGAGTGCAGTAGCGGGCGCGGCAGGAGCGGCGGGCGCGCGGCTGCAAGACCGGTTGTCTGTACGCGCGCCCCAGCGCCCGTCCCCGCCTGCCCGCGCAACCTACCTGCATAAACTATAATAATATGTTAACGTCGGCATTTCGTTTCAAGAGTTGATTTGTCAACTTGATATTATTTAATTGGCATTTCTCTTTTATGATTTCCAGAAAATGACCGTCCGAAACGCAGGCCTCTACACACATAAGCGTACGTTTAGCTCTGCATAAGAAAACGTAATGCCTAATGTAGGGTGGAGGCTCATCAGTTGCATCACGCAATAGGTACATACCTATAACTGAAAATAGGTTCCTCCCCAAATACGTCCCCATTCAAAATTCAACACTGTTTGGAATTAAAGGTTATCTTTTATTAGAAACTAGCTGCTGCCCGCGGCTTCGCCCGCGTAGCTTTTTCTAAAATAAAAGTAAAAAAGCCGGAACAAACAGACAGACAGACCATAGTACATTGTAATACAACGGTGGAAAGTAGGTTATTGCAAACGAGCTGTCATTAACAAGCCCGAGCCGAAGGCGGGGGTTTTTAATGACACGAGTTAACAATAACCTACACACCCGTGTATCACACGACGTTTTTCAATACAGTTGTGGGAAATAGTAAAAATCAAATCAAAGAATAAAATAAAATTATCGTAAGTCTCCATATATCTTGCTCGAGATTTTGGGGGCAAAACTTCATCTTGCGCAGTTTTCGCCTTAGATAAAATATCGGGTGGAGTTAATTCCATTTCATCGCTTATACCTACTCATATTAACAAAAAAATAATCAATTTATCACACTAAAAATTAAAATTTTTAGATAATGGCGCGTTTTTGCAACTGGACCTTTTTTTTACAACGAAAACAGCCTATACAGCCTATTCTATTTTTGACAAATGTTGATGTGAAAATAATTAAATTAAAACAGGTAATTAAATATATTAAACAACTATTTAAAAGACTTGAGAATTCAATGCTAAGAAGTACGGACTCATTCATTTTTCCTCGTATAAAATCTATCCCATTTTATTCTATGTATGAAAACTCCTTGCTACTAAACCTTTTAAATTGACTTTTAAATTTAAAACTCAACTGCAAAACAAAATGATCGAGCTCGTAAACAAAAGTCATGACCGCGTAAACGAAAGATGCCTATGCAAAAAGATTTAATTTTCGAATCATAATTATAGCCTCTGAAAGAGAAAAACTTAATAAGTCCGTACGTCTTAGCATTGAATTCTCAAAAGTCCTTTAAATGGTTGTTTAATAAATTGAATTACCAGTTTCAATTTAATTATTTTCACGTCAAAAATTGTCGAAAATCGAATAGGTTGTATAGGCTGTTTTCGTTTAAAAAAAAAAAAATATGTCCAGTTGCAAAAACGCGCCATTATCTGAAAATTTTAATTTTTTGTGTGATAAATGGACTTTTTAAGCTATTACATAGCTTCTATCGCGGGCCTTGAGCGCGGGGACCGAATCCAGAAATTCCGTAACGAAAAAACCTCACACTCCCCACTCCGACGGTTATTTTACTACACCAGTACCCTCTAGTGATCTAATAATTTCTGGCAGTTCCTTATTTCTGTGTACTGCGTATTTTATTCTTATAAATATTAGTTTATAAAATTATGATCTTCACAAAAAGTGATTGTTGATAGTAGGGTTTGAACTCACGAACAGTCGATTACGAGTACATTTAGTTCCCCTGTTGCACCGCAAGGCTACAATGACTTAATTAAAGCTTGCCAAATAGTTGATACCATTCCAGTTGAACAATTGTTAAACTTGACTAGACGGTTGGAAATGACTCATGTACATGGAATTTTTTCGCTGTCAAAACAGTTTGTCACTCTTTTTTTATTTAAAATTACTTTAGGTTCAACACTTTCGTCTATTTTAAAGTTGTTATTATGCTTATATTTGAATAGTATTTGACTTTGTTTACGTAGTTATACACTTTTACGACGTTCAGCACTTATTTATTTTGTTTTTAAGCTATTGCATAGTTTCTATCGCGGGCCTTGAGCGCGGGGACCGAATCCAGAAATTCCGTAACGAAAAAAATAATAATAATAATAATATCAAAGAAAAAGAAATACTGCATAAATAAAATAAATAAATAATTATAATTGCATAAGTTGATACAAAATGCTATGCAATAGCTTTACCGCGGCAGTCCCCGAGTGCCACACGTCTTTTTTTTTTTTGTTAAGAGTACAAGCGATGAAATGGAATTAACTCCACCCGATATTTAACTGAGGCGAAAACTGCGCAACACGAAATTTTGCCCCCAAAATCTCGAGCAAGATATATGGCGACTTACGATAATTTACGTACGTCTTAGCATTGAATTCACAAAAGTTTTTTAAATGGTTGTTTAATATATTTAATTACTAGTTTTAATTTAATTATTTTCACATCATAATTTGTCAAAAATCGAATAGGCTGTATAGGCGGTTTTCGTTGTAAAAAAAAAGTTGCAAAAACGCGCCATCTTCTGAAAATTTTAATTTGTGTGTTAAATTGATATATTTTTTTATTTGTTTTTTACTATTTACCACAACTGTATTGAAAAACGTGGTGCGATACACGGGTGCGTAGGTTGCAAACTTCCCACCCTTGTATCACAATGTACTATAATTTGGTTTTAGTTATAAGTGCCGTATATACTTTTTTATACTTACATTTAGTAAAAAAAAGCTGTTACGTTGACATTACAAACAGACAATTCAATTTTATTTATATGTACCTACTACCTACCTATAGATATAGATGTATAGAAAAGTACGTACTTATCGATCTATCGTTTAAAAAAAAAAATATAATTTTGTATTATTATCTATTTAAATAAAATATCAATCACTACACAAATTGTGAACTTTCAAATATAATATCTGTTGCGGACTTCGTGATCACCTGTCAAGCCATAACTATGAGACACAATGCCTACCTATTGTTACGATTCAATTGATATGAGTGGATAGGTATTGCTACGGCAGTTTAGGTCGAGTTAAACACGGTATGATAACTGGTCGTCCACTCGATACTACTGCTCGATGCAGATCAAGTAACGATGACGTATGTGCTGCAGACGCGTCGTCGTCCAACGAGGCGGTGCACCTGCAGCGGCGCCTGCTGTGCCTGAGCTCGGACCTGGTGTCGCTGCGCAACCACCTGCTCGTGGCGGGGCAGCCCGCCGTCCCGCCGCGCGCCCCGCAGCCGGCGCCGGCCGCGCCGCCCGCGCCGCCGGCCCCGCCGCCGCCGGCGCCGCAGCATGCGCCGCCGCCGCCACCAGGTCAATATCCAACTGTACATTGTCACCGATAGCATCAGCTCAGAAGGTCAGAGAGTACGGCTGCGTCAACAGGACATCCATCTTTTAGCCCAGGTACGGGCGATTATTTAACGCGACAATTTTTTTATCGCGCACCAGATTTTCAACTCTCGATGTTGAGCCGAGCATTGAGAATCCAACAGAGCGCAGCCCGCGCGTCAACAAAATACATTGTTAGAAATGCGCTTAGTAGTGCGTTGATAACCCAGTGGCCAGTGAGTAATATAAAATCGCCCGTGGGTACGAGGGCTTACGTGGATCATCACTATTTAGGGTTCCGTACCAAAATGGTCAAAAGGAACCCATATGGTGTGACTCAGTCTGTCTGTCTGTCACAGCTGAATATCTCAAGAACTACTGATGCTATCAACTTGAAATTTAGGATAATTTTAGATGACGTTTGCCCAACTATTTTGCAAATAAGAAAGAAACAAAAAATAAGTTTTTTTTTTGCAACAGGGATTGAAAGGCGGTCTTAAAAAATCGAAATGCGGCTACTATGGCATGTGGGGTATTATGATAGAGCGCTGTTTGCACATTCTTAAATTTTTCTCTTTTTTCTTTAGGCCGCATAGTTTTCGACTTATGATGAAAAACTAAAAAAAAAATAGCGTTCTCCCCCCATTATCCCCGTTATCTCCGAAGTGTGCATAGAGAAAAATCTGAAAATATTATTTGTGATAGAAGCTTATGTAAAGATTACAGGAAAAATAAAACTATGTCTCTAAATAGCACACTTTTTCAGAAATCAACAATAATTACATTTATTTGTCAAGAGATGGCGATGACCTAAAACTGCAGTATTCTACACCGCAGTTTTAAAATTCTCTCTCTCTTTTTCTCTTTCTGTTTTTTCTCTCTTTTTATTCTCTTTTCTTTTTTTTTTCCTTTTTTTTTTCTTCTTTTCCTCGCTGATTAAAATTTAAAAACATTTCACGTTTCACAACCAAAATGTTCTCCTTCCCACATATTAGCAGGTAGCAGGTTGCTTTGGGCATGGGGTCTTAACTCGAACAAATTATAATTAGTCTTGAAAAAAATTCACAGATGGCAGCATAGGTAACAATTATGAAATTAACAATCAATAAAAAGCGTTCGCCCGTAGGGCCGATTTTGGCTGATAAATCTAATAATCAAAACTTCCTCGTTTAATGTTAATTTATCTGTTTACACTCATAAATCACGAGAATGACACCTAGTATCTAGGCCGACTCCCTAGATGGCGTTGTAAAACTACAGTCTCTGGCAATTAGTGAGTCGCTGATGCTGCCATGTGTTAAAAAAATAGCCATCCTTAGGGAGGTGTCATTTCCTTGTATGGGATTGGGTATCTGTATGTAGTATTATATTATGTGTGCTTTGAGTGAAGCACAATTATAGTTTTTCTGGGCTGGTACGTAACCCTCGGTGGGCGAGTTCGACTCGCTCCTTGACCGGTATTTTTTTTTGTAAGCGATGATTAGGTATGGGCAGCATCAAGCATTTTGTATAGATTGATGTATGATATCATGTCTGTGTGTGTAGAGAGCCGCTGGTCGTGCGGCGCGGGCGCGGGCGCCGACGTGGAGGACCTCATCCACCTGCGCGGGCCGCTCACCGAGGACGCCGTGGTGCGTGCGCTGCAGGCGCGCTTCTACCACAACAAGTTCTATGTAAGTATGCCAGGCGCCACCCTGCTAGCTCTCACCTATGGCGCGGGCGCCGACGTGGAGGACCTCATCCACCTGCGCGGGCCGCTCACCGAGGACGCCGTGGTGCGTGCGCTGCAGGCGCGCTTCTACCACAACAAGTTCTATGTAAGTATGCCAGGCGCCACCCTGCTAGCTCTCACCTATGGCGCGGGCGCCGACGTGGAGGACCTCATCCACCTGCGCGGGCCGCTCACCGAGGACGCCGTGGTGCGTGCGCTGCAGGCGCGCTTCTACCACAACAAGTTCTATGTAAGTATGCCAGGCGCCACCCTGCTAGCTCTCACCTATGGCGCGGGCGCCGACGTGGAGGACCTCATCCACCTGCGCGGGCCGCTCACCGAGGACGCCGTGGTGCGTGCGCTGCAGGCGCGCTTCTACCACAACAAGTTCTATGTAAGTATGCCGGGCGCCACCCTGCTAGCTCTCACCTATGGCGCGGGCGCCGACGTGGAGGACCTCATCCACCTGCGCGGGCCGCTCACCGAGGACGCCGTGGTGCGTGCGCTGCAGGCGCGCTTCTACCACAACAAGTTCTATGTAAGTATGCCAGGCGCCACCCTGCTAGCTCTCACCTATGGCGCGGGCGCCGACGTGGAGGACCTCATCCACCTGCGCGGGCCGCTCACCGAGGACGCCGTGGTGCGTGCGCTGCAGGCGCGCTTCTACCACAACAAGTTCTATGTAAGTATGCCAGGCGCCACCCTGCTAGCTCTCACCTATGGCGCGGGCGCCGACGTGGAGGACCTCATCCACCTGCGCGGGCCGCTCACCGAGGACGCCGTGGTGCGTGCGCTGCAGGCGCGCTTCTACCACAACAAGTTCTATGTAAGTATGCCAGGCGCCACCCTGCTAGCTCTCACCTATGGCGCGGGCGCCGACGTGGAGGACCTCATCCACCTGCGCGGGCCGCTCACCGAGGACGCCGTGGTGCGTGCGCTGCAGGCGCGCTTCTACCACAACAAGTTCTATGTAAGTATGCCGGGCGCCACCCTGCTAGCTCTCACCTATGGCGCGGGCGCCGACGTGGAGGACCTCATCCACCTGCGCGGGCCGCTCACCGAGGACGCCGTGGTGCGTGCGCTGCAGGCGCACTTCTACCACAACAAGTTCTATGTAAGTATGCCGGGCGCCACCCTGCTAGCTCTCACCTATGGCGCGGGCGCCGACGTGGAGGACCTCATCCACCTGCGCGGGCCGCTCACCGAGGACGCCGTGGTGCGTGCGCTGCAGGCGCGCTTCTACCACAACAAGTTCTATGTAAGTATGCCGGGCGCCACCCTGCTAGCTCTCACCTATGGCGCGGGCGTCGACGTGGAGGACCTCATCCACCTGCGCGGGCCGCTCACCGAGGACGCCGTGGTGCATGCGCTGCAGGCGCGCTTCTACCACAACAAGTTCTATGTAAGTATGCCGGGCGCCACCCTGCTAGCTCTCACCTGTGGCGCGGGCGCCGACGTGGAGGACCTCATCCACCTGCGCGGTGCATGTATTTGTACATTACAAGTAAATCGTTGTTGCGAAAAGGTTCAACCTGGAATGGTCCAAATTTAAAATGACTTGAAATGACTACACTACGCTTAAGTTAGTTTAGCTTGACGAGTGGTTGTGTATGTACATTCCAGACGATGATCGGGCCCATCCTGGTGGCGGTGAACCCGTACACGGACGCGAGCAACGCGCTGACCCTGACGGCGGCGCGCGCGCAGCGGCCCGAGCTGGCGCGCCTCGTGCACGACGCCGTGCGCCACCAGGCCGACACCGGCTACCCGCAGGCCATCATCCTGTCAGGTACACTGCGCACCGCTCCACGACTAGTGCACGCTCGCACTGCATGCCTGATTAGTGCCATCGAACAGCGCCGGCCCTAGCCTTAGATCAGGGTAGAGCGAGATTGTCTTTCGGCGCCCTTTGGTCGAAGCTTTCACTTCATGTTAAGAGCGTTGTCACCGGTCCACTAGCGCCACTCCTTTAAAAACATGTTATCTCGTGACTGAGAAGGAATTATGAAAAACGACTCAATCAACTATATCGGTAAGTGTGTCTAGAATTATCTAATACCATTTTTAAAGTTTCATATTGAGACACGAAGTAAAAAAAATCGATCTAAATAAAAACGGCCACATTCCTCTCGATCGTATTTTGTTGCTTCGTGTCTCAATATGAAACTTTAAAAAAAGGTATTAGAAAATTCTAGACACACTTACCGATATAGTTGATTGAGCCTTTTTTCGTCATTCCTTCTCAGTCACGAGATAATGTTTTTAAAGGAGTGGCGCTAGTGGACCGGTGACAACGCTCTTAATTCTATTTCGGTTTTATGGTAAATAAATAATAATTCCCAAATTTTCAAAAATCTACTTTTATTGCAAACATCAACACTTATTATTTTATTTTTATATAGTAACACGTATAGGTACTCCTGCTTCTTTAACATTAAAAAATCTGATCTGGCGACACTGCTCCCGCATCTCCCAAAAGGCGCCCCAAATTTTATTTTGTGCTGGAAATTGTTTTACGCATTTGGTTTTTGGCGTTCCTTGCTATCTGGCGCCTAAAGCGACCGCTCCTCTCGCTCTACCCCAGGGCCGGCACTGAATGAATGAATGAATGAAATGTACCAACCCCAGCGTGGTATAACCAGACTCGATTACTCGAATGAACACAAAGATTCACATGTTTCATGGGGCTATAGTGACCATTGCATATCAAGGAGTAAACCGGGGGCACGATAATGGTAGTGAAGACGTGCCCATAGGATATGGATAGATTATTAGAGCCATACCGGATATTCATCCTAAAGTAAGCAACGGAATAGTGGAAAGACGGGTGATATTTATCGGGAGGGGGCATCTTTAAACGACGTGGCTGCTATTTTGGCTCAGGTCCAGCTGCTTCCTCGACTCTTTTCTGTGTCACTGCTATGCTGTGTTACACGTTTACACATAGCTGTTTCCAAAGTCTTCGTCTGAGGTCCGTTTCCGGCTTCTTGTAAATCTCACAATAAAGCAGCGTTCTTGATCGTATCTCGGTCCCCAGCCGTGTCTATCCAGAAATTGATTTCCTTGTCGAAGTAAGTCATATCCTGTTTTAGGTTTTGATTCCATGTGTAAATAAGTCGGCCGTTTTTCTTGGATTTAGCGTCATACTGCGCCTAACATGTGCGAGATAATACATCCTGTGATACTTCTACCGTTTGGTAACGGTTTTTCCGTCCAAGATTTCAAGTTCGTCCTTGATTATCCTGCATTCCATTCTTCGTCCAAGACCCTTTTAAGCGTAAAGATGTGATCACCTGTTGACCTCTTGTTTAAAGAGACAGCTGAGTACCTACACTCAAAGTCTCAAATTCAGATAATTTATGTAAACAAAGGGGATAACATAACAAAAAAATATCTTCGTAATGGCAATTCACATAAAATTGCGAAAAAAAGTTTCTCTTTTCTTTTAAGTACTGATTTTAAGAAATAATAATTAAAAAGTAATCATACCGTCATAATTTTTATAAATTTTCGTTTTTAAACAAAGTTATTAATAAAAGGAGATTTTCTGGTATAAAATATTTTATGATACTGGTAACATTGCAGGAGATCCCAACATTTTCAAATTTTTTACATCTTCAACAACACTAATATTACAACTCTCATAAATAGATTCATATTGTAAGTAGCATATCTAGCCACATTTTGGATGAAAACGGCTGTAAACTGTTTCGATTGGAAATCGATTTTGGGACGCCTACGTCTAGCACTGAGCTTAAAAGGGCTGATTATGACTATCATATACCGTGCCTCCGACACACTACAAAAAACATTGTTTGGCAACGGTATTTTGTTTGCATAGTTCTTATAATTAATTCACTTTAATTTTATCGATAATTATTTACAAAAACATTTAATGATAAAATGTTTTGCACCACTGTCCTGTCATTTTGACAGTGACATTTCTTGACATTACTTTGTTTACATAAATTATCTGAATTAGAGACTTCGGGTATAGTTGCCAAATTCTATTATTATTTCTTTAAATTTTTTAGTACCTACGTATTGTAAACAGATATTCGGCAAAAGTCATTGGTATCCTTAGGGTTATTTTTCGGAATTGGTGCCTGCGTTGGTAACCACTTGTTTGGCTGCTTCGATATATTGTTGAAAAAAAAATTTTTTTTTTTGGAGGAGGTTATTTGTTAAACCAGCGACCGTTTTGTAGAGCTAAATGAATAAACGAATTACTTAATGTAGTTTACGGGAATTTAGCTTACTAATGCTATAGTTGTAAACATGCATTAAGTTAGAACGCAAGTCAAGCCAAGACGTACTTATTATGGGAAAAGGTTTTTTGTACGAAATCTAAATACGTATACCAATAGCCTAAAATAAATGTTGAAATGTTCAAACTTCACATACACTTCACCATTCACTTGCTGAAAGAAAACTACTTAAAATTTGCGTTCCCAAAGTTGTCTCATGATCTATAGCGCACATACCACTATGTACAATAACTAATCTGTTATATATCGTAGGAAATAAAGAAATACATATTGGTTCCATTCCATTCACAGTTTTATTCCATTTCCAAGACTGTACTAAGTTTCCCTAAAGTGGTGACCCCGACGTGATTGGATGTTGATGCTGTATGTACACCACTACATAACCAATAATATACCCAATGAACCCCACTGCTATCGAAATAGAGCCGAAAATCGAAACGCAGTCCTTGTAGCAAATCACTGAAAGATAAAATGGAAATTTCTCACGAAATTAGCGGCTCAGGGTTCTATAGCAGACATTAGTCCCGCGTGTGCACTGGCTCTCTCGAATGGAGATCAGGACCCTTGCACAGTTCTAACAAATACTATTTGGCGACATAGACACAACATAACAAACACTGATACATCTCGATGATCGACAAGAGACGACCGCAGCATGTGGGACGCCGTCGCCCGCGCAGGCGCGCCGTTTTTTTTAATATGACGGAGAGCGATGTCGACACGACCGCCCCCCCACCCCTTACGAGGTCCATTGACAGACCCTCGCTCTACCCCAGGGCCGGCGATGAACAGAAATTTTATTTTATTTAATTAATTTTAAGAAAACTTACAGCTAATATATTCGAGTAGTCAGAAGTAATATGTATAACAAGTTTCCACTTATATAAACTTATGTGTAAAATTAACACAACGGTACAAACAGCGTGAGAGTTAAACATAGAAACAACTGAAGAGAATAAACAAAAATAAAATAAATTACACAACAAAGTTACACTTAACTTTATTTTTTAACTTATGGACACTATTTGTAAATAAATCAAGCTCAACATCCCGGCACACTATAATTAATGAACATTGCATGCTCTCGAAATATATGTATCTTGCCCAGTTCTCACAATAGTTACATGAAGGAGATGACGTCTCCGAAGAAACACAGACGGTACACGAAGTCCAATCTTAGCCAGCAGCTCAGCGACGTCAGTAGACCCGTTCAATACTAAACAAGAAAACAAGATCTTCAGTTTTTCTTCGCTCGTGTAAAGGAAGAATATGCCTATGGCATTAAGTCCACCTCTGTACATTTTGTGTGCTTTTGCATTTATTTATTTAATACTTTAGTATTAAATAAAAATAAAACTCAACGCTTTAGAAGCCTTGTTGACTATATATTGTCAATGCAAAACAAAAGCTTTGAGTCAAAAATTACGCCAAGATCCTTGATGACGTTGACTCTGGCAATTGAGGTATTCGATAATTTGTAATCATACCTAATATAGTTTGGCTTACGAGTAAATGTACACACATAACATTTTGAAATATTTAAATCCAAACTATTTCGATCGCAGAAATCATGGAACCGGTTCAGATCCTCCTGTAATAGGTGTGCATCCTCAATGGTTGACACTTGACTCAGAATTTTCATCTCATCCGCGTATAATAAAATTTTAGAATTTAGGAATCAAGAGGCGATGTCATTTACAAAAATATTGAATAAAAGAGGTCCTAATAAAGATCCTTGGGGAACCCCCGATAGAATTTACATCGCTTTCGAGGCATAACCGTTGAGGGCTACAGTCTGGCATCTATTTTCAACATATAATAGTGTGCGTTATAAGCGGAATGTTGTCGCTTTTCAGGATTTCGGCTTGACAGATAATTAGTACCCCATCTCGTGTAAATGTTCCCGAAATTTAGAATTTGTGCGTCCAGCCGATTCAAAGATATTCACGAAAAACAGATCCCGCTGGAGTAACGTTACCCCAGCGGCATGTTTTTTAACCGGTGGTCGTAGCTGAGTACAAACTAGCTACTTAGTTAGATCACATTTATGCCTAATTGTGGCTTGAGGTTTCAGAGTTATTCAAGATGCCGCTGCTGGGGTAACGTTTAGCAAATTGCTGTACCTCTCAAACGGCATGACATACAACTACGATTTTTTTTTTCTACGGTGGGTCTTAATTTGTGCTTATGCTGTGCAATTTTATTTTTTCTTTAATCACCACCGTTGGAAAATAAGAAATTGATTTTCAAAAACCCTAAAATCGATCCTTGCGCTTCAGTGAGAAACCCTAGAAACTTTCCAATTATGGTGGTTTGTACCTTTTGTGAACTCAAAGCATCGTGCGAAATTAGATGTTTCTATTCCAACTACTCAGAGAGCTATTCCATTTTAATTAAAATCTGGCTAGGCTAAAATGTAACACTCCAATATATGAGTTATTATTAAGTGACGGTAATTGTGATTCGACAAGTAATTAGTACCATTATTCATTTGCTTATCCTTAAAGTTTCATCTGAAAAATCCTTGTAACTACACAGATATAAGGGTGCCAGGCCAGGCTTCGGTGTCAGATTTAAAATCTGCGCCAAATGGACGCATTCTTCTGCAAAGGTTTCTTCTAAATCAGTGGCATATATTTGTTTTAACTCCTTTGCTTTGCTTCTAATAAATTCACTGTCGTCTAGTTCATGCAGTTTCCATAAGAAACCAAACTTTGTGTTTACTGTAGATATTATAAATAATTTGCCGGTTTTTTTAAGTGCGCTTCAGTTATAGTGTTTTGTCTCGGTCTAGTTGAAATATGTAGGGTAGATGCAATGATGCTAGATTAAAAGTGCATGCGAAGACACGATTTCAGCGCGCCCCCTGATCCTCGCGCCCTAGGCTGCAGCCTAATTAGCCTAAGGGTTAAACAGGCCCTGGTAGTTACAAGGATTTTTCAGCTGATACTTTAAGGATAAGCAAATGAATAATGGTACTAATTACTTGTCGAATCACAATTACCGTCACTTAATAATAACTCATATATTGGAGTGTTACATTTTAGCCTAGCCAGATTTTAATTAAAATGGAATAGCTCTCTGAGTAGTTGGAATAGAAACATCTAATTTATACACAAAAGGTACAAACCACCATAATTGGAAAGTTTCTAGGGTTTCTCACTGAAGCGCAAGGATCGATTTTAGGGTTTTTGAAAATCAATTTCTTATTTTCCAACGATGGTGATTATAGAAAAAATAAAATTGCACAAATTAAGACCCACCGTAGAAAAAAAAAAATCGTAGTTGTATGTCATGCCGTTTGAGAGGTACAGCAATTTGCTAAACGTTACCCCAGCGGCATCTTGAATAACTCTGAAATCTCAAGACGCACAAATTTCATTTTTTGGGCACAATTAGGCACAAATGTGATCTAACTAAGTAGCTAGTTTGTACTCAACTACGACCACCGGTTAAAAAACATGCCGCTTGGGTAACGTTACTCCAACAGAATCTGTTTATCGTGAATATCTTTGGATCGGCTGGACGCACAAATTCTAAATTTCGGGCACATTTACACGAGATAGGGTACTAATTATCTGTCAAGCCGAAATCCTGAAAAGCGACAACATTCCGCTGGAGTAACGCACACCATATAATACGAACCATCTGTACAAGCTACCCCTCACACCAATGCGTAGCAATTTCCAAATCCAGTGTCAGTTTGCCAAAGATCCCAAATCATTCTGGCAGTACATACGATCGAAAAAGTGCAGTAAGCAAGCGAACTATTATAAAAGATGGTCAGCTTTGATCGGACGATGAGTGTGTTAAACAATTCGCGAGGTTCTTCGAATCGGTATACAGTCTTAAGGATGTCGGAGTCGCACTCGAGCGCCTAAAACCGAAGCGTTCAGCGGGTCCGGATGGTATACCAGCATTTCTTTTTAGAGATTGTAGTAGGGTGCTCGCGGAACCACTACTACATATTTTTAACACTTGTCTTCATTTGGCGACATTTACCCAATGGAAGATGACGCGAGTCATTCCTGTACCCAAGGGTAAAGCAGTACCGGATGTCAGTGGATACAGACCGGTGGCCGTGCTGTCCACGCCGGCCAAAGTGTTCGAGTCTGCTATCCAGCGCTGCATGCAGGAGCAGGTACGCGGACAGTTATCGGATGCGCAGCATGGGTTTCGACCGGCGCGAAGCACTGCCACCAATCTTCTTAACTTTATGGCGCAGGTGGTGCCGGCGATGGATGCTGGGGTGCAGGTTGACGTTGCGTATTTTGATTATAAAAAAGCGTTTGACACCGTGGACAATGACATTTTACTTAAAAAGCTCGCAGACGTCGGATGCACACCGCATCTGTTGCAGTTTTTTGCCAGCTATATGCGAGACAGACAGCAATACGTTGACTGCAATGGATGTGAGTCTGACCCATATTATACTTGGTCCGGGGTGAGTCAAGGCTGCAACTTGGGGCCTCTCAAATTCATTATAATGGTAAACGATTTGCCGGAGGTCGTCAAACATGGCTCCTGTTTACTATTTGCAGATGACCTTAAGTTGCTGCTCGAAGTTAGGGGTGAGTCTGATGGTGAACGCTTGCAGGAGGACATAGATAGGATAGTGGAATGGAGTCACGAGAACAAGCTCTACTTCAATGTATCGAAGTGCTCGGTGATGAGTTTCACCCGCGCACGTGCACCTCTAGTTCACGAGTACGTGGTGGACGCAGCGCCTACCACCGGCGCATACCTATGCAACGAGTCTCACAGGTACGTGATTTAGGGGTTTCGGTTACTCCTGAATTGTCGTTTCGCGATCATATATCTAAGATCTGCAAAAGAGCGTTCAGAAATCTGGGATTCGTGCTGAGACAGACACGAGACTTCACCAACATAGCAGCAGTCAGGGTTCTGTATGACGCTCTAGTCAGGAGCCATCTGGAACATAGTGCTATCATATGGGCTCCACATGAAGCCAAATACTCTGTTATGTTGGAGCGCGTTCAGAACAAGTTTACGCGCCACTTGTACAGGAAGCTTTATGGGGTATATCCTTTTTACCCGTTGATGTACCCCACTCTATTTGTTCTGGGTATGGTCGGGTACAATGAGTTGAGGGTGCGACGGGAGTTTACACTTGTCGCCTACTTAGTCAAGTTACTCCGGGGCATTGAACATAATCCGGGGGTGCTGCAGCGCTTGAGTCTTTGCGTACCGGACCGCTATGTCTGGAGGCGGCGCCGCCCGCCACTGCTGGCCGGGCCAGCAGCCAGGACCAACTTACTCGCCAAAACACCGCTAACCCGAGCAATTCGGGCCATTAACGATCTGTGTACGTTACCCCAGCAGGAAAGTGTCTCCAAGAGTGATATAATTAGTGCGTAATCTGCTGTAAATGTGCGCCAAATAAAAAATTTGTGCGTTTTGTCGTTTTGGAATAAAACGGAAAAAACGATTCCTGCTGGGGTAACGTTTTTCCAGCAGGAAATTTCTAAACGAAAGGTCGGAGAGAGAAATATTTTGCATGGGCAGAAAGCTTATATTTGTGCAAAAATGTGCGCCGAAAATATAATTTGTGCGTCTTCAGGTTTTCGAGATATTGCATTTCCTGCTGGAGTAACGTTTTGCAGAATCGTGTATCTCTAAAACCATTATATGTGCGCCTGTAGAATAAACATATACGAGTACTTCTTTATTTGTGCGTATTTGTGACAGAATTAGATTTAAGAAAATATTTATAATTTTCAAGTAATCGCGCTTTTTTGAACACCCGAATAAATATCGTAGCGCCTAAATGAGAACACGTATAAGCTCGCTGAAAACTGTATTCGATCCTTCTTGGCGCTTTTAATAACCATAAAAGTTTCAAAAGTGCACATGCATGCGTTATTGAATAATATTGCTAAAAGTGAAAACGACGGTGTCATAACTTTGACGGCAAAATACAAGAAACCGGCTCAACCCAAGATGTGTGGGTCTAAACCAAGAATTAGTGCGTTTGGTCAAAAATATTTAGTGAAAATATTCAGCATGGAAATGTTCGCATTAAGTAGATATAAACAAAAAACAAAACATGTACACAACGGCTGGTTATCCCACCAAATTCGAATGACAAGTAAAATGCGACGATTTCATACTTAACGATGACCTTCTTAACTTTACTCACGAACCGGTTGACACGTGTTGTGTCTGAGTACACTGAAGTAGAAAAGAAGTAAAAAAATAAACTTGTTATTAGATTATATTCCATTATCTGTTTCCGTGACTTTTGCACATGATTAAATAGATACATTATAAAAAGTAGCCTAAGTGCTATTCCAAGGTAGGTATATGTTATCTTCTTTTTTCGAAACATTGAAATACATTCAGTATTTTGTGTGTGAACGAAGGACATAGGTAGGTACAGACGCCAGCACATCAAGCTACTACAATCTGTCAAATTTCTTTAATAGATTTTCAACTTTATCACTACCGTATAATGTTCAAGGTTGATTGCGAAAATGTGACAGTTTCGGGTAGCTTGACCTGCTGGCGTCTGTACATCCAGACTTTTGCATTTATAATATTATAGTAGAAAAAAAGTACCATAAAGAACAAAAACATGTTATGCGGTTGTTTAAAATAAAAACATAGAAGTAGTTCAAGAAATTTGTAAAAAAGAGCCTACAGATACCTACAGTTTATAGATTAAAAATAAAAAGCCAATTAACATAACAGTAAAAAAAGACAGAGTATCTACATAAATATTGATTTAAGCCGTAAAATAATTAAGTTTTTCGTCATCAATACGCATTTTTTTATCATATCACGCTTCCTTTCCACGAAGGGTTGGGCAGAGGTGTACCTATAGTAAACCCACATTTCGCCAGCTATGTTTAAGTCCCATGTTAATATTTTTAATTAGCCCCCAACGTTAGGTCATATAATTGCCAATGAACGTTTGAACGCGACTGTACGGACAACAGCTTAGGTTTAATACGTCCAATAAAGATGGTCATCGTTAAGTATGAAATTGTCGCATTTTTCTATTCATTCGAATTTGGTGGGATAACCAGCCGTTGTGTACATGTTTTGTTTTTTGTTTATGTCTACTTAATGCGAACATTTCCAAGCTGAATATTTTCACTAAATATTTTTGACCAAACGCACTAATTCTTGGTTTAGACCCACACATCTTGGGTTAAGCCGGTTTTTTGTATTTTGCCGTCAAAGTTATGACACCGTTGTTTTTACTTTTAGCAATATTATTCAATAACGCATGCATGTGCACTTTTGAAACTTTTTATGGTTATAAAAAGCCCCAAGAAGGATCGAATACAGTTTTCAGCGAGCTTATACGTTTTCTCATTTAGGCGCTACGATATTTTTTCGGGTTTTCAAAAAAGCGCGATTACTTGAAAATTATAAATATTTTCTTAAATCTAATTCTGTCACAAATACGCACAAATAAAGAAGTACTCGTATATGTTTATTCTACAGGCGCACATATAATGGTTTTAGAGATACACGATTCTGCAAAACGTTACTCCAGCAGGAAATGCAATATCTCGAAAACCTGAAGACGCACAAATTATATTTTCGGCGCAAATTTTTGCACAAATATAAGCTTTCTGCCCATGCAAAATATTTCTCTCTCCGACCTTTCGTTTAGAATTTTTCTGCTGGAAAAACGTTACCCCAGCAGGAATAGTTTTTTCCGTTTTATTCCAAAACGACAAAACGCACAAATTTATTTGGCGCACATTTACAGCAGATTACGCACTAATTATAGGTTCCACTCATATCACTCTAGGAGACACTTTCCTGCTGGGGTAACGTACACTAACGATCTTCACATCAAAGTTGATTTATTTACGTGTAATTTGAGTGAATTCGCAAGGTTATTGTTATTTATTTTATGTTATACTGAATGTAGGTTGTTGTAGTATATTATTGCGTCGTCGTTATGTTATAGTATTTTAAATAGTGGTGATAGTAGTAGTTTCTAGTAGTTTTTGGTTATCTAGTTATAAGAGACTGCACTATCGCATTAGGTGGTGAACCTGTAATTATAGTTATAAGGTAAAGATAATAAATAAATAAATTTGCGCATTAGTAGCGCATGATCTATTCTATCAAAACATTTGATGTAATCAGTGTATGTAACGTCGACCTGAGACCTCCTAGACATATGCTCTGAAAGATAGTCACTACAGACCACGAGATTGGATGTGGTAGAGCGACCTTTTAAAAATCCATGTTGGTGTTCGGAAAAACTTAATTTAAGTGAATAAGAAAGTTCTACGTGTACGATTTTCTCCATAATTTTTGCGAACGCAGAGTTTGGAGATCGGTCTATAGTTTTCAACGCTGTCCTTAGGTCCTTTTTTATGAATCGGCGTTACATACGCTGACTTCCAGACTAGGCACAGGCACCACTCCCAAGTCGAATGACCGTTTGAATAATAATGTCAATGGAATGGATAGACATCTGGCACATTTGGTTATAAAATTGGTGAAATATTATCCAGAGCAGCGGATTTTTTAATATCCACTTGCTTTAGTAGGCGAAATACCTCCTCCTCACGCACATCAATAGAGCAGATGTCTAATATGAGACCGGTAGACTGATCCATTCTCGCAGAGGATAGGAACTCATTTGCGTCGCGTCGCTCTTGGAAGTTCGAAAAGAAATAACCGCCAAACATATTGCAGATTTCCTCCCCATGACCAGACAACACTTCACCAATATTTAATACAGATGGGTAACAGTTGGTTTGTTGTTTAGATTTAACATATTTCCAAAAAGTCCTAGGATTTTTAGAAATGGCTAATTCAATGTTTGTTATATAGTCGTCAAACATTTCCTTCTCCAGATCTTCAGCCCATTCACGTAAGGTAACAAAAGATTGATATTCCTAGAGATTTCCATAGGTTTTAAATTTTGAATGAAATTTTGACTTTTCTAATATTTTAATAAGAGGGCTTTTGTACCAAGGAGCATATTTACCACTTGGAGCGATAGTTTTAGATGGAATATGTGTATTGTGAAGCAAGTGGATAGTGTCATAAAAGAATTTAACAGCTTCTTCAAGAGGTCTACAACTTAGCTCTAATAGCCAATCAACTGCCATAATTTCTTCAATTATGACGTCATAATTCGCCTGAGTATACAAGAACTTGACTCTGAAATGATTAATCTTTTATAAAGATAAATCATTTCAGAGTCAAGTACGAAACGTTTTGATGCGACGGACGTGATAGTGACGTGTGTTGCCGCAGGCGTGTCGGGCTCCGGCAAGACGTACGCGTCGATGGTGCTGCTGCGGCGCCTGTTCGACGTGGCGGGCGGCGGGCCCGAGACCGACGCCTTCAAGCACCTGGCGGCCGCCTTCACCGTGCTGCGCGCGCTGGGCACGGCCGCCACGCCCGCCAACTCGCACTCCAGCCGCATCGTAAGCGTCGCGCCGCGCCCCGCTCGCCCTGCCCGAGTACGCCGCCTCACGCTCGGCTTGTGTCCCGCAGGGCCACTTCATCGAGGTGCAGGTGACGGACGGCGCGCTGTACCGCACCAAGATCCACTGCTACTTCCTGGACCAGACGCGCGTGGTGCGGCCGCCCGCCGGCGAGCGCAACTACCACATCTTCTACCAGATGCTGGCGGGACTCACCCCCGACGAGCGCGCACAGCTCCACTTAGAAGGGTACTCGCCACAAGACCTCAGGTAGGTACGGCAGGGCGCCGGATCAGGACCGACCACGACGTGCGTACTAGTGCGATGGCCGCGATCGAATTGTACTTAAAGTCAAAGTCAAATTATTTATTTCAAATAGGCACATAAAAGGCACTTTTGAACGTCATCATTTACAAACATTTTTTTAATTCTAGTTGGCCTTGTAGGCAGTTACGTATGGAGAAGAATGGGCAAGAAACTCCACGCTTAAGCTTTTAAAATGTTAACAATATTTTGTATACATTAATTATATAATTATATGTGAAGACGATGTTAAGAATAAAATGACTATAGGTACCACAACAGGTAAAAATAATTAAAAGTGAACAGTAAAATATGTGAGAAATGTGAATGTGTAAAATGTGTATATGTACAACAATAATAAGTCATTGTGTGAGTTAAAGTAAGTCACAGAATATAAAATTAATATAAGTTTTTAAACTGTCATGGTCACTAATATTATTATTAACACGAACGGGATATTTACCATGTTTATAACAAACAAAACACAACAACAAATAACAAACATGGTAAATATCCCGTTCGTGTTAATAATAATCTATATATATAAAAATGAATCCCTATTTCCCTTGGTCACGGCATCACGCGTGAACGGCTGGACCGATTTCACTAATTATTTTTTTGTTGTGTTTGTTATTGTCAGGAGAAGGTTCTTATGTAAGAAAAAACTAAGAAAGTTAAAAAATAAAAAAATAAAAAATAAGAATACGACCATGTTAACATTTATAATGTAATATTAAGTAGGTAACTCTATCTTCTAAAGTAACTTTATGGCGTTTGACATAACGTGTCAGTCATCATTTGGTAGGTCTGAGAATAGATTTTATCAAAAAATAAAATAAAAATAAAATTTAAGGTTTTAGTTAGGTAGGGTAGGGTAGTAGATAGTAGGCTTCAGTCTTTCCAAGGATATCGTGTTACCCAATTAATGGGTTGTGGAGGTCAGATAGGCAGTCGCTTCATGTAAAATACTGGTATTCAGCTGCATCCGGTTAAGACTGGAAGCCGACCCATAGTCGGGAAAAGGCTAGGCAGACTGAGTTAGGTAAGGTAGGGTAGGGTAGGTAGGTAGGTAGGGTAGGTAGGTAGGGTAGGGTAGGGTAGGTAGGTGGGTAGGTTCGGGTAGGGTAGGGTAGAGGTAGGGTAGGGTAGGGTAGATAGGTAGGGAGGGTAGGGTAGGATAGGATAGGGTAAGATAGGGTAGGGTAGGTAGGTAGGTAGGGTAGGGTAGGGTAGGTTGGTAGGTAGGTAGGGTAGGGTAGGTTAGGTAGGTAGGTACATAGGTAGGGTAGGGTAGAGTAGTGGAGTTTATACTATATTTCCTTTGCGCGTAGACAAACTGCCACAGTCAAATAACTTTTGACAGAACGAAGTCTGTCGGGTCAGCTAGTATAAAATAAATGTCATAAAAATAATAAACTATACAATTAAATTAGCAACCAGTTTGATTTTGTCTCGACTCTAGATTGTCCTATGGAGCAGGACCAGCATGTTTCCAAGCATTTCTGTCTTGGATAGTTATAATCCTCTAATTTGTAATATGCTTGTTTACAAAGTGTGCTTTTAAGGTGTCTGCACACAGCGGGCGCGGCGCAGCGGGACGGGACGCCGGCGCGACGCTGAGCAGTTGTAATGTACTAGATATTACGGAGGACGCCACACAGAGCGTCGCGTCACGTCGCGTCGAGCCGGACGGCTCTGTGTGGCGTCGTCCGTAATATCTAGTACATTACAACTGCTCAGCGTCGCGTCGGCGTCCCGCCCCGCCGCGCCGCGCCCGCTGTGTGCAGACACCTTTAATATGAGTTTTAAATTTTCTTTCATTATATTGTATTAGTGTTGTGATGGTCCGTTGGTTAAGGCCTCGCCTCTCATGCATGAGGTTGTGGGTTCAATTCCGGGCAAGTACCAATGTGACTTTTTCAATTCATATGTACTTTCTGAGTTTATCTCGGACATTACTGACATCGGTGAAGGAAAAACATCGTGAGGAAACCTGGACTTATAAGTCTGAAATCGCCAACCCGTCTTGAGCAAGCGTGGTTATCAATGCTCGTGCTTTCTCTGTATGAGAAGAGGCCTTTGCCCAGCAGTGGGACAGTTATAGGCTGTCATTATTATTATATTGTAATATAATATATCAGAAGATGTATGTACTTTAGCACAGTCACAATAGCATGTAAGAAAACTAACACCTATGAACTTGACATTAATAATGCTTTAGCTTCTATAATTTACTGCTTAGACAATAATAATCTAAAATATAATTTAAATAAAACACAAATCTTGAGTTCGAAATGACACTCACTAAAAGCTATAAAGATCACACCATATGCACAGTTGGTAATGCCAAATTCCATGGACTAACCATTGACAAAAAACTTGATTGGAAAGATCACAAAGAAATTAGTAAGAAAATTAGTAAGTCGTTCTTCCTATGCATTGCATAAACTCGTTTCAACCGTTAATACGGATACATTGCTTACTGCCTATCACGGACTTGTTGCATCGATCCTTAGATACGGCATTATTTTCTGGGAAAACTCTACACATAAAGATGTTATATTTAGAACGCAATAACGATGCATAAGAGCTATGTTTGGTCTTAAAATTACAGACAGTTAAAGAGTATAAGAGCTATGAGCCCCTCATCATCTATATTAGCTGAATCTCTTCTCAAAGAAAACTTAAGGTTATTCCAAGTTTTGAATTAAAGCCCATTTCTATTGTCACAATTAAAAAAGCATTCAAAAGTCTTAACATGAAAAACACTGAAGACTTATGGGGGATTTCCGTTAAAGTTCTTGGAGATATTATTGACACAATTGCCCCTGTCCTAACAGGAATATTTAATCAATGTTTGGACAGCGGCACGTTTCCAGACTTAATGAAGCATAGTAAAGTAGTACCAATTTTTAAATCGGGTAGTAAGAGTGATCCTTCTAATTATAGACCTATATCTGTGCTACCAGCATTGAGTAAAATATATGAAACAATCATGCTAGACCAGATGTTGTCACATTTTAACTCAAATGGGATTTTACATAGTCGCCAGTTTCACGAAGGGAAGGTCGACGACTGACGCAGGAGTAAAACTCATCAGTCACATTTTGGAATCACAACACACTGATCTGTAAATTACGCCACTACGGAATTCGTGGACAAGCTGCCGATTTGTTATTTCCTATCTATCAAACAGGCAGCAAAAAGTACACGTTAACGGGGCGACGTCCTCAGGGTCTCTAGTTAAGATGGGCATGCCTCAAGGTTCAATTCTTGGCCCTTTTCTATTTCTAGTTTATATTAATGACCTTCCTTATATGATGGCTAACTTATCGGATATAATTCTATTTGCTGATGACACATCTCTAATTTTTTAAATAGAAAAGACACGGATGTCTTACATGTCAACGATAGTCTCGCTGTTCTTTCAAAATGGTTCGCAGCTAATAATCTTTTACTTAATGCGAATAAAACTAAATGTCTTAAGTTCTCATTACCAAATGTACCTCAAGTGGGTCTAAATTTAAAACTCGATGGCAAGAAACTAGATGCCTATTACGGAAACTGTATTTCGAGGAATTACTTTAGATTCGAAATTGCAATAGGGCGCCCACATTAGAGCTCTTTCAGGTAGATTAAGTTCAGCTGCATATGCAGTAAGAAAAATAAGGCAGCTAGGTCAGTATACTTTGCTTATTTCCACAGTATTATGTCTTATGGCGTTCTGCTGTGGGGATCGGCAGCTGACGTAGATTCCATTTTCATTCTACAAAAGAGAGCAATCCGCGCGATCTATAAAATGGGTCCTCGTGAGTCCCTTAGAAACAAATTCAAAGAAATTGATATACTAACTCTGCCAACTCTTTACATCTTAGAAAGTATTTTGTATGTTCGCAAAAACTTAGGACTTTTCAAAATAAGAAGCGATTTCCATAATATAAATACACGTAGTAAACATGAAATTGTGATACCCAAATTCAGATTAACTAAAACTAGCAAGTCATTTCTTATAAACAGTATCCGCTTTTATAACAAGTTGCCAAAGTTGCCGGTTACAGAACTTAGCGACGGAAAGTTCAAAACCCACATCAAACGTGTCCTTATCAAAAAAGTATTATAAGATAAAAGACTACGTTGAAGACAAGGAAGTTTGGCAATAATTCCTTCTGCACATGTGGCTTCCCTGGTATCTCATAAACGACAAAACTATGTAAAAGTCTATTAACTGCTCCCAAATAACGATGTTTATTTTAATTTTTTAAATTTTTTTTTACATACTTCCTTGACATAATCTTTTCATTATTTGACATTATTTACCTACAAATCGAATTCCATTTCTTTATTATTGGCTTTTGTGGATATGATATTTATTCAGATTTGTTACTGTAGTTGTAATAGCAATCATGTCATTAATCTTTTATGTAGATTATTTTCTATTTTGTGAATGTGAGAACGTTGTAGGCCTAGTAGAGTGTAGATTTGTTGGCACTTTTCTATTTTGTTAAGTACCTGGTAATTGTTGAAAGGCCTACACTGTCCTCCCATACCTATTAACACTCTTATTTGATAATATTGTAAAGCCAATTATTTTTAAAACAGTAACCGTGGAGTTTCTTGCCGGCTCTTCTCCATAGGAAACGACTAATTAGAACCGTGCACCTAGCTTCTGACGTTTCATAAGTGCCCATATAGGTTTATGTGAAATAAAATATTTTGATTTTTGATTTTATGTTTGGTCTTAAAAAATAGTAAACCATATTTTATTAAACGTCAAATTTTCTCACTTCCTTCCTTGTACATATTAGATAACGGTAATATTTGTTAAAAATAATCCCCAACTGTTTCCGTAAGTCTGTAAGTCTTCAGATGGTTCTGAAAGAAGTCAACGTGATAATCGGAGACTTCGTTTATCTAGTGCTAAACAGCTCTCATGCGTAAGAGTGCCTATTCTGCATAGCCCCAAAATTATACAACAACCTTCTTGTAACAATGTATCTTTATGTACCAAAGGCGTATAAAGATTTGAATATTAATAGTTTTAATAAAAGCATTAAGTAACTTTTTCACTTCTCATGCTCTAAAAGTACGCCAATATAGCCCTACGAAGCGGGACTAAAGGGTCTAGGGAGTGAAAAGTAATTAGTTTTTTAATATCATTCATGTGACATAGACAAACTCAAACAGCCAGTAAATATTAGTCATTAATATACCCTCGGTTTCATTGACTCCCTCGTGGTATATTATGGCTTCGTTTAGTCCCTCGATATAAAATATACTATTTCACTTCTCATACTCTAAAAGTACGCCAATATAGCCCTACGAAGCGGGACTAAAGTGACCACTTTAATCTCCAGGGAGTGAAAAGTAATTAGTTTTTTAATTTCCTTCATGTGACATAGACAAACTCAAACAGCCAGTAAATATACTATTATCTGTGGAGTGTGGACCATCTTCATTGCGAAAATGTTGAAAGTTTTAGTTCCATGGTTTTTCCGCAAAGAAGGTGGCGCCATGTGTCTAAATTGAATTAAATTGTTAATCTGTGACTGGTTTAGAAGAAAAAACTGACCGCAAAAATTTCAGATTTTTTAAAATATACTAATAAATAAATGCTACTTTAATGTTGACGACTATTTAAATAATGTACTTTAGAAATTATTGTTGTAATTTTTGTGAATTTAACGTAAACATTACATTAGATTTTTATACTTTGAATTATATTATTATTGTACATATTATTATTGTATTTGTAAGCCTTTCTAGACAAAACATGCTGAAACTTTTTTTTTCTTTGTAATCGTTCCAACTGATTATAAACCTACACGTGTTTTTGACAAATACCTAAATAATAGGGGTTAAAGCAAGGTTAAAGTATGAAATTGGCGTTTTATTGTCATAGATACTTTGAATTGACATTAAACCTTCAGGGTGTGAGATATTCGAGTGAAACTTTTTTTAATGATACTTATGATATTTTCTTTAAAAAGATGTGCAACATTCGATTTTCGAATATCAATTGTTTTTTTATTCAACTTAGACGGAACAGGTATGGATACTTCGAAAATCCGAGTCATTTTTGAATACTAGTTCCGACGCGGAACTGGCTCGCAATATCTATCAATGCTGCGAGACTGCTAATGAACGCACCGTGCGTTTTTGGTTAAACGCTTTCGTAATGGAAACTTCGACTTGAAGAACGAACCACGTGGAAGATCACAGGTGAATAACGCTGAATTGAAAGAGATGGTGGAAGCCGATCAGAGTCAAACTACCCAGGAATGCGTTGCCTTGTTGAATCGGTACAGAAACGAAGGACGGTGGTGAGAAAGCGAATTTATTTGCATCTCTCTTCGCAAGCAATTCACGTCTGGACTCTGGCTCCAAGCAACCACCTACTATACCTCATTGTGACTCCTCGATGCAGGAAATCACTGTCCACATCAAAGAGGTCCGAAGAGTATTGTACAGTCTAGACGTGAATAAGGCCAGCGGGCCTGACGGCATTCCAGCGAGAGTGTTGAGGCAGTGTGTGCCTGAACTGTCTCCTGTGTTGACACGTTTGTTCCGCCTTTCTCTATTAAAAAGAACGGTACCAAGATCCTGAAAGCTTGCAAATGTACAACCAGTCCCCAAAAAGGGCGACCGAGCAGACCCTGCCCATTACCGTCCGATCGCCATTACCTCCATTGTGTGCAAGGTTATGGAAAGGGTACTGAACAGTGAGTTGCTGACCTACCTTGAAGACAATGATCTCCTCAGTGACCGTCAATATGGCTTTCGCCGGGGACGGTCAACTGGCGATCTTCTTGTGTATGTCACGCACTGCTGGGGCGAAGCCATCGAGAAACACGGGGAAGCACTTGCTGTATCGCTTGATATCTCGAAGGCCTTTGACAGAGTCTGGCACGCTGCACTACTCAGCAAGCTTCCTGCTTATGGCATCCCAGCAGATTTTTGTAGCTGGATATCAGACTTCCTGAGTGAACGGTCGATCAGAGTAGTCGTGGACGGCTGCTCTTCTGACCTTATGGCTATTGATGCCGGAGTTCCTCAGGGATCTGTTCTCTCTGCAACTCTTTTCCTGCTGCACATCAATGACCTGCTTCTGCCTGGTATTGGTGGGTACGCGGATGACAGTACCGTTTCAGAGAAATACTTGTCCAGCGCAAAAACCAGCGGGGCTGAACTTCGTTCCCTGAGAGAGGCCATGGTTGAGCGGACTGATTTGACCATGAGTCTTGTCTCCCAATGGGGTGATGACAATCTGGTCTCTTTTAATGCCACCAAAACACAGGCATGTCTCTTTACCGCTAAAAGGAGTCGTTTTGATCAAACTCCTACTTTTCAGGGTACATCTGTTCCTGTAACTGATGGGCTCGAGCTCCTAGGCATGGAGTTGACATCTGGTCTCAACTTCGGCTCCACCATCGAGTGCAAAGCTCAAACTGCGGCCAAGAAACAGGGCGTCCTAAATAGGGTGAAGCGATACTTTACGCCTGGACAGCTTTTAACCCTTTACAAAGCACAAGTCCGTTCCTGCATGGAGTATTGCAGCCACCTTTGGGATGGCTCAGCAAAGTACCAACTTGCTGCGCTTGACTCGGTGGAACGCAGAGCTAAGACGCTCATTGGCGACGTAAAACTGGTGGATGCCAAGCTTCACAGCTTGGCTCATCGCCGCAAGGTTGCCTGCTTGTCGGTCTTCTACAGATTGTACTTCGGAGAGTGTGCCCATGAACTCCTCCATTCCACCGGCCCCCTTCTACCATCGGACATCTAGACGCACTGCAAGTTACCACCCCTACCTAGTTGATATTCCACCAACTCGCACTAAGCGTTTTCAAACGTCTTTTATAATGCGCGCAGCAAAGGAGTGGAACTCTCTGCCTGCGTCTGTGTTTCCGAACGCATACAACCCTAATCTATTCAAAGTGAGAGGGAACAGGCTTCTTCTGGGTAAGCTCACTCCATCGTAGACTTTGTCTCTGTCATCCAGACCTAGACTAAAATCAAGAGCAAACTCATAGTAGAATAAAAAAATAAAAAAAAGGAATATTGGATCGAATTGTGACATGTGACGAAAAGTGGATTCTTTTCGATAACCGTTAGCTAAAAATGCAATGGTTGACCCCAGGTCAAACGTTTACTGTGCCAAACAATGATGGCGAAACTGGCAGTGAAACAGCCCCAACTCGTGAATCGATTTTCACCATTATTGCTCCATGATTACGCAAGACCTCACACTGCACGGGACACCGTTGTAACTCTACAAGAGCTGCAATTAGAAACAATACGTCATCATCCGTACTCGCCAGACCTTGCTTCAACTGACTCCATTTTTATCGTGATTTGGACAATTTTCTACGTAGTAAAAAAGTTTCTACCCAAGAGGCAGTACAAAATGCTTTCACTCAGTTTGTCGAATCTAGAGCCCCAGAGTTTTGTCGCAAAGGCATAAATGAACTTCCGATTAGGTGGCAGCAATGTATAGATAATGAGGGTAATATTTTAAATAAATATGTAACATCTTGGAAAAAAAAAACAAGTTTTAATTTTACAGTACAAATCGTCAATTTCATACTTTAACCTATATCTTATCTTATCTTAGATAATCTGAAAAATGGTTGATCTATTTTATCTTTATTTCTAGTATTAAAATTATGTCTATCACTGATTTTATAAAAAGATGTAGATTCTTTTCTTACACAAATAATATTTTCTTAAATGAATTGGCAATGTACCGTCATAATATTAATCTTTTTAAATAGTTCCCTAAGAGATTCGCGGCGACGTAGATTATAAATGGCTCTGACAGCTTTCTTTTGTAAAATAAAAAAAAATTCAATGTCAGCAGCCCGACCCCACAGTAAAATGCCATACGACATAATGCTGTGGAAGTAGCTAAAACCTAACCTTACGCGCGGTTTTTTCTTGCGGTTTTATCTGTTAACGGTCTTATCTGTCTACCAGCATAAGTGGCCGAGCTTAGGCGTCCCACAAGAGATATTATATGAGGTCCCCATTGTAATGTCTCGTCTAGCGTGATTCCTTCCATTTGATTAATAAATTCCATTTTTCTCCATTCAACATGATGTCACATTCGCCACTTTTAACAAATTTTTCGGTAATTTAAACCATTCACATTTTTTTTTTTTTTTTTAATTTGAACTTCTCGCATACAATAATGTACAAAGGCGGACTTAATGCCTTAGGCATTCTCAACCTGTCAACTAGGGTGGTGAAGAGATAAGATGTAGTGCAGGTGCTGTGTTTAAGAGGAGATAATAATAATAATAATAAAAATATGAAAAATATCACAAATCAAATACGCGAATATAAAAAAAGTAAAATAAAAAGTTATTATTTGGAACAACAACAAATTGACATAATTACAATAGAAACGATGACAGCTACAAAAGTTAAGAACTGTGTCGCAGCTATCAACGCCCGTCTAAACATAAAAATATATTGTTCCAGACTTAACTGTGACATGGGTACAGTTTAGCTAGCTTTGGAATAAGATAAAAATCGTAAAAATGCAAAAATAAAATAAAGAAACAAAAGACATGCAAACTTTATACGTTGGTAGGTGTGGTGCAGTGTGGAGTGGTAGTGTGAGTGTGGGTGTGTGTGAGTGAGAGTGTATTTTGAGTAACAGTGTTTGTGAGTGATAAAGATAAAGATGCATTTATTTGTAAAAACATGTGTGTCATGGATACATAGATATGCACATATGGATGGAAACGAGTTTAAACAGGTGGTTCAACATGTTTTGCCTTTCGGCGTGCAAAATAGTATACCTAGTATTTAATTGGAATTATAATAAATTAGGAAATTATAGCTAAAATTCAATCAATTCAAATACTTAGTAACAGTCAGTACAAAATGTGCTCAGTCAAAATAAAAATAAATTAATACAATAAAATTAATAAAACTAAATACATTATTAAATTATCTAAATTCAAAATTTTACATTCAAAAACTCCGTAACATTATAGTATCCCTTAATAATTAGCATTTTTTTTAGCTCTCTCTTGAATGAATTAATATTCATTTCCTTAAGGGAATTAGGAAGTTTATTGTAAATTAGTGGGGCTATGCTTATTATACTTTTTCTCAGAAATGCTGTTTTGGCGGAGAGTGATTGCACCCAAAGTCTGTACTTCTCACGTCTATTTCTGTCTGTGTTATTAATCCGAAGAGGAAACAAATGAGGATTGGATTTTACAAATAGTGAAATTTCTAATATGTAGAGTGACGGAAGTGTTAGAATTCTGTGCTGTACGAGTATAAACATTGGTTTGCAACTGTCAGTAGTTTGTAACCCAAACATAGCCCGTATACAACGCTTTTGTGCTTTGAACGCAGTGTCCTTCAGGGTTGAATTGCCCTATAAAATTATTCCAAATCTTAATACTGACTCAGTTAGCCCGTAATATGCTGTAAGTAAAATATCTGTGTTGACAGACCTGTGTGAGGATGTGTGCGACTGCTTGGATTAGTTAAGTTTTAAGTTTCCACAATTTTTTCAGTTGCATCAATGATAGAGATTTCAACCAGTCCGTCAACTTTACTCTCAAGATATTACGAGGTAAGCGGTAAATGTCGATGCTCTTATTGACTCTATTGTAGACCTTGGAGCTCAAGAACCTGAAGTATCTTCTCGCCACTGCTGCTCTACAGCGCACAATTTACAGACTCTGTCGAAGAGGCGTTTCGCAGTACTGGTTGGGTCGAAAGTACGGGCATGTGCTTTTTGAGTAGTCTGTAGTACGAAGAGCTGCCTAACCGTGAGAACTTTGTAAAGTAAGTCACTGATGCCGCAATTAACTTGGCCACCTATTGGGCTCAAACCATATAATAACTGGGTACCATCGACTCGAAAACAAGAAGAAGAAGAAAGTAGAGGTCTAATGTTGGATAGCTGATCGGTTTTTAGAAAGGACCTTTAGTACGTGCCTCTGCGCCCTTTCTAGTCGCAGCATGGTAGTTTTGTGGGCACCACCCCACGTGGTCACGCAATACCCAAGGAGTGATTGAACGAGAGCAAGGTAGAGTTATCAGGCATTTGAAGTCAGTAACCGGCCTAAGTTTTTTGAAGATGTAAATTAATCTTCGCACTTGTGTCACCGTAGAGTTGATCTGCTTTTTCCATTTTAAATGGTTGTCAATTATTACTCCGAGATATCCTATGCTGTCGGTTGGATCGATGGGAGTACAGTTACAAATGGAAGAGTTGGTGAGAGTGCACTCGAGAGCTTTAATTTCTATGGAAATGGGGGGCTGGCTTAAAATGCCTAGGGTAAAGGGAATAAAATTCGTCTTGCTGATGTTGAGCGTGAGAAGGTTGGTACTTAACCATTTCATGACCATACTGAGAGCCATCTCCGGTTTACAGAAAGTATCAGACCAATCTTTGCCGTGAACTTTAGGAGCTGTATCATCGGCATATGTGACGAATTTAGAGTTATGAGAAGACAATTGGCATAGTTCGTTCACGTAAATGAGGAAGAGAGTTGGTCCATGAACACTTCCCTGAGGGACACCAAAAGTAACCTGCTCTTCTTTGCTAGTGTAACTTTCTATTTTAACTACCTGGTGGCGGTCTTTCAGGTAGCCGCGGAAGATGTCGTGCGCAATACCGCGAAATCCAATGCTTTCCAGTTTGGACAGCAACTTTGGGACAGGGTCAGTGTCGAAGACTGGATAAGTCTAGGAAGATTCCAACAGTTTTTTTAAATTTTGTATTATTTAAGTGACCAATTATTGTGTCCGTGAGTTCCAGAACTGCGTCGTTTGTTGATTTTACAATTCTGAAGCCAAACTGATTTGAAGACAAAACGTTTTTTATAAGAAAATTTACAAGTTTAACATTAAGCACTTTTCCGAAAACTTTGGACAATGTTGTAAGTACAGATATAGATAGAATACTCTTTATTATGTACACCATAAAAATTACAGATAGGGTAGAACTGTTACATAGGGTGTCACAATGGGCGGTCTTATCGCTAAAAGCGATCTTTTACAGACAACCTTTGGATGGATCTAAAAGTAGAAGGAGACAATACTGCAGGTATTTAGTGGTGTACCACTTACATATATACAATAACTACATATACACAAAGCATATAGATACTTATCCATATAAATATATATATATATATATACACACAATAATAAACATGATACAAGAGCAAGGAACTTTAAGTAATGATGATGTTTAAGGAGAGAGGAAGTGATTTTTAACCAAGATTTTAAAAGTGGACAAAGATTGAGCACGCCTTATCTAGACGGGCAAGGCATTCCATAACCGTACTGCTTGAACTGTAAAAGACTTGTCTTAAAAACTAGTGGAATGCATTGGCATCTCTAGTCTCAAGTTTTCCGATGACCTCAGATATCTATTATGTGTGTCATGAAGGAACTTGAAACGTTCTTTAAGATAAGATATATTATGTCTTTAGTTCTCTACACCTGAACATAAGCATAGGTTAAATATGTGGACAAGAGCGGGAAATACAGAGTGCTTAGCAGCTTTAATAACGGAGGCCGAAATACCGTCACAACCTAACAGCACACTTGTCTTTTAAATTTAGGATGATTTTTTCGATCTCTTCATCATTCACGCCATACATTCAGGTTGAATACCTGCTGCATTAAATGAAGGTGGAATATATTATGTTGGCAGATTTTAGAGGCTAAATTACTGCCGACACTAGCGAAATAATAATTTACCTTGTTAAGAGCGGCTGTCACCGGTCCACTCCTTTAAAAACATATTATTATCTCGTGACTGAGAAGGAATTATGAAAAACGGCTCAATGAGCTAGTCACGAGATACTATGTTTTTAAAGGAGTTGACAGCGCCTCTTAACTGACTGAGTGGGATCGTCACAACGTTTCAGTAGCTCCGAGGCAGGGGCTTTGCTAGCCTGATTGAGGTTCGCCACTTGCGTAACAAGTCACCATGTCTATTTTGGGTTATTCCTGGCCTTCTGGAATTGGGAGGTTTCATAGTCTTGTCTGAGTTTTTTAACACATTGACTGCCACCGCGGTCACCGGTGACCGCTAACAATAGTTTTTCTATTGTGTCTGTTGTCTGGCAGTCAAAGCCTTAAGGAGATTATTACAGTATTTATGATGGGAGGACAACAAGTTTGTGAGAGTCATTCTCAGGATCTTTCAAAAACGTCCTGGACAGTTTGTCTCTATGACGTATACATCTCAGGAGGCCAGGTGTAATCCAGGGTTTTATAATAAGTATTCTGCTAGGAATCATTGAAGAGTGAGTGTGGGATTTTATGGAGGTTGACAAAAGAGAGTCAAGGCATTCAGCAGCTAGGTTTGGGTCATTACACTGAAGAATAGGAGAAAAGTCGGTATTTCTCATATCGTTTATAACCTCAGGGATGTCATTGTTTATTTTTTAAAGTCTTTTTTTGAGTGTATTAGCTGTTGTCATATATTGATTGCAGAAAGAAGAACAGGGAAATGATCCGTAATAAGAGAGTCTAGTACCAATGTTGTGGCGGTGGAGGGCGATTTCAGCAACACATGCTCGAGACAGTTGGCGAGTCTGGTGGGGAAAGTGTGTGCCGGAAGCATTACATGTGACGCTGTAGTATTTAAATATTCATTAGTATTAGAGTCGAGGTCGCTCAACAAACAACAACAATGTTAATGTTTATGTCTCCAATAAGAGCATTTGTTTTGTAAGCTGCAAGCTGGCTTAGTAGATCATCCAAATTAGAAAGAAACGGTGATAAATCCTTATATAAAGGAGATCGGTACCTATAGGGCGATAAGGGCAACCTTGTCAGAAAATTAAAGAAGACATTGAAGAAGACATACATACATAATATTTATTATACATAGATAAATGATTGGTTTCGTTGCAGTCGAGCGCAGCGAGACCAATCATTTATCTGAGTTACTATTTTATATACCTACTTTTTTATATTTATATATCTAAATATATATGTTTATACAAATTTAAGGGAAAGATATAATTGAGGTGACAATATTTGTTACGAAAATAATTGTGCAATTCATTTGAGTACCAAATGATTTACCGTAAACCTGAGTATGACCTTATTATTCGGTAGGTACCTCGCGTCGGCGCACCACCGGCGGCCGGAGCCTGAAGACGCGGCGCGGTTCCACGCCTGGAAGACCTGCCTCGTCATCCTCGGCATCCCGTTCCTGGACGTGGTGCGCGTGCTGGCGGCCGTGCTGCTGCTCGGCAACGTGCAGTTCGCGGAGGGCGGCGACGGGGCCGAGCCCGCCAGCGAGGCCGAGCTGGCGGCCGCGGCGGCGCTGCTGGGCGTGGCGGCGCCCGCCCTGCTGCGCGGGCTCGTGCGCCGCGCCGCGCCGCGCGCCCGCGCCGCGCCCGCGCGCGCGCCCGCGTCGGCGCCCGCCGCGGCCGCCGCGCGCGACGCGCTGGCCAAGGCGCTGTACTGCCGCACGGTGGCCACCATCGTGCGGCGCGCCAACTCGCTCAAGCGCCTGGGCTCCACGCTGGGCACGCTGTCGTCGGACTCCAACGAGTCGGTGCACAACCAGGACGCGGCGTCGCGGCGCGCGTCGTCGGCGGGCGGCAGCGGCGGCGCGCGCGGCCGCGCCGGCGCGCGCTCCATGGCGGCGCTCAACGACGCCGTGCGCCACGCCACGGACGGCTTCGTGGGCATCCTCGACATGTTCGGCTTCGAGGACGCGGCGCCGAGCCGGCTGGAGCACCTGTGCGCCAACCTGTGCGCGGAGACCATGCAGCACTTCTACAACACGCACGTGTTCAAGTCGTCGGCGGAGTCGTGCCGCGAGGAGGGCGTGTCGTGCGCGCTGGAGGTGGACTACGTGGACAACGTGCCGTGCATCGACCTGGTGTCGTCGCTGCGCGGAGGCCTGCTGGCCGCGCTCGACGCCGAGTGCGCCGCGCGCGGCTCGCCCGAGCAGTACGTGCTCAGGATAAAGGCCGCGCACAGGTGCGACGACAGATTTATTACACTAGTTTTTTATTTTTCTTGTTATTGTTAGTTTGAAATAGATACGATGTGAGGCTAGATAAAATCCCGATTCCAATCCGACTGCGCAGAGCGCACCCGCGCCTGGCGCCGGCGCGGCCGCCGCACGCGCGCCACTTCGCCGTGCGCCACTTCGCGGGCGAAGTTTGCTACGACGCGGCGGACTTCCTCGAAGCCAACCGAGACGCCGTGCCCGATGACTTGCTCGCCGCTTTCGACAATAGAACATGCGAGTTCGGATTCGCGACACATCTATTCGGCGCCGAGCTCAAGGTTTGTTAAATAGAGTTTGTTTTAATCATTTAAGCTATGCAGACGACATGTTGGCCCCATCGGTCGGTGCGCTCCGTAAGCTTTTCGATATTTGCGAGTCGTATGCTGCTTCTCACGGCCTTGTATACAACGAAGGCAAGTCAAAATACATGGTCTTCAAGTCCGGTACCAGGTGTCCCTCCACCGTCCCTCCTGTGTTACGGAACGGTGTGGAGCTGCATAGGGTGTACTCTTTTAAATACCTGGGCCACTTGGTGACGGACGATTTGAAAGACGACGCAGATATGGAGAGGGAACGCAGAGCATTGTCTGGTCGGGCTAATATGCTAACACGCCGGTTCTTCCGATGTATAGCCGCGGCCAAAGTAATTTTATTTAAAGCACATTAAATGTTTGTAAACGCACCCCCGATACAGAAGAAAATCCTAGTGTGGGACAACGTTTAAAAAAATTGCAAGTCACTATACTCGGGGAGCCTGTGGTTCAGCTACAACCAAAAAGCCTACAATTCTCTGCAGATCCAATATAACAACGCATTTAGGGTGCTATTGCGTCTGCCTCAATTCAATTCAAATAATCGTCATCTAAAACTGTTCCAAATTTTAAGTTGATAGCATTAGTAGTTCTTGAGATATCCAGCTGTGACAGACAGACGAATAGACTGAGTCGCACCATAAGGGTTCCTTTTTACTGTTTGGTGTGTACGTTACCCCAGCAGGAAAGTATCTCCTAGAGAGATATGAGTGGAACGTATAATTAGTGCGTAATCTGCTGTAAATGTGCGCCAAATAAAAAGTTTGTGCGTTTTGTCATTATGGAATAAAACGGAAAAAACGATTCCTGCTGGGGTAACGTTTTTCCAGCAGGAAATTTCTAAACGAAAGGTCGGAGAGAGAAATATTTTGCATGGGCAGAAAGCTTATATTTGTGCAAAAATGTGCGCCGAAAATATAATTTGTGCGTCTTCAGGTTTTCGAGATATTGCATTTCCTGCTGGAGTAACGTTTTGCAGAATCGTGTATCTCTAAAACCATTATATGTGCGCCTGTAGAATAAACATATACGAGTACTTCTTTATTTGTGCGTATTTGTGACAGAATTAGATTTAAGAAAATATTTATAATTTTCAAGTACATGTTTTGTTTTTTATTTATATCGACTTAATGCGAACATTTCCAAGCTGAATATTTTCAGTATATATTTTTGACTAAAAGCACTAATTCTTGGTTTAGACCCACACATCTTGGGTTGAGTCGGTTCCTTGTATTTTGCCGTCAAAGTTATGACACCGTCGTTTTGACTTTTAGCAATATTATTCAATAACGCATGCATGTACCCTCTTGAAACTTTTTATGGTTATTAAAAGCACCACGAAGTACCGAATACAGTTTTCAGCGAGCTTATACGTTTTCTCATTTAGGCGCTGTAGCATAATAGACGTAAAACCAACCAAGAAATGTGGCTTTATTTAACTAAAAGAATTACACTGATATTGAATACAGGTACAATAATTATGACAAAGATACGCTGTGACAAACGTCACTGTTACCATAAATACTTACTCAAGGAGGTAGCCCACGTTGTATATCACCTCAGGCGCTACAATATTTTTTCGGGTTTTCAAAAAAACGCGATTACTTGAAAATTATAAATATTTTCTTAAATCTAATTCTGTCACAAATACGCACAAACAAAGAGGTACTCGTATATTTTTATTCTACAGGCACAGATATAATGGTTTTAGAGATACACGATTCTGCAAAACGTTACTCCAGCAGGAAATGCAATATCTGGAAAACCTGAAGACGCATAAATTATATTTTCGGCGCACATTTTTGCACAAATATAAGCTGTCTGCCCATGCAAAATATTTCTCTCTCCGACCTTTCGTTTAGAATTTTCCTGCTGGAAAAACGTTACTCCAGCAGAAATCGTTTCTCCGTTTTTTCCAAAACGACAAAGCGCACAAATTTTTTATGTGGCGCACATTTACAGCAGATTACGCACTAATTACACGTTCCACTCATATCACTCTAGGAGAAACTTTCCTGCTGGGGTAACGTAGACCTGTTTTGTACGAAACCCCTAAAAGGAGTGGAAAGAATCATAGTGCATCAAAAAAATCATCCGCATAGCTGTCAACAGGAAATGTGCCCATGAGGCTAGCAGCATTGCCACATTGTATGGCAATGCTGATTTTTTGGCCAGCCCTCTGGTCACGTGAAGAGTCGCCCAACCGCTTGGCGATATCTCGAAAACAAAAAAAATTATATGAATTAAAATGGATAGAAAAATCTAGGAGAATATTTCTTATAGTGACGACTTCACTGTGTTCTTGTATTACTTTGTGCTCGAAGCTACAGTGGGGCTCATATGTAACCATATTGTCGAAGTGGCTAAGATCTGCAGCTTTACGTGCTCTCTAAAATCCGTCATGTGACTGATGTAGAAACAGCTCCATTAGTATATTTTAGTTATTTCCATAGTGTTAAGTCGTACCTACGCTACGGTGTGCCTATGGCATTATGCTTTGGGGAAATGCAGCAGACATTCAGGCTTTATTTGTGCTGCAGAAACGAGCCATTTGAGCAATTTATAACCCAAGTTACCTATAGCCATTCACTGAGGGTTAACTAAACCGTTCGAGGCCCGTGGCAAATTCATCGGACCCCCCCCCCCCCCCCAATAAAGAAGCTTATAAAGAAGTTTTTATCAAGATCGCTCGGCACTAGGCGTAGTCACAGGAATTGTGAGAAATAACAGAAATGCAGTGCACACTTCAGGAAAGCTTGAAGATATAAAACTATTCTTTATTATTAATAAGTCAGCAAGTTCTCTTATAGAAGACGACGTTTATATTTCGTGTCTAAAAGAGGATCAAAAACTGATCATTTCCTTGGAAAACGAGATACTATATTTTTTAATGGATTCTCCACTGACGGGGGGCCCCTTCCGGCTGAGGGCCCTTGGCATTTTGCCACCCTGTAGTTACGCCACTGGGTTCACCTGATTATTTATTGACATTATATTTTATTTGATTTACTGGACATAACTTTATTAGATACATAAAAAGTGAAAACGAATGTGAGTGGAACACGTGAATTTGAGTAGGTACCATGCAGGCTAGATATATATGACTTTAAAGCTGACCGGCTTTTCTGTAAAATTGACTACCCCTTTTTACCCCGCCAGGGGTAGATTTTTGAAATACCGTAATACGCGTTATTATTATTATTGATTTTTTTGTTTTTTCATATACATAAGGAGTTTCGAAATATCGGACCGCGCGTTAAAATTCTTCCATACAAACGTTGACACCCCCCAATCCCCCTTTTGTGTGTAGTTTAGAAAAACAAAAAATTAAAAACTTTATAATTTAATGAGATAAGTATTCGTGCCAAGTTTCAAGTTTATTAGGTAAGTCAAGGAATAACATTTTTCTCTAAATCTCTAAAAACTAAATCTCCTCTTTTCACCCCCTTAAAAGTCGAATTTCCAACAACCCCTTCTTAAAGCTCGCCTACATTATAAAAGGAAGCTGTGTACCAAAGGAGAATGCCACGGGGTCGTACCAACTTGCGGGGAAGTGTGTCACAACCAAATCTAGTTCATAAAATGACTCCTATTTTTTAAATCAGATTTACGTTTTTGTTATGAAAGAGTTTTATTATTTTATTTTTATTAGTCATAAAATTACAGAACGATGACTTGCTGCTTGGCGGCCTGCTTAGCCTTTAGGCGGACCTGAGCGGCGATTCTGTTAAGATCACGACGAGATTCCCAGATTTCGGACATCAAAAATAAAAATATTTTTTACAATTTATCACAAACACTTATTTAATATCCCCCGGTGATTAAGTACGCAAAGTTTTATATCCGCGTTTAAGCGTTTTTTGTCGCGCCGTGGTCCCGTCAAACGCTTATATTCGGACAACGGTACTAATTATGTTGGTGCTCGCCGTAGTATCTCGGAGTTATGCGCATTCTTGCGGTCAAAGTATTATCAGAGTGACTTCGCTCATGTTTTGGCCGAAAATCGTATTGAATGGCATTTTAATACGCCCGCTGCTAGTCACTTTGGTGGTAATTGGGAAACTAATATTAAGAGCCTCAAGTCGCACCTGTTTCGCGTTGTAGGCGTACAGATTCTCTCTTATGAGGAGCTGAGTACTGTACTCGCTCAGATAGAGGCAGTCATGAATATTCGTCCACTGTGTCCAACTCTATCTAGTGACCCGTCGGAGTCTTTAGCTTTAACGCCGGCTCACTTCTTAACTACGAGTCCTCTTAAGTATTTGCCCGCTATGGATGTTGATGAAGACAGACTGCATCTCCTAAAGCGTCACTCTCTTTTGGATAGGTTAGTTCAATCCTTTCGGAGGCGTTGGAGAACAGATTATTTGCACACGCTGCAGTCGCGTCAAAAATGGAATACTCCATCGAATCCAGTCACTGCTGGTACTGTGGTAGTTTTAATGACCGAGAATGCGCCCCCTCTACACTGGCCTCTAGGTGTAGTGGAGGAAGTTTTCCCTGATTCAAAGGGACCGCAACCGGTTCGTATTTACGTCCGGTTGTTCGCCTCTGTCCTCTGCCTAATCAGCAGCAGGTTTCAAATTAGTTTAGTAGTCATAGTAACGCTTTATATGTAGTTTAGGAATAGGTTAGCAGTTAGAGCTTACGCCAGAATTTAGTTATTTGATTAGTTTCGCTTATTGTTTTTGAAGGTAACCCTTCAAACCCGGGGGGAATGGTTGCGCCAACATTCAAAATATGATTGACATCCGCTATTTCCTATATCCATCTCCCTTCCGCACATACCGCGCGAGTGAATAAGAAGATTTCGACCGCCATTCTTTGTCGCGATTCACTTCCGAATTTCTCCGCAACGCGCGCGCAATGGCGTAGGCCCGCTCCGCTCGAAAAATATTGTTAGCTTTGGAATCACCGCATTTTCATCTGTAATAAGACTTAAATAAGTGTTTGTGTTAAACCCCTGGAAATTCATTATATTATGATGAGATGATGGTGTGATTGGATTATGTGATGGTGAGTGTATCTGTTCATGGGATTGTGTTCGTACGGTTGCTGCTCGCGTGTGTGAGGATGTTTCGTTGTCATTTGGCAGAAATTTTCTGACAATCCTGCAGGTATTCAAGACTGCTGCTTTCTGGAGAGTCTGATAAGTGTATGGTGGTAAATCGAGTGTTTTTAAAGATTGGTGGAGCTGTTTAGGTATTACACCTGTGGTTGACAATACTATAGGAACTATGGTGACATTGCTAAGCCGCCACATTCGGCTGATTTATATTTTAAGGTCTATATATTTTGAAAGTTTTTCTGCTATAGTACTCTGTAGATTGTGTGTATTAGGAACGGCTATGTCTATGATTTGTGCAGTTTTGTTAATTTTATCTAGTAATGTGATGTCTGGTCTATTGTAGTGTGTTGTTTTGTCGGTGAGGAAAGCTCGATCAAAGTACAGCTTGTGAGTAGAGTTTTCGAGAACTGTTTCGGGTTGATATTTATAATAAGCTACAGGTGGCGTGGGAATTAATTTATATTTTACTGCTAATTTTTGGTGGATTATATTTGCTATTTGATCATGTCTGTATTTGTAATCAGTCTGGACTATTGCTTTACAAGCACCCTTGAAGTGTTGAATGGTTTCGGAGCAACTTTTGCATCGCCTACATCTGTCTTGAGGAACTCGCATTATGTGTTTCTGGTAATTACGAGTTTCTATTACCTGGTCCTGGATCGCTATCATGAAACCTTCCGTCTCAGGGAACAGTTCTATTATTATATAGTTGTGTTGTGTTGTTGTGTATAGTCTCTTAAGACCATTTTCTTGTAGCGATCACGGACCTGCCCTTATTGACTCATCTCAAAACATAATGCAGTACTGCTCATCCCCCATAGTAAATATCGTGATAATTTATATGTAGCAATTTGACCAGACCTATAGGGAATATCTATGTAAAATTTGAACAAAATCTGTCTGGTAGTTTTTGCGTTTACCTGGAGCATACATTCAGACAAACAGACAAAAATTCTAAAACTATATTTTTGGCATCAGAATCGTTCTCAGACCTCGTGGTAATTACTTTTTTTCAAAAATATTCAATGTACAGTTTTGATTTCGCTCCGATTTTATTATATGTATAGAAGATGTATAGATTTCGTCAATGGTGTCGATTCCTTTGTTCACAAACTGAATTAAAAAGTTTAGTGCATCTTTTTCTTTTTATTTCATTAAGAAAAGGACAGAAGTTAAATTTTAGTTTAGTTCTGTCAAATTAATCTTTGTAGTTTTTCTCATTCCATCATTTAATTTAATTCCAGGCTCTAACCGCTCAAGGCGGGCCGACAGGCGGGCAGTTCCGCGCGTCGCCCACGGTGGCGGCGGCGCTGGACGCGGCGGCGGCGTCCACGTTGACGCAGGACTTCCACACGCGGCTCGACAACCTGCTGCGCACGCTCGTGCACGCGCGCCCGCACTTCGTGCGTTGCCTGCGCGCTAACGCCAGCGAGACGCCCATGCTGTTCGAGCGCGCTGTCGTCGCGCGCCAGGTGCGATGTGTCCGCGAGTGCTCAGTGCGGTCGGATTCGTTTGCTTACGTTGTTACTTCCGTTACAGGTGCGCGCCTTACAAATTTTGGAAACGACTCAACTGATGGCGAGCGGGTACCCGCATCGCATGCGGTTTCGCGCGTTCAGCGGGCGGTACCGCGCGCTGTGGCGCCGCGGCGCCGAGCGCGAGTCGGGCGCGGCGTGCGCCGCCGTGCTGCGCGCCGTGCAGGCCGCGGCCGCGCCGCCCGCGCCCGCGTCGCCCGCCGCCGTGCGCTGGGCGCTCGGCAAGCGCCACGTGTTCCTCAGCGAGGGCATGCGCCAGGTGCGTGCGGCGCCTGCTCGGCCTCGCGCCCGCCGGCCTCGGCTCACCCTCGCGCTGTCCGCAGGTGCTGGAGCGGATGCGGCGCGCGCGCCGGCGAGCGGCCGCCGAGCGCATCCAGGCCGCGTGGCGCCGCGCGCGGGCGCGGGCCAGCCGCGCGCCGGCTTTGGCGCGGCCCCGCCCGGCGCCCATCGCCGGCTCGCCGCCGCCCTCGCCGGGCCGCAAGGGCGCGCGCTCGCTGCCGCCCGCGCCGCAGGAGCGGCCGCCGCCGCTGCCGCCGCCGCGCGCCTACACCGTGGCGGGCGGCGTGAAGCTGGGCTACCCGCAGCAGCGCACCGTGGGCGCGCCGTGGCGCGACGCGGCGGGCGTGCGCCTGCGCGCCGGCGACACGGTGCTGGCCGTGGGCGCGGCGCGGCGCGGGCTGGTGGCCGTGCAGGCCGCGGGCCGCACCCTGTGCGTGCCGCACGCCGTGCTGGCGCCCGCGCGCGCGCGCCCGCCGCCGCCGCCCGCGCCCAAGCCGCCGCCCGCGCTGCGCGTGCTCAGCGAGTGTACATAGCCGATTGCAAATGGAAGCGCACGAATGTGGACTCGTATAACTACAGCTCTCCTGTCAACCGACCCCGCAGTATTATGTACAGCGCGACCATATGTTGTTCACGATACAGTCTAACCTGGTCACAAATCCAATTTGCTAACACTGACATTAAAAATTAGAAGCGTGTGGACTTTTTTACACGTGAAAATAATTCACACGTCTCCTGTAGGGCGCCTCAGACGTCCTCCAGGCACTTGCACTGATACCGATGATAAGGTTTATTATTAGAAATCATACAAATCTTTTGCTCCCCGCTCTTAGCTCAACTTACGCATTAAAACTGGCCGGCGGATAACGTGCCATACGTACGCACGCCCTGACAAATTGTATCGAAACTCTCCTCTATTGTAATATAAATGCAACTGTAGACACTGATATCCCGACGCCTCTCACTCGCATCACAATAAGCGTGTCCAATTCCCCGATTGTTCTTACGGGTGATGAATTTATAAATCTACTAAAAGCGAGCAATGTATGAATAAATAATTTATGCAGATAACACGTATAGGTACGTAGAGTCCCGTCCGGTAAGATTCGTCCCTGGGGTGCTACCAGGGTTGTATATTGGTGCTAACGCCCGTATCGCTTAGTGCACAGCATAAGTACGTAGCGTATTCATACTCGGAATTCGCGACTGGCATAGCTTCTGTTACCATATCGTCTAACATATACCGCTTTAGAGGTAGCTTTCTTTTGAATGTGTCATATAAGGAGTGTTGCAGTATTACTAGGCTGTAGTGTCCTGGTCGGTCGGTCGGGCACTCGTAAAGCTGCAACACAGATGTACTCGCGGCGAGGAGTGGTCGGGCGGCCCGCACAAGCTTGCCAACCAGAGTCTGATTAATAAGTATACTTACTATGTAATCTAATGTATTGTATAATGTCGATAAAAGGTACAAATAAAATTATATATTAAAACAATCACTTTATTTTTTTCCAATAGTATACAAAATATGTGAAACTCTGGAATGTTTGGAGGACGCGGCACCGGGCGCAGACCGCAGACCGGTACAAGTGGTTGAATGAATATATTATAACAACAAACCTTCCTTGCAGTCGGGTAAAACACGGTCTGCGCCCGCGCACGTCACAGCTACTTCGCACAACTGGCTGTGTTCATACACTAAGTTAATGTAATCTACAGTTGAAGTTGTAAACGTATCTATCAGAAAAACATCAGAAAAGAGTTTCAAATGAAGTCAGAGAGGACTCAAAGATAAAGTGATATTACTTGTATAGCAGACAAACATCTATTACACATTTCATTAGCTACGGTTACAAACTAGGCGTCAACACGAACACTAATTCTCTCTTTTGATCTATTAACAGTATATAAGTAATATATTCATCAATATAAGGTCGCGACGCGATACAATCACAATAAATGCGTAACCATGTATAAATAAAGACAGCAACGGTTTATAATAATATGACAACAAGTATGCTAAGGTCCCATCGATAAACATGTAAATGTTAACATCATATGCTTCGTTGTGATATCACACGGCCGGCCCCGGCCTAAGCACAAATCATACCATACATATTACACCAACATTTTATATTCTGTTCCAAAGTAATCACACACTATTATTTACATTTGATATTACTTAACAATTGTATTATATAAAAATACATGAATATTCGACGGTCTCACCAAATGATACTTTCATAAATAGATTGTTGTAAAGCTTGACAAAGCACAGAAGTAGTACAGAAGGAGTACTCCGCACAGACGCTTCGTGAGTGACTGCAGCCGTGGGGAGCAGTGCTTCTGCACGCGTCAGTCGCCCGGACTGACCGGACTCACGTCGGCGAGACACTAGTGTACAAGTGTACGTCCCACCGACACACTAAGGAAAATTTGGCCACTCTTGTTACTTATACATTTTGAAATACTTAATAAATACATTGTAATACTAGTACATTATTCAATTGTTTTATAATTTTATTATAGTAATACTGTGAAATATAAAAAGTAATTACATATATTAATATTGAAGCTCAAAACAGCATTCCAGTGAATTTACCAGATCTATAAATTAAACTACATTAGAATATAGTAGATTTGTAAAAACTTGCCGCACTCGGGTAGACGACAGTGTGCAGTCACTGGTCAGTATCCACGCCGCGAACGGGCGTGGCGCCTGCCCAAGTACGGCGAACACTAATAACTAGGAAAAATGTAAAAATGTCAAAAAGCCTACAACTAGTACGAACGAGGGCTAAGTTTCGCTTTACCATCCCACGATTTGGGAGTCCAATGGTTTACGAGAAGAAAAAAAAACAAAATCGTAGAAATTTAGCAATGTTTTACTTCATATTAATAATGAAATAAATACGTAAATTTAGTGATTTAGATACTTTTTATGCATTTCATTATATTACATACATTTTGCTGATTTAAATTAGTGATATTAAATTTAGTTGAAAAAAAACGTAAAACAACGCCATTTTGGTATCACTTCACGTAGTTTTTCAGTGAAGCAAATAAAAACTTAGGATGCAAGAGCGAGCGAAGCGAGCTCTGGACTTGGGGCACCCCGACTCGGAAAGGTTAGGTTAGAAGGGGATGGCGGGGTCGAGTGAGCAAACATAGCGAGCGAACAGACTTCCATTTATTATTGTTTGGAAAGCAATTTAGACCCGCTCCGTGTAGTTTCTTTGTTTTTTCTCCATAAAGGTTTTTATCGTTTCTATATTTTTGTTCTTTTTTGGCGTAGAAGGGCTTTCAGAGTCACATTCTCTCATATTATCGGTTATTAATCACAACTAAACACTGAACATGGAATTTTTTCACTCACAACCGTAACTTATTTTGATCAGTAAAATTACTAATGAGGGGCAGATCATAAACAACAGTTCACAACACAACAGAAGAAGACGCAATGTCCATGCAATTCTATGAACAATCGGATGTATTCGAAAAAATACAATAAAAAACTAAGGCAAGTAAGCTAAATTCCGGAAACAACCCGTACACTCACCAGACAATAATAATCTCTATTGTAAGGTGTTTAAATTCAATTTGCATACCGCGAAGTTGAATGGCTGTATTGGACGTGGTGCGAGGAATTTTGAGAAGTCCCCGACTCCCCGTGGCGTGCATTGCTTTTTTGCTACAGGTTTCTTTTAGTGTTGCCTTATTTAGAATATCTTTAGTGAAAAAACGTTCCGTTTCACCAAAGACTATATAACCACTTGACTGCGCATACAGTGCCCCGACGCTCGAAAACTATTAGCGATTTTTCGCCTATGTATAGGCTACGATAGGAGTAACCATTTTAGTTGTAACCAAGTGTTAGACCTGTGTGCACGCTAAATAAATACAAATTTTAAAACCTTTTAATCCAATTATAACGCATCAAAATGCCTTCATGCGCGGTGAAGTGGTGTGGGAAACATTCCAAGACATCTAGTTACAAAAAGGATGGCATAACTTTTCATCGGTAAGTATACAGAACGAAAATTAATTTTGATTTATTCAGATCATGAGTCACCGCAGGGGTCTAGCTAAAATGGTTCCTAGGTAAAAGAGCACAAAATTTGTTTTGCGCGTTGATGTCTTTTGGAAAAGTCCCTTTCTTTCATTAGACAATTGTAATGCTTTTATTCCTTTCTTTTCCTTTGTATTTTTATCGTGACAATTAGTGGTGTCCCCTTTAATAGCAGTAATAGCTGAAATTTGATATCGACAGTAATAAAATTAAAATTAATATATTTTTTATTAAATTCACATACTCTTTATGTAAGTTCCGGATTTTTTTTGTTTCTCTCTGTCGCCGACCGATCAGTCCAGGATTTACACCAATTTATTATGAAGCCATAGATAACAAAAAATAGTACAACTTTCACTTGGATTCTCAACAATTTGGCGGTGGTCTTTGATGTAAAAAAGATTTGTTCCTCTTTGTGTTTGACATACATGTTTTCATTTTAGATTTCCGAAGATTCCGGAACTAAAAGAAAAGTGGATAAATAAAGTTAATAGGGAAAATTGGTTTCCAACAAAATATAGCGCTGTTTGTTCAAGGCACTTCACCCCCGATTGTTTTGAATATTTAAAACAACGCCGCCGTCTATTTAGTTCAGCAATACCAACGATGTTTTTGCCTATTTTGGTAAGTTTTGTTTTTATTTATATAACTAGCTTTTGCCCGCGGCTTCGCCCGCGTGGATGTCGGTTATCGCATAAAAAAGTACCCTATGTACTACCCTCTCCATATCCCAGGCTATATCTCAAAATTCTAACTTAATATTAATTTTAATGTGACTCACTATGTGTTTATTACCGAGCTGGTAATGAGTTGAACTATCGAACTAATGTGCACACTAATAGGGTTGAAAATAAAACCACAATTGTGTACTGATCTAAGCTGGTATATTTAATTAAAATTGCGAGACCCCAACCAAATCGCGGTAACGAAACCATAGCGAGATCTATTTCGACGTCAACGCCATCTATCGAGCTTGACATCAAACTCTTAACATTTCACAATAATAACTATGGTTTTATGGTTTCTTCATGAACGCTATGTGAATAGAAACCGAAACAAATGATTTAATATAGTAAAAGTACTTATGTTCTGAACGTGAATGAGTCTTTATCTAAAGATAACAAACACAAAATCAAAATACGAAATTTCACTCAAATTCTTAAAGCAATCAATTGTACCAAATACAACACGAAATAAAATTGCGACACAAATAATAATTTTAGAATAAGTCACGTAAGTACTAACTTTTCTCAGGGTCACGTTCGCAATTGGACGAAATATTAGACATTTATTTTGTACTTGCAACACGATCTGGATGTAGAATTCGATAAATCGACTAATAATTGACCGGTTGACATTTTAGCGGGAACACCACTAAACGAACGAAAAAAGAAAACAAAATACGTCTATACTCTGTGGTTGTGTGGCGGTGTGACGCGATGCTTAATGTAAACATTCATCAAGGTTATACGTGCGTAAAGTAATGGATTCAATGAGAAAACGGTTTAATCTTAGAAGAATCTTATACAGAATTACTGAGAAATAAGTGTAGATTTCGTATTGAGTGTTAGTTTATCGAAAAGTGATAAATATGTCAGTGAAAAAGTAACGAAAGTTTTGGAATGCACAAATTTTGATCATAAGGCCGCCGTGTTTAGTAATGTTTTTATGATAAATATTCTTGTATACTGTTTGAAATACACGTAAGTAGCTAGCTTATTTATCTACGAACATAATTTGGCTAATAGCTACTGATATTATAGCGTATTGTTATCGTAATCGTATTTCCAAGAGTAAAATTCGGCAAACAAATACCTACAAAAAGTCAATAAAATGGATATAGTATGTTATCCTTAAGAGATAGACATATGCCATCGCGGACTTTTTTGAAGACCTTTTTATGATACACAATTCCACCATACATTATTTTGTTATATCTCAAAGGGTTTAGACAGCGTTTTCGTTGAAAGCTCCCAGACGGCTTATTTTTTTCCGACACCTCCAACAAATATCGTTAATTCATACAAAAATGCATACAAAAACATAAAAAATTATATACTAAAACCTTCCTAGAGAACCAAGCTATCTATTGGTGAAAACAGCATGAGAATCGGTGCAGTAGTATTTGAGTTTATCGCGAACAGACAGACAGACAGACAGACAGACAGACGCGGCGGAGGACTTTGTTTTATAATATGTAGTGATAGTGATAGTGATGTTGGGAAACGTGAAATCGTAAATATAAGTAACATTCATTCTTTACAGGCTTCAACAAATAGTATGACTGACTCTAATGCTAATGTACCTGGGCCTTCGCATCACAATGTCGCCCTCGTAAGTTAATTTGTTTCGATGAAGGACCAGGGTTTAATTTTATGTAACTGCCTTTATTGATATCCGACATGCTTAATTACAGAGTTCATTATCAAATAAAACAAGTGCATGCTGAGGCTAATACATCAACTGCAGACCAGGCTCCTTTGCAGAGTTTTCCATGTGATGATACTAAAATTTTAAGGCCTTCCCATGATTATGAGATTCCCGTAAGTATATTTTTTTACATTCTGATCAACTGAATATTTCTTGAAAATGCAATATTAATATTTCTTATTACCTCTTTCTTTTCTAATTTATTTTTTTCTTATGCTTTATTTTTCTTTTTCAGAGTTCAACATTAGGTAACAATAAAATAGAAGACCCTGTAATAGACCTGACTCCACGTAAACGCAAAATGAAACGACACATAGACCATCTTAAATATTCCCTTAATAAAAAAAAGAAAGAGGTGAAGAGGCTTCAAGATAAAAATAGATCATTGGTAAAAAAAAATGCGAATCTAAAAGAAATTTTGAATACTTTGACACATAAATCTTATATTACTCAGGAAAATGAAGACATTTTAAGTCGCATAGGTGTACAAAACCAAGAAATTGTTAAACGTCAAATATTGAAATCAAAAAAAGGACATATACCTAAAATAAAATACTCACCGGAGTTACGAGCATTCTCCTTAACGTTGCATTTTTATTCCCCGAAAGCGTATAATTTCGTTAGAAAAACTTTCAGCACATGCTTACCTGCTACAAGTACTCTAAGAAGTTGGTATCAATCCATTGACGGTAAACCAGGATTTACAAAGGAGGCAATAGATACTATCAAAATGAAAGCTAGAGAATCGAAGAACAAAATTTACGCCACTATTATATTCGACGAAATGGCAATCAGAAGCGGTGTTGAATATCATCCCCAAGGCAGAAGGTACTATGGCCACGTGAGTTTTGGCGCCAGTTTACAAACGGATTGTCAAGACGAAGCTAAAGAAGCCCTTGTTTTCATGCTGGTGCCAATAAATGCATCTTGGAAAATTCCAATAGGATATTTTTTAATAAATGGCATCAATGCAGATCAAAAAGCCGCTCTTCTAACGGAGGCAATCCATTTGGTAGAAGAGGCTGGTGTAAACGTCAAAGCTATTACATTTGACGGCTGCCCAGCAAATATTACAATGGCTAAGAAATTAGGCTGTTCATTTGAAGTTGATCAAATCAACTCCACCTTTAAAAATCCCTGCAATACTTCAAGAATAGCAGTATTTTTAGATCCGGCACACATGATCAAGTTAGTGCGAAATGCATTTGAGTTTTATAGGAATTTGAAGGACGAACGGGGCAATATTATATCGTGGGAACATCTTGTAAACTTACATAATTTACAAACAGCGGAAAATTTTCATCTAGCTAATCGACTAAGGGCTTCTCATATATTTTTTAAAACTAAAATTATGAAAGTCAGCTTAGCAACCCAAATTTTCAGTAAGAGTGTATCAGATGCACTCACATTTTGCAAAAAAAACCTTAATTTACGTAAGTTTCAAGATGTTACACCCACAACACAGTTTCTGGAAATGATAAATGATCTTTTTGATATTCTGGACTCGCATACTCATGGATATGATTTGAAACGAGCAGTCAATGCAGAAAATGCTGCGAATGTTATATTTAAATTAAAGATGGCAAGAGATGCTCTACTAAATATGTCCGCAGACATAATTGTAAGAAAAGTAAAACAAGAAGTTCTACTTGTTAAATCACCACGATATACCGGATTCATGGGATTTTGTGTGTGTATCGAAAGCGCCATTGCTCTCATACATGACTTGGTCCTGAACTCAGAGTGCGCCATAAAATATCTTCCTCTTCATAAAATAAGCCAGGACCACTTGGAACATCTGTTTGGAAGTATAAGATGCCACGGTGGATCAAACAACAATCCTAGTGCTAGGGTTTTTGAAAGCATCTACAAGAAGCTCCTGACCTATGCGCAAATTAAAAATAGTGGTAGCGGCAATTGCAGTGCTCTTGGTCAAATTTCAATTTTGCAATGCACTTCTGCAGTTAACCGTATCAATATTACGACAAGATACAAAGACCAAAACATAGATCTTGAGACTGAGAGCTTGGATTTTTCAGGCCTTGAAAGCCTGTTACCCTGTTCTGAATTCGGTGAAAAAGTAGTTGAATATATGGCCGGCTACATTGTCCATGCTCTGATAAAGCAAATAAAATGCCAAACTTGCATTGGGGCGCTTATTGGTTTACCTAATCAAAACACCTTACAATTTCAAAAGGACACTAAAAACAAGTTATTGTACGGATCTACCACAGTAATAGAAATTTGTCGTCGTTGTGAAATTCATATTAAGAGGGCGATCAATGAGAGTGGTTCGAAAGTGCTGTCTTCGAAATATAATACGGATTATTTTATTAGATCGGTTTTAAAATCCCTGATTGGGTATAATTTATTCCCAGATATTCATTATCATCAATTTGAAATAGAGTCCACAAATCATTTAATTGAATTAACAAGTAATTCAGAAATATGTGGACGCTCGTTTATCTTTTTTTACAAAGAATAACCAGGACCCTAAAAGTTTAATTAGAAAAACATATACCAAATTAATTCATTTTAAAAATCAATAATAACAGGATAAGTGCATATGTTTTTGTGTAATTTATTGATTTTGATTAAATATTATTTCTTTCATTTTAATTGTGTATTTTTGATAACGTTAAAATCCATTTTATCGATATCGACTATTTTCCCTTATTGAAGTAGTGCACCCCTAACGATAGCCCTACCTACGCAACTTGACCTTGAACTGACCAATTGCAGCCGCGCATTCTTCCTCGTCTCCCGGCCCGCAGTAGTGAGTCGTGTACTTAGAAGAAATCGGCCTATACGCTCTCTAGTGGTTATATTCTCTTTGCGTTTCACCCATAGCCAATTGCCGTATTTTGTGATACGGCAATGAGGGGCCTGCCGTAACGTATACCGTATATTCTGAAAATAAATTGTGGAATGCCGTATAATACGGCAATTGCCGTATCAATAACAACGCTGATGCCGACCATTTACGGACTAAAATGTTGCCATTATTCAAAAACAAAACTTAGTTTAGTAATTTTTTTGGTAAAAAATCAATCAATAAACTGACGTTACGTATGCAGAAATTTCCATCAATGCAGTTTTGAGAGACAAGACAAAAACATTATTTTAGACGACAATGCACTGTAAACTGGAATATTATTGAATCTGATACATAGAATCCTTTCCAATAACACACAATTCTTGAACAAAAATAGATTAATAATGAATAATTTTTGATCTGAACATTGCAAATGGAGCATGGGACACAAAAAAAATCCCTTCTTTTTTTATATAAATTAACAATATTTAAGTAAAATATACCAATTTAAGTTATTATGGATTAGTCATGGGCAAAATAGCTCACTGAAAAGAAAAATAGCGATTAGCTCTTTCACTCTAAAGAACTATATCACTCTTCTAGCTCACTAGCTCATCTATAGCTCAGTGACTCAGACGGCCATCTTCTAATTAATATTAATTCAAATGATTACACTTCTCAGAAATATTTAAAAGTCCACTATTGTTCTTCACGAAATCTGAAGTAATACGTAAGTAATTATTTACGCCACTTTACTAATCAACAACACTACTCACAAAGTCTTAGTGTATTTATAATAAACTATGTACTTTGTTCGTCAAAACAACCGAAAAAGTACTAACTTTATAAGTCTTTCTGTTTGTTATGACTTTCAGTAAACAACACGCAAAAAAATATACAATGCGGTTCCTTTTATAATGTGTCGAAGTATTTTCTACTTTAAGTCAATGATCATAAAGATAGATTTACAGTGATGTCTGTCGAATAGATTTACAATGACGTATTGTGCCGGAGAGCTATTGTTGGAAGAACGAACGATGCGACTTGCAAGCCGAATGATCCGCTCGGTCGGTCGGTGACTTCGGGCGGTCATGGGTGTGTCGCTGAAGTACTGAGTTAGTGAGTCCGAGTGAGCTAACTGAGCTAGTGAGCTATTTAGCGAGCGAGTGAGTGAGCGAGAGCGACGTCAATCGAAAAGAGCTAGCTCTTTTCTATCACTCGCTCACGAGCTACCCATGTCTATTATGGATACGTAAATAGTTAATGTTGGAGTAGTTAATTTGTTTTAAAAAGTAGAACACTCAATTTTGAATAAATAGCCTGTGAAACACAGAGTGAAAGTAATGGGACAAGTCATTTCAGAGGTAGCATGTTCATTGAAAAACACTCACGCATGCACACTTAAAAGTCACGCCACGTCGCAGCTACGTGTACACCTGAGTTAGTAAACAATCTCAGTGTAAAAACCTACGAGTAGGTGAAATGAGCTGTCAATAGCGTCAGTTCAGTGGTGGTGTCGTCACGGCATTGTTAGAGAACATCGTAACCTCTGTGTTCAGTCCCTCGACGGGCCCGCGCACTCGCCAGGCGCGGCCGGCGGTACACCGCGTGGCTTTTTGAGGCGGGGCAGGCAAACGGACTTAGCAAGCACTGAAACTTTTTTGTTGCCAAAGGATCCTGTTTCTTATGAGAATAAAAAAAAACTCTTGGACCAACTGAGTAGATACTAGAACAGTCAGAAATCGCAAAAAAAAAACTTCCCATACATTCCGTATGAAATTTCATAATTTTTTAGGGTTCCATATGTCCGAATGAAAAAACGGAACCCTTAATATAAAATCACACTACATTTTGAAAAAAAAAATAAAAAAAATTATAGAAAATACTTCTATGCTATAGACTGCAGGAAAACATATAAGAAGTCTAAGGTCTTAAAATAACTAGGTAAATCCTAATATTGTGTGTACAAACTTACATTTGCAGTTGTCATGTATGTTAAGTTTGTTCTTGGTATAAACTGATCCCAACTACGGAACCGTTCATTATACGTGGTTCGACACGCACTTGGCCGGTTTTTTTATGATGGATTGACTACACTGGCCGCAACAACAAAGACATGCCGAAAAAAAAAACCAAAAAGAAAATTGAGCTTTGAATTTCGAACTAACACGCGTCACAATTTTGTTTGTTTTGTAAACAGTTGTAGATTGTTAGTTGCTTGTGATTTTTGACATTCTGTGACAAAAATGATCTCAAATAATTTAGAATGTGTAGACTTGTTAAAAATCTTATTTTTAAATAATGAAAACCATATTTTCATCCGTTACACTTGAATATCGTGCCTACTAACCTTTTCTTGAACGACCTAACATTTTTTTTTTGCGGCCAATCTACCCCTTACGAAATGTATGATAAAAGTTTTTTGCGATTTCTGACTTTTCTAATACTCAAACTTTAGTTGGTCCAATTGAGTTTTTTGATCCTTAACAAGAAACACACAGGTCTAACAGACGTGACACCACAACTCACCAGCTCCAAAACTAGGGCATACATAGCCTTAGGTCGACCAAGAAGCCTCCATAAAAATATTACGGCACTTAAACCGACAGCGTGCTAAACAGGTGAGCGTGGCTGAGGCAGGCTTATTCCACAAATCCCCCCTGAAAATCCCCATTAGGAGGAAAAGTGGAATCTGAAAACAGTCTAGAATTCACCCCTGATAATCCCGCTAAGGGGGGAAACTAGAATTGAAAAAACAAAAAATAACTTATTTCAAGATCCCCTGAAAGTGATTTTTTTACATTAGGGTTCAGTTTTTTCCACTGAGGGGATTCTCTCAGGGGGGATTAGTGGAATAAGCCGCTGAGGCACCACGTGACAAGTAACAACAGTTAAAGCGTCTCCACGTTGCGCATGTTTCAATATTTTACAGCAATACTGAACCGATTCACATTGTCTGTCAAGCAACATCATCCTGTACAAATCTTATAATAATATACTTAAACTCCATACTTATATTAATATTCATCTCTAACACAATATTTATATAATCGATACGGAGACTGTCTCCACAAAACAACGCGTACACTTTACAAGCGAATACGATATCATTACAATTAGTGATACACCTAAAAAAACGTGAACGCAGATAATAATGTAAGATTCGGCAGTGGCTCGAATTGAACACACACTATAAGGCAGTGCTGGGTTACACACGGCGGTATTTGTACTCACATGTTACATTACATAAACGGCTCTATCTCAGCGCTTTATCGCTCTATGTATCTACGGACGCATTACGCTAAAGCTCTCCGCTCACTGGCCGCGCCCAGAGCACGTTGCTCGCTCGCCGAGCAGCGCGGCCATGTGCTCGCCGCACTGCGCGGGACGCGTCGGTGAGCGGAGAGCGTCATGTATCTACGGACGCATTACGCTAAAGCTCTCCGCTCACTGGCCGCGCCCGGAGGATGTTGCCGCTCGCCGAGCAGCGCGGTCTTGTGCTCGCCGCACTGCGCGGGACGCGTCGGTGAGCGGAGAGCGTGTGTGACGGACGTCGCTATCGATACAGCGAGCAGATGATCACAACACTGTAAATATTCCATCGAATATCAAGTGTTTTGGCACTGTTCGCATATTCATTACAGAATCATAATGGCGTTATGTCGGTAGTTGCTTGAGCGATCGCTATTTATATCGACTGGAAAAAGCAATACAGAGCGCGCAACCACCGACGCCCGCGCACCGAGCGCCTACGAGCAGCCACATGACAGAGTACATAGTCATCGTGGGCCACGATCACACACTTGTGACGAGCTTACACGTCATGTTGAATATTTACAACGGACACCAGGTATGAACCGTATACCTTCGAGATCACAACATAAACACGAAATAATCTAGCTTTACTAGTCGAAACTGTACTGAACGATATAGTTAATAGAAGCGTGACGGTTGTTCGTCGATCGCACTCGACCGATCGGAGCGATATTTCCTTAGTGTCATCCGACAGCTGGCGACAACCGACCGCGGTCGAACAGTCGGAGACTGCTCGTCGACCGTGCCGTCCGGTGAGTTTGTCGGCTCCGGTCTGCGAGTGACTTCACTACTCGCTCTTCGGCTCCTCGAGTATACTGAATAGATAGTGTGCGTGGGACGGCTCGGTGCGTGGCACGCTGACTACCGCAAGTAGCTGGGGAAGCAGCAGAGCGGGCCCCGCCGCTAGTCGCGCGGGATAGGCGTGCTGCAGGCCAGCGATGGCGCGCGCCGGCCCAGCGGCGAGCCCACGCCCGCGCCCTCCCCATCGCCCGCGCCCGCGCCCGCGCCCTCGCCCGCGCCCACCGAGCCCGCGCCCGCGCCGTTCGCCGCGCTGTCACCCGTCAGCGACGTAAACACACTGCTCGACGACACCTCGCGCACGCAGCGACGCTGCTCCGCTGCAATATCATGACAATGCACTATTTTAAGATTAGCTTATTAAATATTACTGTGCGACATTGTCCTCGCATAAATCGTCGAAACCTCAAGTCGCATCTATCAGAAATTTTGTTTTTACAAATATATCAGGACCAGGAGTACGGTTTTGATTACCGATCAACGATAAAGTTTTCCTGTTGGCCAAAAATCAAAAACTTTTTAATGTGCTCTATACGAGGGCGGCACTGAAAATTTCGGGAATCAAGGAAGAGACACAACATTACTATTTAAAAATGTATTTATTGCTTTTCGAAGTATTCTCCGCGAAATTTGACACATTTTTTCATACGATGGAACCAATCATTGAAGCAACCATTCCATTCGGAAGTTGGGGTCTCCAAAATGGCCGTTTTGTAGGCGTCCACAGCTTCTTCAGGTGATGAAAATCTCTGTCCACGCAATTTATTCTTTATTTTAGGGAAAGTATAGAAATCATTAGGGCTTAGGTCGGGGCTGTACGGCGGATGGTCTAATAATTCTGTTTTCTTGCTCTAAAAACTCTTTTTTTCTGTGCGCGGTGTGAGAACTCGCATTGTCGTGATGGAGGATGATGCGGCGGTTGCAGTTCTCTTTACGGAGTTCAGAAACGACCTGTGGCAAACAAATGCTAGCATACCATTCTGCATTAACCGTTCTTTGTCCCTCAAGAGGAATAGTCGTAACATGGCCGGTTTTGAAGACACACATGTCCACCATTTTTATTGCAACATTCCGTGAACGAACAATTTTTGTTGGCTTTAACTCATTTTCGAACACCCAAACTCGTGACTGGTTTTTTGTTTCGGGTTCGTACGCATATATCCAGGATTTGTCACCTGATACGACGTTGTATACAGCATTTGAGGATCCTGCGTGGAATCTTTCGAGAGTTCTGACGCACCAAGTAACGCGAGCCGCTTTTTGCTCTTCACAGAGCGAATGCGGTATCCATCGGGAAAACAACTTTTTTACACCTAATTGTTCATGCAAGATTATTTGTATTTGACTCATGCCAATGTCTAAAGTTGCCTGAATTTCGCGGTATGTTACATGTCGATCTTCCTCAATTAGCTTACGCACAGCATCAACGTTTTCTTGGGTGACTGCAGTTTTTGGACGACCTTGACGGGGATCATCACTGAGCTTGACACGTCCACGTTGAAATTCAGCAAACCAGCGATAAATTGTGGTTTTGGATGGGGCTTCATCACCAAATGCAGAAATCATCCGGTCAACACACTGTTTTTGTGTTAAACCACTTCGAAAGTCATAATAAATCATCGCTCTTGAATTTTCTCGAGTCAATTCCATTTTCTCAACGACTAAACAAGTTTGACAAAACCTTGTGACAAGACCGAGAATCTTTTTTAAAATAAATAAATGGTATTCGATTTTTAAAACCAAGGAGTTTTCAATTAAAAAGATTTTAATATGACAGGAACAGTGGAAATATTCCATTCCCGATACTTTTAGTGCAGCCCTCGTATGTCGATGCTGTCGAAACCGCAGATGCAATTTTCCGGACAAACATTGATGTGTCGACGCTAAAAATATGTACATAATATGATTTTATTGACATTATATCGTCTATAAATGTAACCTGTTTCGGATAAAAACAGAAGCTTATGTCACGGGAAACCTAGGGACCTCAGCTGGACAATAAACCCCCTCGCGCGGACATGGCAACACCGGCCGCGTCGCACGAGCCGACATGTTTTATCTCTCACATAAATGTTTTATGGCCGGTGTCGTGTTATTGGCGATGTCACGTCAATGCCATCTTGTGATCCGCACAAAGGGCCCGCGACGCATGGCTAATACTGATTATGGTGTTTCAACTCAAATTGATAACCGCGCGAACAGGACCCGCCAACTACTTATTAAATAATTTGGCAATAGTGGCAATAGTGGGGAGTCATTGTGTTCAAACGACTCGCAACTTCGTGACGACTGTGTGGGCTCCTTTCTCTCCCGAGACTGTGGCAGGATAATTATTATGGATAAAACTTTACAATAACGTTATTTTGTCTAGCCAAACTGGACATTTCCTAGCATTTTTTTAAATACTGAATATCCGAAAATTCACTCAAGATGGAATTTTGATAAAAAAGTAGTATTTATTTTTATTGATTCATACAGTAATGACTTGTATGTATGGAATAGCATATTGGGCCCAACGCTTCACGAGTTTGCTGGCACATATGCACTCCTTAGGTGAAAATTAAATCATTGCATTAATGTGGCGTGTCCACATGGTGCGATTTAAGTCAAAAAACTGCCAAGAAAAGACTCCGACTGCGTTAAATGAGACGAACTGGGCGGCCAATACTGATTTGGTCACAAAAGTATTTACACAACATCTGAGTATTTTTGGTGACAAATAATACTCAGCAATATAAATGCGATATTCTTTCGAATGTCAGTTATTAACTGCCTTTTTTCCGTTGGCAACCCATTACGCACGAATGGCGCGAAATTCAAATCTTGCGTGCATTTTGGGATACCCATCCGTTACTCGATTTATATAGTTCCGAAGACGCTCGCTTGCGACAAAGTTGTTAACAGCGACAACAAATGGTGGTGACAATTTTTGTGGAAGCCACGTTCGCGCTCAGACTGAGATCAGATCAGACTCAGATCCGCCTTGTACGACGTTACTTTTAAAAGTAGTACCTAGTTAATGGTGTGCTCACCGATCATGTTGTGCAGGTTGTCGATGACGACCTCGGTGTTGTAGGTGGCGTCCACGGCGCGCTGCAGGAACGCCGTCCACGTGCTCAACTCAGCTTCCTGACACACAAAAACATAGTGATAATAAACCTATAATTATCAGACCCGCAGAAGAGATTATCTCTTCTGTAATCACAGTGAATCGATACATTAGAGTTAGTAAAGAACAAAATAATTATTGTCATGACAGCCAAGATAACTTCGGAAGTCAGATTTCAAGTTTTCAAGCTGGCTGGACACGTTTTCGATCGATTATCTAAGATTCTGTAGCGTCACAAATTCTGAAATAAGGGTGTTTAGCCGTCACATAAAGTCCCCTATTGACCTAGTTAAATGCGAGCTATTTTGAAGATTTGTCCAGCCATCTTCAGTCACATCATTTTCTTTAATTCTGAAAACACTCCGAAAAATTAAGCTTGATGAAGCTGAGAGTATTTTTGTAGTACCACATTGGGTTCCTCAACTCTGGTACCCAATATTTATGTCAATGCTAGTGTCAGAACCAATGATAGTTCCACCAAAAAATAACCTCATATGTTCAGATACGGGCAACCTACACCCTCTCAGAAATAATCTACGACTTGCTGTAGGAGTGTTGTCCGGGAAGCATTCATGAGGCGTGGAATAACAGCAACCTCTGCTGAAATAATGTTATCCTGTATCACTGAATCAACACTAAAACAATACCAATCACCAATTAATGCTTGGAGTGAGTATTGTAATAAGAATGATTTAGATTTTTTGCATAGTTCTATTCCTAATATAATATCTTTCTTAACCGATAAGTTTAATGGAGGTTCATCCTATAATACACTAAATTCAGCTAAATCTGCACTAAGTCTAAGACCAAGACTTTTCTAGGACGATAGGAATAAAATATTTCTCAAGGGAGTATTTAAATTGAGACCAACAATATCTAAATACGACCATGTTTGGGTTGTCTCTATAGTTCTTAATCATTTTAAAAACAATAATTCTAACAATCAAATTATACTACTAGAAGAACTGACCAAAAAAGCAGCAACATTAATTGCAATCTCTGCTGGTCATAGAATTCAAACTATCTCATCTCATTAATTACGTTTGACAATATAACACAGCATAGCAACCAGCTACAGATCAAAATACCTGATTGTATCAAAACTACTACTCCAGGTGGTTACCAACCTAATCTAATTCATCCATTTTTTCATGATGAACCTAAAATTTGCCCTGCTAGGTCAATTATAGATTACATGAAGAGAACAGAGGCCCACAGAAACAATATTAAAAACCTTTTCATTACATACTAGCTTCCGCCCGCGACTGCGTCCGCGTGAAATTTCGGCCCACCCATCGCGTCGCATCCCGTCGCTCGCCCGCGCTATCACTTCGTTATCGCTTAGCGTTCTTTCTGACTTTTGTTCTTTTCGCTTGGCTCCTAAGGATCATAGCGTGATGTTATATAGCCTTCCTCGATAAATGGGCTATCCAACACTAAAATAATTTGTCTATTCGAACCAGTATCTAGTTCCTGAGATTAGCGCGTTCAACCAAACCAACAAACTCTTCAGCTTTATAATATATAGCTGACCCGCGCAAATTCGTCTGCGTCAGCTAAGAGACAGAGTGGTTTAAGTAATGAATTTTCAACTTATTTTGTTACGGAGTTATTTTAAAATTATGGTATTTCCTAAGATGTTGATTGAAATCAAAGGATGTCAAGGACAATTTTGTTTACATTTAAATACTTGTGATTAATAACATATTTATTTGGATAAGGATTAATATTGTGTTGTTCCGTTGATACAACGGAATCTCTCAAAAGGGAATATTTTTTCCCGTTTTTGTAACATTTTTCATTTATGCTCCGCTCCTATTGGTCGTAGCGTAATGTTATATAGCCTATAATATTCCTCATTAAATGGACTATCCAACACAAAAAGATTTTATCAATTCCAACCAGTAGTTCCTGAGATTAGCGCGTTCAAACAAACAAACAAACAAACTCTTCAGCTTTATAGCGGTAGGCGTGAAAACGTAACATACTGACAGACAGACAGACAGACAGAGCTACTTTCACATTTATAATATTAGTATGGATAGCTTTTGCCCGCGGCTCCGCCCGCGTGGATGTCGGTTATCGCGTAAAAAAGTAGCCTATGTCCTTCGCCATATCCCAGGCTATATCTTTGCCACATTTCATGACGATCGGTTCAGCGGTTTAGGCGTGAAAACGTAACATACAGACAGGCAGACAGACAAATAGACAGAGTTACTTTCACATTTATAATATTAGTAAGGATAAGGATTTGTATGGATGGTACGGAACCCTTCGTGCGCGAGTCCGACTCGCACTTGGCCGGTTTTTTGTTTTTTGAACGCGCTAATCTCTGGAACTGCGAGTTGGATTTGAAAAAATCTTTTTGCATTTTACAGCCCAATTCTTGAGGAAGAATTACATTACTATTAACTAGAACCCCATTTTTTTTTAAATGAAAGTTTATGCGAAAACGAAGTAAAAGCACGGGCAGGCAATCTGTTGCGACGGGGTGGATCGGGGGAACAAGAAATTTAACGCGGATGAAGTCGCGGGCAGAAGCTTGTATTAGTATATAGATAAGAAACCATACAAAAAGGCCACAGTCTCGACAATAGGGATGTGTCCTGGGTAAAAAAAAAAAAAGAAAAACTGTTTAGTCCGTCAATCAGATAATAAAAAAATATTAGACACGTTTATTTTGCTTTATCATATTAATAAAAAATTACTTAGATAAAACACATTAAAATTGGGGAGTGGGGGCTAGTTACGTCACAGCTACGTATAAAATCTACTGAGAAGTGACGTCATGACAAATTTGAACTCAATGTATCGCCGTAATAATTGTCTTTAATTCTTGTATTTCGTCTGGTGTATTTCCTGATCTGATGAAACTTAGCAAAGTGATTCCACTGTTCAAATCTGGCAGCACAACTGATCCCACGAATTTTCGGCCTATTTCGATATTACCTACATTAAGCAAAATCTTTGAAAAATTAATTTTAAAACAAATGTTAGGACATTTCAATTTACATAAATTACTTCATTTGAAACAGTTTGGTTTTACAAAGGGTCGTTCAACTACAGACGCGGGCGTGGAATTACTTAAGAGCATATTCGAGGCCTGGGATGAGTCGCAGGATGCTCTTGGCATTTTCTGCGACTTGTCTAAGGCCTTCGATTGCGTACATCATAATACACTCATCAGGAAACTGCATCACTATGGTATGAGGGACAGGGCTCTCGACCTTCTGACTTCTTATCTGAACAACAGAATTCAGAAGGTTGATGTTAATGGCAAGAGATCTGCAGGATCTGCGGTCACTATGGGCGTTCCGCAGGGTTCAATTCTAGGTCCTTTCTTGTTTTTGATTTACATAAATGACTTACCTTATCACATAAGGGACAATCACAAGATTGTGTTATTCGCAGATGACACTTCCCTCATTTTTAAAATCAAACGTCAGTTAGTCAACTTTGAACAACTTAACGATGCACTCTCTAAAGTTGTTCATTGGTTTAATGTAAATAATCTTCTCCTGAACGAAAAAAAGACTAAATTCATTAAATTTTCAACGCCAAATGTCAGGCAGCTAACTACTAATGTTCAACTTAATGGAATAGATTTGGACCCTGTTGAGTCGACGGTTTTTCTTGGAATAACGATTGATGGTAAATTACAATGGGGCCCACACATAGAAATATTGTCAGGAAGGCTAAGTTCGGCCGCCTATGCTGTTAAAAAAATTCGACAGATAACTGATTTAGATACTGCCAGAATTGTTTATTTTAGTTATTTTCATAGTCTTATGTCATATGGGATTCTTCTCTGGGGAACCTGTGCGGATATTAATACAATCTTTGTTTTACAGAAAAGGGCTGTTCGAGCCATTTATAACCTTGGTGCAAGAGATTCCCTTCGGGAAAAATTTAAAGAAATAGATATTCTGACTGTAGCCTCTCAATATATATTTGAAAATCTATTGTATGTACACAAAAATATATCAAATTTTAAGAAAATGACCGATATTCATAGTCTAAATACCAGAAATAAACACAATCTTGCTGTACATCGCACTCGCCTCCACAGAGTAGGCAACTCATTCATGGGTCAATGTATACGTTTTTACAACAAACTTCCCATTGAAATTCGAAACTTACCCATTAAACGATTTAAAAGCTGTATTAAAACCAAACTTTGCAAAAAAGGGTACTATAACATTTCTGATTATTTAGAAGACAAAAAAGCTTGGGATTGAACTGTTCGCTCTGCTTAAAGCCGTTTGATTAAACCGTAAAACTTGACATTTTAATAATTATACAACGTTTTATATTATTATTACTTATTTATTGCACAATCTAAGTAAATAAATTGTTTCTGATTTGGTTTTGTAGCTATAGCTAGCTCTATAGTTACTTACTTATTTATTTAATCCATTCAAAATATTTGTTAATTTTGGTAATGCTCGTCTAGTGGCAACCACTGATCTTTAAACATGTCTTATCTGCGGATAATGCTGTGGACTGCAACATTACTACTTGAGTTTTGTTAACATTGTGTGTTATTTATGTTGTAGTTGTTTATTATCCCTCAATAAATAAAAATAAAAAAAAAATACCAATTATTGACATTATTAAATATTATATACAAAATGACATGAATATTTACTTTGAAAAGTATTACATATATTACTTTAATTATTGTGAATGTGAGCACTATGTGGGTCATTTGTTTTCTTTAAGATTATCTCTTTTTTCCTCTTTCTCAAGTAGTTTTAATGATGGTCTGGTTTTTTGAGTACTTTATGCGGCCTACCCAAATGTCCTTTCTTTGGTATTGTTCGTCGAGTCGTTGAGCTCCTTAAATCCTGAGTTGAGCTATACGTTTACTGACAAATGCTTGCACTGACTGGACAGGTCCACTCAAAATTGTGTGGTTCTTTCCTCAAAAGACCATTTCAGACACGGATCTACATGGTCCTCACATGATCTGACCAAGATTATGTCTGGACTTTAAAAGAGACTTTGACCCCTGAGTTTGTTTCGCCATTTCTTCTCAGGGATAGTCAGATAGGAAATGTCGACTTCCTCAAGCTTGTTTTTATATTTTTTATATGACGTGTAAAAGTGATTCCGATATCCTATTTACAGAATAAACGATTTCATTTCATTTCATTACATTTCGTAATGTTTAGATTACGTAAAAAAAGAAAAATTACGTGTCCAATATTTTTTAATAATCTACATGACGGACAAAAAATATTATTTTAGTCATCATCCCTATTAGTAGATGGATTAAGGACACTCTTAAAAACAGTGGGATAGACATAAACATGTTCAGTGCATATAGTCCTAGACACGCATCCACTTCAGCAGCAGCTAAAAAAGGTGTCAATATTGACGAGATAAGGAGAACTGCAGGATGGACCTCGCAATCACAGACCTTTGCAAAGTTCTATAACCGTCCTATAATGAATCAACCTAATTTCGCAAGATCAATACTCAGTGATAGAGACAAGTATTTTAAGTAATAATAATTTTCCTACTATTATACAATCTTATGTTATTCTATGGTCAGAAGTAATGACAACAGAAGATTGTTAGCCCCTAAGGGTTAGAAATAGAATAGAATAGAATAGAATTTTTATTTTGCATATATGGGTAGTACATAATAGTTCTTAAGATTACATTTAGCTCAGCCACATTTTACCAATCGGCATGCAAACATTTGAAATTATTTATATCATTACTAGCTTCTGCCCGCGACTTCGTCCGCGTGAAATTTCGGCCCACCCATCGCGTCGCATTCGCATCCCGTCGCTCGCCCGCGCTAAAACTTCGTTATCGCTTAGCGTTCTTTCTGACTTCCGTTCTTTTCGCTTGGCTTCTAAGGATCGTAGCGTAGATATATAGCCTATAGCCTTCCTTGATAAATGGGCTATCCAACACAATTTTTTTTTTTTAATTCGAACCAGTATCTAGTTCCTGAGATTAGCGCGTTCAACCAAACAAACAAACTCTTCTTTATACTGTACTGTATATAGCTTTATAAAATAGCTGACCCGCGCAACTTCGTCTGCGTCACCTAAGAGAGAGAGTTGTTTAAATAATGAATTTTCTACTTATTTTGTTGCGGAGTTATTTTAAAATTAAGATATCTCCTAAGATGTTGATTGAAATCAAGTGATGTCAAGGACAATTTTGTTTACATTTAAATACTTGTGATTAATAACATATTTATTTGGATAAGAATTAATATTATGTTGATAAAACTCCTTCGCAAATAATGAATTAATTTCGAAAAAATTTGATTACTATAAAAAAAGGTTATAGTGAGTCAAAAGATAGACATATGCTGTCGCGGACTTTTTTTTTTAACTTTTAAAGAGGAACAATTCCATAATACATGATATTTGCGTAACTTAAACCGTTTATGCAGAGCACGCAACGGAAGCTCCCAAAAAGGAATATTTTTTCGTTTCCGTTTTTGCAACATTTTTAATTTATGCTCCGCTTCTATTGGTCGTAGCGTGATGTTATATAGCCTATAATATTCCTCAATAAATGTACTATCCAACACAAAAAGATTTTTTCAATTCCAACCAGCAGTTCCTGAGATTAGCGCGTTCAAACAAACAAACAAACAAACAAACTCTTCAGCTTTATATATTACTATATAGATAGATTATTACACTTATTTAGATCAATTTATAAATTACTAGTATTAAATTTTAAATCGTCAACTTAATTAAAAATATATGTTTGTATTAAAAGGAAAATATAAATTAGTATCATTAGATTATATATCATGTCATTACTATTACAAATATCAAACCATTATCATTACATCATTTAAAAATGTCAGAAATCAAAATGTCAAAGATCATAATGTCAAAAATCAAAAATGTCATACATAAAAATTTCAAAAATAAAGATGTCACTAATTAACAAATATTTTTCTCCGATAGGAACTGAGTTACACTGTAGTACGTTTTATCTACCAAAAAATTCAGTAATCTACTCCTAAATTGTGCTGTATTTGAAGCTTTCCAACTACTCGGTAATTTATTGTAAATAATTGGGGCCATGCAAGAAACGCTCATGACGCTGTCATGATGGCCCGTTGGTTAAGGCCTCGCCACTCATGCATGAGGTTGTGGGTTCAAATCTGGGCAAGTACCAATGTGACTTTTTCAATTCATATGTACTTTCTGAGTTTATCTTGGACATTACTGACATCGGTGAAGGAAAAACATCGTGAGGAAACCTGGACTTATAGTTAGTAGTTAATATAAGTCTGAAATCGCCAACCCGTCTTGAGCAAGCGTGGTGATCAATGCTCGTGCCTTCTCTGTATGAGAAGAGGCCTTTGCCCAGCAGTGGGACAGTTATAGGCTGGTATTATTATAAGAAACGCTATTACGCATTAAAGTGGTTCGACATGATACTTGACATAATTTGCTGTTGTCACGCCTATTCCTTGGGAATGCAACAGCCAGGTTGTTGGTTAAATCTATCTTCTATATCTTCTATCTATCTATCTATCTATCTATCTATCTATATCTATATCTGTCTATATCTATATCTTCTATTCTATACATATAATAAATCTGTAGACGTGGCGTTTATGTGCATTGAAAATAATTTAAAAAAAAAATGGGGTGTTAAAGAATAACCAACAGATGCCATTTCATCAATTTTTGGAATATTTGTCTGATTGTCTATCTGGATTGTTTGAACAGGTTCCACGTAAAAAGTACCAAACCAATATGGTTAACTTTTATACTAAAATATTGTGTATAACTCGGGGTAGTGATTAGTTTTTGTTTCATCGCAATCGCTTCACTCTATCAAAAGATATTATCAATTAATTAAGAATTTAACTATTCACTTGAAACACGTAACGACATCTACTAACCTAAAATGATACTTTAAGTAAGGTTTGAGAGATAGTGTTTCTTTTAAGGTAGTTATTTTAGCCCACTGCGCGCGCAAACTTAACTCGATACATTGTGAATAGATTAATAACTCCTAATGACCCATTCAAAGGTTAGGCTAATTAATCAAAATTAGTTGTTAAATAGTTTAGTAGTACTGCTCTAGGTGGCGCTATACTTAATTTATATAGGTATACTTAATTTATTTAACATGAAACAAGAATGATAAATATAAATATGCATTCCTTTAAAACTATTTATCTTTTCTTTTCGTTCTTTTAACGTCATTTTCTGAATCTAAATGATGGTAGATCTACCACCCTAATTTCAGCATATTTTCAGAATTAATAATTCGAGTAAATAAAAAGGGTTTTCTGTTCTAAATAGGTTTTATTCTTTTATTGGTGACGTTAGTTCGGATCTCTGACTCCGTGTTCCTTCTCTGCTATCATTTTCATCGTTGCTGTTAGAATCCATTGTGATGTGATGATAACGAGACGAGAATAGGTAAAAAAAAAACGTTAATACAAAATTCAAATGGCCGCGAACGAATATATATAAACAAAACGCGCGAACTCACTTTTCATTAAAAAAATCAAACATTCCGGTTCGCGATAATTTTGTCCACAAACAACCCACAATGTATCGTTGTCACGCTCACTCCGCTCCCGCTCACATCAATACCGACGCGACGGAAAGACAAATATCGCGCCAAAATTGGAGCACAGATCGTTTCGGAATGCTGCTAACTGTCAGTTTCAGTGTCATCCATCCGTCACAATCACATCATTGGCAGTTCCGTTTCAAGTGTCAAAATTTATTTGTTACTATGGCCATCCGACGAGACGATAACGTTCCATTACAAGTATATGACGCATGCATGGCTCAAATTGTGTGTTCCTAAAAAATATAATCGTAAATGTAATCGTTATATTTTATAAATAGGTAGATTTGAGGCCGAAGTTGGTAGATAGGTAGATGGGAGGTGAAATAGGTAGATCTACCACAAAGTTGGTAGATATGACAACGCTGGTCTGTTTGCCTATAATACTTCTCAGAAATTTAAGTCCACCTAAACTTTGCAATGGCACTCGGCTCATAGTCACCAATCTCCAACACAACGTCATCGTAGCCGAAATCTTAACAGGTTGCGGCGCTGGTGATGTTATTTTTATTTCCAGAATTCCCCTCATTCCCAATAATTTCCCGTTTAATTTTAAACGTGTGCAATTCCCCGTCAGCCTATGTTACGCCACGACCATTATTAAGCTCAGGGCCAAACATTGTCCGTTGCGGGGGTGGACCTTAGTATTGGTTGCTTTTCCCACGCCCAACTTTATGTAGCTCTTTCGCGTGTGAGGAACTCTTTTTTTTTTTTGGGTGGGACATTACCCAATAACTTCTCCTGTTTTGGACGGAGCGGGAAGGCGTGTCAGACTTTTACTGACTAAAACCCACCCGTGTTCCTTCAGTTGCCTGTGTGCAAGGGCCACGGTATCCCTTTCCGACAAACCCGCAACCCTAGCAGGCACCGGTCTCGGCGGACCCCGTCAGTGCGTGCTGACATCTCTTTGAGGCGCGCGTGGAACATAACGTGCCGTCGACCCGGGCCTGGTCCTTACCGGACGGCGAGCTGCCCATAGCTCGTCGTCCGCAAGCCCGCGCCTACGGTGGCCGGAAATCGGCTACTGATTCCTGCCGCCCAGGGCATCTCCTGCAGCGACTAGGGGCGTGAGGGCGCACAGACTGCCGCTCCTTCACGCGTTCCACCTCCTCCTTCGCGAGCATTACTGCTTCGTCGAAGAAGGTGACTGCCTCCCATGCACTCTCGCTCCGGACCATGGCCTGGACCAGGGCTGGATGCGAGAGATCGCCGCCGCCGAGCGCCTCCGTGAGGACACGGCGGTGGTCTGCCCAAGCAGGGCAGACCTCCACCGTATGCTTCACCGTGTCCTCCAGGCGATTTACACAGTGGTAACACCCAGGCGTTTCCTCCCGCCTAATCCGAAACAGAAACCTCCCGAAACAACGGTGTCCGGTGAGGATCTGTATCAGGCGAAAGGTAAGCACGCCGTGGCGCCTCTCTAGCCATTCTTCAAAGAAGTGACTTATCGCCACAATTGTGGCGTGCCCAGCGCTGGGTTGCGACAATCGCACCCTCCAAGTCGCCATGAGATCCCGCCGGAGCTATGTCCGCTGTGCCGTGATTTCTCGCAGCAGCGGAGTTACGCCTCGGCGTTTCACCTCCTCGCACCACTCCCATAAGAGCACGAGGATTTTTGCCTCCAGATCCCAAGGCGGCAATGCGGCATGGAGGCTCGCCGCCTCACCGGAAACCGTTCGGTATCCCCGTACCAGCCTGATGGCCGTGACCCTTTGGGACGCGTTCAACCGGCGGGCAGGTCGCCGCCTCAAGGAACGCGCCCACACTGGTGCCCCGCAAAGGGCCATGGACCGCACGACCCAGCACGAGGCGTTTAGTACTTAGTTCAGGAGCCAACTGTTCAACCTGTTTTTTGTCCACTGCTTGTACAATCTTGTTTAATGTATGTCTAACCGCATGTTGTGTTTTTCTTTGTACAATAAACTTATATTATTATTATATGTTTGCATATCTCGGGACCCTGGGGTCCCGGACCTTTGGAAGGCGTACGAGGGGCCGAAGCCAACTCGCAGAGGCCCCTTAGACAATTTTAAATGGAATGAGGCACCAACCGACGATTATCCCTGTACGCACTATGCAAGTGCACCCAAGGACAACCCTCGGTTGGTGTAGGACTATTGCAGGATATGGAAAACAAAGACATTGGACTATGGGTTTGGGTGGTTAAAATGGACTGGCTACCAAAAACTATGGAAGGACTATGGCCCCTGCCTGATCAATGTTTTTTTATACACGGATAAAATGGCAGGGGGTGACTTGCACACTCAATAATGGGCCCCCTAAAACGGTCGCTAGCACATAGTGACGTAGCGACAAAGGGGCAACATGTCCTGAGGTGCTCGAGGAGTGGAGAGGTATTCCACGGCTCTCAGAACAATCCCAGAGCCCGGAAGATGGTCAAGATCCCTACAAGCACTTACTGGAATACTTCCTTCCTCCGAGCACGTTTGCTCTTGCGAATCTCCACTCAAGCCGGCCAATAAAGGCAAGAATGAGGTGGGAGCTCAGTTCCTCGTCAGTGTTCACTCCAGCCAGCCAATAAAGGCAAGCTAGAGATGAGGAACATGACTTCTCCCGGGAGATAGGGTCCGTGGGGTCGCAACTGCCCAACAGCTCGCCACATGCTGCCCTGCGGGATTCTGTATCTCTCTTGGTCTGGCTCCTCACCCTAGACATGTTCCGGTAAAGTAAACTCTACCGGCACAGACCCAGAGTTCGGAGCGCGCAAGCCCCACCACGACGTCAACGTAGAGATACGGCGGTGGGGTTATTATTATTATTATTTTATTATTTTATTTGTATATGTTTACATATCACGGGACCCTGGGGTCCCGGACTTTTGGAAGGCTTACGAGGGGCCGAAGCCAACTCGCAGAGGCCCGTTAGACGCTTTTTAATTAAATGAGGCACCAACGATGATTATCCCTGTACGCACTATGCAAGTGCACCCAAGGACAACCCCCGGTTGGTGTAGGACTATTGCAGGATATGGAAACAAAGATATTGGACTATGGGATTGGGTGGTTAAAATGGACTGGTTACCTAAATCTATGGAAGGATTATGGCCCCTGCCTGATCAATGTTTTATTATACACGGATAAAATGGCAGGGGGTGACTTGCACACTCAATAATGGGCCCCCGAAAACGGTCGCTAGCACATAGTGACGTAGCGACAAGGGGACAACATATCCTGAGGTGCTCGAGGAGTGGAGAGGTATTCCACGGCTCTCAGAACAATCCCAGAGCCCGGAAGATGGTCAAGATCCCTACAAGCACTTACTGGAATACTTCCTTCCTTCGAGCACGTTTGCTCTTACGAATCTCAAGCCGGCCAATAAAGGCAAGAATGAGGTGGGAGCTCAGTTCCTCGTCAGTGTTCACTACAGCCAGCCAATAAAGGCAAGCCAGAGATGAGGAACATGACTTCTCCCGGGAGATAGGGTCCGTGGGGTCGCAAATGCCCAACAGCTCGCCACATGCTGCCCTGCGGGTTTCTTCATCTCTCTTGGTCTGGCTCCTCACCCTAGACATGTTCCGGTAAAGTAAACTACCGGCACAGACCCAGAGTTCGGAGCGCGCAAGCCCCACCACGACGTCAACGTAGAGATACGCGGTGGGGTTATTATTATTATTATTATTTTTAAATGTTTACATATCTCAGGACCCTGGGGGTCCCGGACCTTTGGAAGGCGTACGAGGGGCCGAAGCCAACTCGCAGAGGCCCGTTAGACGCTATTTAATTAAATGAGGCACCAATCGACGATTATCCCTGTACGCACTATGCAAGTGCACCCAAGGACAGCCCCCGGTTGGTGTAGGACTATTGCAAGATATGGAAACAAAATATTGGACTATGGGTTTGGGTGGTTAAAATGGACTGGTTAGCTAAAACTATGGAAGGACTATGGCCCCTGCCTGATCAATGTTTTTTTACACACGGATAAAATGGCAGGGGGTGACTTGCACACTCAATAATGGGCCTCCGAAAACGGTCGCTAGCACATAGTGACGTAGCGACAAGGGGGCAACATGTCCTGAGGTGCTCGAGGAGTGGAGAGGTATTCCACGGCTCTCAGAACAATCCCAGAGCCCGGAAGATGGTCAAGGTCCCTACAAGCACTTACTGGAATACTTCCTTCCTCTGAGCACGTTTGCTCTTGCGAATCTCCACTCAAGACGGCCAATAAAGGCAAGAATGAGGTGGGAGCTCAGTTCCTCGTCAGTGTTCACTCCCGCCGGCCAATAAAGGCAAGCTAGAGATGAGGAACATGACTTCTCCCGGGAGATAGGGTCCGTGGGGTCGCAACTGCCCAACAACTCGCCACATGCTGCCCTGCGGGTTTCTGTATCTCTCTTGGTCTGGCTCCTCACCCTAGACAAGTTCCGGTAAAGTAAACTCTACCGGCACAGACCCAGAGTTCGGAGCGCGCAAACCCCACCACGACATCAACGTAGAGATACGGCGGTGGGGTTATTATTATTATTATTATCAGCCTCGTAAAAGCAAAGGAGTTGCATAATGAAATTCAGTACAACATTATAACTCCCGTTTGGATGCTATTATGGTTACTATGACTCTGGGTGTTTTAATGTTGGCAAGCAGTGCTATTCTGTAACTATCTCACCGTGAAAACATAAGTGAAGTGAGCGTGGAGTGAGCTGTCAATAGTGTCAATCCCAAGTATCAGGTAGAATTACAGCTCACGTCAAGCTCACTTCAACTAAGTTTTCACCGTGAGATTTTTACAGAATAGCACTGAAGCTGTTTCAGAAACTTTTATAGAGGATTTATAGCATGGGCGTAGATAACATTATTTTTGCTGTGGAAAGCTTTTAATAATCCTCCGTCGGTTCCATGGAAATCGAGGAATCTACATAGTGATCATCACGATCGAACATCACTTACAGGTAAGTTCGTTTGATCACTCATTGTACTTGCACTCCGTCCTCGAGATGAGTATCCTGAAATAAAGCATTATTGACACAATGTAGTACCCGATGCGCGCGCAGGTGTAAATAAAGGCACTGGCAAAACCGCTAAAGAGCCTATATAAAAAAAAAAACACAAAATAATGTTTAGACCGATTAATATAGTTTTTTTTTTTTTTTTTTTTTTAGTTCCTGACGGAACAGGCTAAGGTCTGAGACCATGCTGCCTAGTCAACAGTTAGTATTTTTACTTGAGTAACGTAGATCCAGTTCAATTCATCAGTATCCGATCATAGTGTTGTCGTATGACAAATTTTAGTTTAGTTAGTATGGAATTAGAAACTTACTATTGGCATAGAGAAATATATGTCGCAGCAGTGATAGTACCACCACAGTTCAACACAAATTAAGCTGACATGAGGAGTGATGACAGGGCTACAGACGTAACCTAAGTTCACATGTGGAAGCAACAAATATATTGGGTATTGAGTAAATAGGAAGGTGGGTAGGTACTTTCGTTTAATGTTTCTTGCACAATGTGCAATTAGATTTATTGTTTTCTTTGAAAACCTTGAAATATCGGTATACTTTGTTGCGCTTCTTTCTGCCCATATAAATATTTATTTCAAAAATCTAAGGCAGGTAGGTACTCGTATGTTCGGCGTACACGATGTTTGTGTGCCGTCTGACTATGAAATAAAACATGCGCGAGTGCGAGTCGTCTCGTATTAGTATTGTAAACTGCAGTAAGAAAATACTACCTAACTCAATATTCCTTAACCCAATGCTGGAAAGCGAGGTTAAACAAGAAATAATGTCACTGAGAAATACGAATTCGGTAGGCTATGATGAAATCAATACAAAAATCATAAAAGCATGCACGGACAAAATAACTGGATTACTTAACTACATATTTAATTAATTTATAATTTGCACAAGGCGTTTTTCCAGAAGCATTAAAATTATCCACAGTTAAACCGATGTTTAAAAAGGGAGAACGAAGCGGTGTAAATAATTATCGTCCAATAGCGCTTATACCTATTTTATCAAAGATATATTATGAAAAGTGCATGTATAAAATAATAGTTAATTTTTGTGACAAATATAATATTATTCGGAAAGAATCAGTTATAGGTATAGTTCAGTATGGTTTCGAAAAACATAAATCAACGACTTTCGCTGTCTACGATACTCAATTTTAACCAAAATCAATAGTAATCACCTGACCACCGGGCTATTCTTTGACCTGTCTAAAGCCTTCGACTTTGTTTCACACGACATATTGCTACAAAAGGTAGAAAGGAACGGGATAAGGGGGCCTACATATCAATGGATATCATCATATCTCAGCAACAGACAGCAATGTATTGTGATATCGAAAATCGATGGAAAAAAGGTACTCAGAACGTACAAGTCTGAATATAAACAATGCATACGCGGCGTTCCACAAGGAAGCGTACTGGGACCGATTTTATTCCTATTTTACATTAATGACATCGTAGAAGTTACCAACCATAAATGTATACTGTTTGCGGACGATATTTCAATAATAGTAACAACAGATTAAAAAAAAAATACACAGTTAAAGACCATGAATAACATAAACAACACAATAGACAAATTAATTGGTTACATAAAAATTAACTTAAATCTTGACAAATCTGTATTCATTCAATTTAATAAATCTAATAATAAAAGACATAATATTAATCGTGACATACCAAAAATAAAGGCTGTAACACATACAAAATTCCTAGGAATAATCATAGATGAAGACTTAAATTGGAAATTACAGACAGAAAGTGTATCCAAAAGGTTAAATAAATTTACGTATGCGTTAAAACAAGTAAAATACATTAACAATTTAAAAACAGCTATAATGACGTATCATGCCATGTGGGGAAACGGCACAGACCAACACAAAGCATTTATAGCACATAAAAAAATGCATAAGAGCAATGTATGACATGAAACCTGATCAATCATGTCAACCGATATTTAAAAACCTTGGTTTGTTACCTCTAGGTACCCTCACTTTACATTTATGAAACATGTATGTTCGTAGCAAACAACATAGATTTATTTAGAACTACAAATGATGTGAATCCAAGAAACCGTAGAGATCCATTCAGACTCGTACTAAATGACATTCCTAGATCTACAATATACAATAAGAACTGTTTAGCAATGTGTGTACGTATTTATAATAGTATACCAAGCAACTTAAAAACGTTGACTTCTAGAGCATTTAAGCACAAACTATATAAATGGTTATATACAAAATATATATTCTATTAAGAATTCATAAAGACTAAAATATGCTCAAACAATTGTATAACATTATGTGATGTAACGCATACCGACAAGTTTGCATGCTATGTACATATGTATAGCAAAACATGTAAGCACAAATTTTAATGTACCATCTGTAATACCATATTTTAATGCAAATAAAAATTATTTGATTTGTAGGTATCTGTCCGATCGTCGTAAAATGCTAGCTGTTGTCGCTCCGCTTAGAAGTGCCGAACGAAAGCCGCGAGGCGCGCGTTTCGGTTTGGCAACGTCGCACCAGATATTACAAATTTTCAGGGAAATAACGCTATTAGTAACGTTATTTAAATACCGGTTAATCCTATGATTTAACGTTATTTTTAACGTTAGATATTTAACGTAACAAAACGAAAGGTTTTGGTAATATTACCGGTATTTTTTTGGTAACGGTAACCGTCCCTGTTGACAAATGAGTTTTGCGAACGAAACTGAAGAAGAAAAGTGCCGCATGTCGTCAGTGTCACTATGTGTACGCGGTGGCTTGCGGTTATTGTCAACCGCAATGCCGCAACCGTGTGCGGTCTGGATGGCGTCGCCTTCGGAAGTAAACGTTAAAATAACGTTAATAACGTTAATAATATTGGCAAAAAAACTGCCCGGAAATCACGGAGAAATCGGTATACTCGTAGATTAGAACACAAAAAGAAAAACCTCCACCTTCTTTGGATTTGATTAGAAAATTCGAAATATGTGTAACTATTGTGGGATTTAACTAACACTAAATTATAGTCCTTTAGTCTCTGGACTAAAGGACTATAATTTAGTGTTAGTTAAATCCCACAATGACTTGGTATGACTTGGTCTGTATCGTACCTAATTAGCACGCGTGCATTGTATTTTCCGTCGCCTAGCATAAATAAAGTATAACGCGACAGTACACAATCAGCGTTGATAGTCAGCCGTACTCATTCACACAACATTCATATAGCATTCGTTACGAGCTAGTTGATAGTCAGCCGTACTCATTCACACAACATTCATATAGCATTCGTTACGAGCTAGTTAATAGTCAGCCGTACTCATTCACACAACATTCATATAGCATTCGTTACGAGCTAGTTGATAGTCAGCCGTACTCATTCACACAACATTCTTATAGCATTCGTTACGAGCTAGTTGATAGTCAGCCGTACTCATTCACACAACATTCATATAGCATTCGTTACGAGCTAGTTGATAGTCAGCCGTACTCATTCACACAACATTCTTATAGCATTCGTTACGAGGTAGTAGATAGTCAGCCGTACTCATTCACACAACATTCATATAGCATTCGTTACGAGCTAGTTGATAGTCAGCCGTACTCATTCAAACAACATTCTTATAGCATTCGTTACGAGCTAGTTGATAGTCAGCCGTACTCATTCACACAACATTCATACAGCATTCGTTACGAGCTAGTTGACAGTCAGCCGTACTCATTCACACAACATTCATATAGCATTCGTTACGAGCTAGTTGATAGTCAGCCGTACTCATTCACACAACATTCATATAACGTTCCTTACGAGCTAGTTACAAATATTCAAAAACCACCATCATCTTTGGCTATCCGTGACATAGAATTACAAGCTAACATCCAAGGTGTGTACGACCCATTCAGCAGCGCATACATGCTCCTTTCAGCCTAATCCTAGCACATTTGTATCAATAGTTTCTTTGTGAAGGTAAAAGAATGAAGCCAGTTAAAAATATATTAATTTTACAGATTGTGCATTTTATCAAACAGAGCAAGTACTGCACAGTGCTCACGTAGCAACTCGCATTACGTTTGAGGAAGGAAGCCCTATGAAACTTGATACAGATTTCACCGTGCGCGCTTACTTACTACACATTAATACTTACTGGTAGTGGTCACCTCGCACATTGATTCCATAGCATTCATCAAACACACATCCAAGATAGGCCGAAATTTAATCTTTGTTACTTTTTTGCAAACTGCAGTATCTATTATCAGTATCTAGTATGTTGGTCAAAATGTGATTGGAGGCTGTAATCGACAGTTAATAATAAATATTGTTACGTTGTATTTTTTGTGCCTACCACTAATTAGTTTTGCACATCTGAATCCCTAATAAATAAAGTGGAATTTACCTGAAAACATAATTAGTCAATAATAAAGTTTCCTACAAGGTTATTTCACAATGAAGGATTCATTCCTTAAACTGTATTTCGTCACTGGACTTTTTAGTTTTTCATTTTCTATAAAGAAATCACTTTTCTAAACAGGTTTGCACAATTAATTAGACCAAATATTGAAAATAAGCATGATTGCAAAATAGAATAACAACACAAATGTCATTCAATCAAACATCAGCTTCTGTCAGTTATAAGCGACATCTGTTGTCGCCGATTCATGGTTGTAGTTTTAATCGACAATAGTTCATTTTAACATATTGATTGGTAATCATCGAGATAATATCCAGTGACCAGTCCTTAATTATTTTCGGCTTTCGGTAATAAAATTCATAATAAACTAAATAATCGAAAACGGAAATGAATTATTTTTTTCATTATAAACTTTTTTCTAGAACTTTCATTGTCAAATGAATACATATTTAATCTGTGAAGTGTCTTTGACGTAATGTTTGTGGTAATGATTCTAATTTTCCCTAATTAATATTATGGGTAAATTACCCCACTCTAGACAAATTTTGGCATTGCAGACTGCCAAAAATTTGTTTCAATTAGTTTATAATTCTTGATCTGAAGGATTTTTAGTGTTTCAGCGTTCAAACGTCATGTTGGATAGTTGTTAGTGATTTTCAAGAGTTAAGTGTCGTAAATGATGTGGATATCTTTCGTGAACTGGTAATATAGTTTTGCCTGAAGTAAGGGAGATTTTCTGAATGCTCTCGTCCAGTTCCGGCTGGCTTCTAGGCCATAAATATTTGCCGAGTTGAGCGTCCATTCACCCTTGAACACGCTTGAGAAGTGACTGCAATTAATTAACACTTCTAAAAGATGAGCTTCGCTGTTAAATAGTGTTTGGAAGCAATCTGTGAGTCCTTCCCTGGTTTATAAAGGGATTTGTTGTGAAGTATTTGATATTTATTACTGGATTCCTAGCTGCGTCTACGCAGGTTGTTTTCCGGCCGGTCGAAGATATTGCAGTCGAGTGTTTTCTCCTTAAACCAACCGTGAGTATTTCACCAGCTGACTATTTACAATAGATATGCCATAGGAGGTTACTCATGGTATTGGATTAGATTGTTCAAGGCAGTGTATTGAGGTTTTGCTGTGAAGTTGATAAGACGCCACGTGGGTAATTCTTATTCCTATTGTCCCACCACTCAGGATAAGGCAAACAGAAGTCGTAGCTCATTATGTTGTTTGCAACAGGCCATGTTAACCGGCTAATGTTTTAGCCTTCTAGATTTCCTAGCTCGGTCACCTCAAGTAAAGTAGATTCTCATTATATTATTGGGTTTCCGTATTTGGCAATTTCAGGTGAGGCACCTCGAGAGATTCGTCTCACCGCCAGGATCTAGAGTAGCGTCTGGGGCCTGGACGCGAGACCCGTTCCTCGAGTCAGCTCGAAGCCTCTTGCGGAGACGACTGTGCGGCTGGTCAAGTCCGCCTAGCGATAGCGCAGGCGGACGGTTTTTTTTTAAAATTTCTTTATACCTTAACATATCTTTTTATTATAATACGGTATACCTACATAAGAACCGGTATATTACTTTTGTCCGGGTTTCAATATTGGGAACTTGTCTTTATCAGAAATTTAAATTAAGGACCCCGAGTTCGACATCCTCATTTATCTGAATCTGGAAGAATATTGGACATCTTCGTCGGCTCTGGGGTCCGGGATTTTCTAAATCCCTGGCGCCCATTTACTAATTGTTAACTTAAAAAATAATTGGAAGGTTACACTTTAATAATTTAATCTTTTATTATATTTAATATAAAATTAGAATCGGAACAGTACTGGCTTTATCTCCAACTCCCCACGACCTTAGTTCTTTAAGCTGAAGTTTGAGCTGGCTGGCATTAATAAGTGACAGTTATAGTCACCTACTTATAAAGGTTAACTTACTATTAGTGTTTGATATAATTAATTATTAAAGCGGTAGACCCTTAAAGGCTACCGTTTATGTTTTTTTAAGGAGGAGTATTTTATATAAATACATATATGTTATTTCAAACAGTTTATTGTTTCCTTGTATTTCGATACGTAACCACCTTGCATGAAGGCTTTGTTCCAATACAACTAGAGCGACAAAATCTTGAATGTAACAATATATAAATAATAATCTTTATTCTTAATTAATATATAAATATTGATTAATTTATTATTATCAATATCATCAACATAATTATCCAATAGTACCTACAATAAAAGGTGTGCGCGTAGACAATCTTCGTCTACTTTTGGAAATATTTACAAACGCACGAATGATGATTATCTAAAAAGAGTGTATAATTTACGAAATAAAATAGATGTTTTAGAAGCATTAAATATGAAGCATGTAAAGGCCCAAAAATTCAGTTAAAAATATAATCAGCAATCAGTCGGAATATGATATGGCTTTTAAGCGGAATTTAACTACAGGAACCAAAATTTTGAAACCCACCAAACCAAAAAATTCAATAAAAAATAAACCCTGTGTTATCCATACTTAATATTATAAATGTGAAAGTAACTCGTGTCTGTCTGTCTGACTGTATTAGGGCTTTCAATACCGGTATTCCGGGATCCCGTAATACCGTGATCACGGATTTTATTTTGGCCTTTTACAATACCGGTATTGACGTCCCACTACCGTGATTACGGTATTACAAACATTAGATCTGCAAATTATGTAATCTTATATCTTAAGCTGGGCACGCCACAATTGTGGCGATAAGTCCCCTCTTTGAGGAGTTGCAAGAGGCACCACGGCGTTCTCACCATCCGCCTGACACAGGTCCTCACCGCACACGGGTGTTTCGGGAAGTTCCTGTTTAGGATTAGGCTCGAGGATTAGGGTGTTACCACTGTGGATCGCCCGGAGGACACGGTGGAGCATACGGTGGAGGTCTGCCCGGCTTGGGCAGAGCACCACGTCCTCACGGAGGCGATCGGCGGCGGCGATCTCTCGCGTCCGGCCCTAGTCCAGGCCATGGTTCGGAGCGAGAGTGCAATGGAGGCAGTCACCTCCTTCTGCGAAGCAGTAATGCTCGCGAAGGAAGAGGCGGAACGCGTGGGGGAGCGGCAGTCTGTGCACTCACGCCCTTAGTCGCCGCAGGAGACGCCCTGGATGGCAGGAATCTGTAGCGGATTCCCGGCCACCGTAGGCGCGGGCTACAGGACGGCGAGCTATGGGCAGCTCGCCGTCCGGTAAGGACCAGGGGGTCTACTCCCTAAGTCCGTCAACGAAGTAACGGGCCCGTCCGTTAGTAGTCCGACACGTCGGACTGAACCCTACTCCCTAGTAATTTCGGATTCATCAATTTCCAACGGAATCGTAGACAATATTCGTGAACGAAAGACGCATGGCGATTGATGACAATAGAGTTGTGCTATTTTACCGGTCGATTACCGGTTTAATTATTTTGTGGTTTTCAAGCTAAGTAAACAAAAATCAATATTTTTTCCTTAGAAAATGACTACATTTTTAACAATATACATTTTATTATAAAGATTAGAATTATTTTTGACATTTTTGTCCGGAAACCGGCATTATCCTGTTGATGCCTTTGCCTTTTTCCTTTTGACATTTTGACGGAAATTTTCAAATTAATTCAACGATACTAGCCGGGAAGTTTTAAAATTATTTTATTTTAGTTTCTTTCTTATTTATTTCGTAAAATAGCCCCAACCGCTGCAGAAACTCACGGACACGGACTCTGGCCGGAGGCGCGCAGGAGCTGGGCAGCCTCAACGTGCTTTATATAGAAATTTTCACTTTTGGTGGGGAAAAAAAAAATATATTACTAACATGTTGAATTTTAGGGGTTTGGGTTATCTAAAAGGGGGTCGAAATTTTCATTATTTTTGCGATAGGACGCACCATTTTCGAGATATAAGCAAAAGAAAAGAAAAAAATATATACAGTAACAGTACTGATTTTGTACAAGTAGTCGAGATGTTGGTGTGAAGTTTAGTTCATGACAACTAATTGATTTTATTCTACATCTTTTTAATCGCGATTAATAATAGTCAGATTTAGTTAGAAAATCTAAATTTTAGTTTAAAAACGTCAAATTCAGAATAGCAAAATTGCCAAATAGCTTTAAGATAAGTCAGTAACGTCGGGAATACTCGCCAACCTAAATTCTTGGCGTAAATATTGTCGACGTTGCCTCCGCTCTTCCTATATAGCTTCGTCAAGCAATAAAAAAGCAGCCATACTTTGGAATTCCTTACTTTGTCTCTAAATAGTGTAAACAATTATAATCGTTCGTCGACAGAACGATAACTATTTTGATGTCGTATCAACTGACATAAGGTTCCGTCAAAACAAGCGTCAAGTTCAACTTTTCGGACGGGCAAAAACGCATCGGGAGTAGGGACAGTTGTCAAATCGTGTTGTCATTCATTCTTCGTCGGGCCCCGAACGAATCGTCCGTCCGTTGGTGATAGGGAGTAGGAAACGCCCGGACTTCGTGCTTAGGGAGTAGACCCCCAGGCCCGGATCGACGGCACGTTGTGTTCCACGCGCGCCTCTAAGAGATGTCAGCACGTACTTTCGGGGTCCGCTAGGACCGGTGCCTGCCAGGGATACCGTGGCCCTGGCACACAGGCAACTGAAGGAACCCGGCCACCCGTGTTCCTTTAGTTGCTTGAGTGCCAGGGCGGCAGGGCGCGAGAGGGCGTGTCAGACTTTTACTGACTATAACCCACGTTTTAGTCAGTAAAAGTCTGACACGCCCTCCCGCTCCGCCAGTTTATTGTCAGTCAGTTTCGCAAGGGCGACGGGATAACGCGTATATAGGGCGCCCACACAAAACCGCGATGCGATGCGATACGATAATTCTTGCTGTGCATTCGTGCTCTAGCTCGCACGCAGATATTTGCGATGCGTTGCGAATTCGCAGTTATGTGTGGGAGCCCATAGACTTTGTAATTGTGTTGTGTTATCTTGTGACTGAGGAATCTACTAGCGCGTATTTTTGCTAGTTTCATGATGACATTTGGATAATAATAAGTTTTTTTTTTTTTTTTATATTGTACTATACAAAGTCTACGTGAAATGCCTTCCTGCAAAAAGACTATACCCAAAGTCTCAAATTCAGATAATTTATGTAAACAACGGGGATAACATATCAAAAAAATATTTCGTAATAGTAATTTACATAAAATGGCGAAAAAAGAGGTTTCATTTTCTTTTAAGAACTGATTTTAAGAAATAATAATTACAAAATAATCATACCGTAATTATTTTTATAAATTTTCGGTTTTAAACAAAGTTATTAAAAAAAGGAGATTGTCTGGTATAAAATATTTTATGATACTGGTAACAATGCAGGAGATACAAACATTTTCAAATTTTGTACATCTTCAACGAAACTAATATTACAACTCTCATTCATAGATTTATATTGTAAGTAGCATATCTAGCCACATTTTGGATGAAAACGGCTGTAAACTGTTTCGAGTGGAAATCGATTTTGGGAGGCCTACGTTTAGCACTGGACTTAAAAGGGCTCATTATTACGATCATATGGCCATGAGTCCGACATACTACACAAAACATTGTTTGGCAACGGTATTTTGTTTGCATAGTTCTTATAATTAACTAGCTGATCCGACAGACTTCGTTCTGTCAAAAGCTATAGTATAAACTCCACTACGCTACCCTACCCTACCCTACCTACCCTACCCTACCTACCCTACCCTACCCTACCCTACCCTACCTACCTACCTACCTACCTACCTACCTACCTACCTACCTACCCTACCCTACCCTACCCTACCCTACCTACCCTACCCTACCCTACCCTACCTACCTACCTACCTACCTACCCTACCCTACCCTACCCTACTCTACCCTACCCTAATTTATCGTAAAAACCATTAAAAAAAAAAAGTTATAAACCTCACGGAGCCCGAGACCTTTCCAACGAATGCAAAACCGTGGAAATCGGTTCGTGCGTTCTGGAGTTATAGTGTCAGGAAGGAAAACCTGACTTATTTTTATATAGTAGATTCACTTTAATTTTAGCGATGACTATTTATAAAAAAAAGAAATATGATATTATGTTTTGCACCACTGTCCTGTCATTTTGAGTGACTTTTCTTGACATTACTTTGTTTACATAAATTATCTGAATTAAAGACTTTGGGTATAGATTAAGTTTAAGTTTTCATTATGTTCCTAATTCCTAGACCTACATATATAATCAACCAATACCAAATTGTTATATACGAGAGCTATGTATAAAACGTATTATTTTATTATCCATACCAATATTATAATCCATACCAATATTATAAATGTGAAAGTAACTCTGTCTGTCTGTATGTTAAGTTTTCACGCCTAAACCGCTGAGCCGATCGTCATGAAATTTGGCGGAGATATAGCCTGGGATATGGAGAAGGACGTAGGCTACTTTTTTACGCGATAACCGACATCCACGCGGGCCAAGCCACGGGCAAAAGCTAGTTTTCCATAAATAAGAACAATAAAGACTGATTTGAATATAAAAAACACGTATTTTATAGGTTTTATTAATTTCCTAATTGAACTTGCGTTCAATACCGGATTACCGGTATTGATACCGGGATCACGGTATTGACTTTTCCAATACCGGTATTGATACCGGTATTGAAAAAATCCGGTATTTGAAAGCCCTAGTCTGTATGTTACGTTTTCGAAAAGTGTAAGACTATCTTTGCATTGTATAAACTCAATCTCCTTTGTATTATATATATAATTACATAGCACAGGTATGAGTCCTATGTACTATAGAGCTACCATTGACCGGGTAATATGTCTTTCATTGACTTGAATGTGCCCTGACGGCTGAGAGTATGTCATGCTCACTTAGATGTTTCGCTGATGGTGGCGTGTGTGTTGGATCATTTAGCTCCCTTCAAAATGGTTGAGCTGAATGGTGCTAATCCATGCGTCATGTTCGTGAACGGGCGCCGTCAGTTGGGACTGGTCATCTCTTAGCTGCCACGGGTTATTTTATTTTATTTAATTTTGTTTCTATTTGTTGTACCTACTCTTGACGCTTTTAACGTGTACATAAGTTTTTATAATTTTTATTTTTACATCGTTCTCACATTTAGTTATAAATTCAACATTATAGATGTAACGAATGCTTTTGTAACAATTTAATTTAAAAGAGTGTCCATGGAGTTTCTTGCCCGTTCTTCTCCATAGGTACCTACGCTTTGGAATGGGCATGTAGCTTCATTTTTCTTACTGACCGACTCCTTGACAATTCAAAAGTGCCTGTAAGTGGTTTAATTGAAATAAATGGTTTGAGTTTTCGAGTTTCACGCCTAAACCGCTGAACCGATCGTCATGAAATTTGGCAGAGATATAGCCTGGGCTATGGAGAAGGACATAGGTTACTTTTTTACGCGATAAACGACATCCACGCGGGCGAAGCCGCGGGCAAAAGCTAGTCACTTATAATTATACCACACATTTTGTTTTACTATTGTATTTCTCCTCTCCTCTCGGCTACCTTACAGCATTCGCCTTAAGCCCAGACGTTCTAGCACTATGCAGACCTAGCCCCCGTTATTGTCTCCTTAACGAGAAAGCTTGAACGCTTTTCTGTAGGTAAAAGTTGTTTCTTTGCTATCACGCGAGCCAGACAGCCTGAACCCACAATCTGAGCTCGACCAAAAGCAGACCCGAAAAAAGCTTAAGCCTCTCCCTGATTAGTAAAGATTCCTCTAAGAAAACCAAACAACTGTTGTCTGCTTTATTTGGGCACGTACTACATTCGTGCCCAAATAAAAAGCAAACATAACAGTTCTGTAAAAATCTCACCGTGAAACCTTAGGTGAAGTGATCTCGAAGTGAACTGTCATTCCATCTGAGACTAGGGATTGACACTATTGACAGCTCACTCCACGCTCACTTCACCTAAGTTTTCACGGTGAGATGGTTACAGAATAGCACTACAGTTGATGGTATGAATTCAAATTCAAAATGTTAATTTGCATGAAAATACATAGTTTACAAGGGAAGATCTTACAGCTCTAAAATCATTGTACTCTGCCTATTTATGTTTAAATGTCATAACTATTATGCAGATTATATTATTAGTACATTATTATCACACATTATTACACATACAAATGTCATTAATTAATTTACAATAAATTCATCAATATAAACTCTAAACAAATATTTTTATGAGTGACATCAATGACAACAATGACTAGACCGTACGTTTTGTTTAATAGATCTCTGTTTAAACAAGTGCAAGGACAGCGGGACACAACTTGAAGTAACCTCAATATCACCCCCGAGTTCCACAAAACGAGAGACCTCTTGTTAGCTGTATGAATCGAGATTGCCGGTTAGAAAAGAAATGAATGCATCAGGAACTCCACGCGGCGGCACCCACCTGAGAGAGGTATTGTTTGCTGTGGCAAGAACGGATAAGATGGCGAATGAGTTTAAATATGAGAGAGTGGAATAATCCAAAACGAAGTTGGGATACCTGGATTCTTTTACATTAGGGCTCAGGTTTCCCTTGTGCCTGAGGCATTTTCTACCAGTCAACCTTAAGGTGATGCAGAGACAAAACATGACAGGTGCAACAGAAGGGATAGATAACCCGAAAAAGGAAAAAAAAAAATCTAATACATAGATACATAAATATAAGCAAAATAAACAGTGTCAGGAGAAATAACGACTGGTAGGGGAGAAAACGAATCAGCGCTGGGATGATTCAGCCAACTATGTATATGTATATCTGGATGTAACAAAGTTACGAGGTTTCTCTATGTGTTTTTTTTGTTCATTTGTAATTGCGTAATTTTTTAATTGACAAAGCTTACTACACGATCCAAGATTTTCTTAATAATTAGTACCTACTATAATCTGTCACCATACACCTTATTCTTATTTTGTAAGATTTGCTTTAATGTGATGAACGATGAAATTTTTGATATGTTGCATGTTGACATAATTTATTATTGTATGCCTACTAGGCAGGACATAATGGATCTGTAATTTACCTAACATCTGTCTGTATAACCTATGCCCACAATAAAATAATTTGATTTGATTTGATTTGATTTCTAAAATAAAAATAAAATACTTAGCACAAGAGACGCCATGTACATACCTAACATTAATATTTCGTATAATGCATAGTATATATATTTTTTTTTTTTTTTGTCTTTATATCGAGATGGAAAGTTGTCAATTTTCAAAAAAATATTACACAAAAACTAGACATGTTAGCTATTTAGCTAACATGTCTATTTTAACATGATATTCTAACATGACTTGCAATTAAATGATTATATCAGCTTTTTAACTAAAAATGTGATATCCGAAAAATGGGCTTCATAACACACAGTGCAGGGGGAAAAATGGAATAAGCTTGAAATAAGCGCTTGGAACAAAATTGCTGAGATGGTAGCCAAATTTTTGAGGAGATGGATTGCGTGAAAGATGAATGTCTAAGAAGGAAATCTTTTTTATTGCGGGATGGGCCTGCTATTGACTTCGAACTCGCCTGATGAAAAGCGATGAATGAATTCTGAGATGGCGGCGATAAGCGACCCCAAATAAATTAGAACAAAGTCAGGATAGTAGTGAGGATGATGCCCTTAACTCTCAACATCATTCATTATTGAAAAGGCAAATGGAGTAATCAATAAAATAAACACAATAAAAAAATGGCCCTTCCCAATCTTAGATAATGACATAATGAGCTGTTTTTTTTTTGTGCACTTGTATTGCTACTCAACCATGCATTGCCCCAAATCTTACGTGTAAACATCAGCTGTAAAACATGTTTCAAGCTGGCTTGCGAGTAACTTCCTATTTGTGTACCGATGTAGTGACGTAAGTAGGGCGCCTAGCGACCGATGTGCACCGCGTATTAATAGACATGACGTGACGGTCAGGGTCGGACGCGGCCCAGCGGTCGCTGCACTACGACACACCACCGACACTCGTCGCAGAAGGTCTACTCCTAACAATGATAAACTGTGGATCCATCTTATTTGGTTGGTTCACAAGGTCAAATCGTCTTAAACAGTTCAACTACTACACAGGTAACAGTTGTAGGTATCATGCCCTGAGGCATAAAAGGCGTTGCCTAATATTTCGATGGGCGTGAGACACGTGCGCATCGTAGTGCATAATGATCTTACGTGATCTGTCTATTGAGTGACCGTAGCCTTGTATCTATCGCTCCCGGTCCAGCACGGGACACAGCCAGTTCGGAGCGAATATAGCGGTGACCACACGCTTTGGGGCTTCAATGAGGACCCTGACCCGCACTATTGTACCTATAATAACTTGCAAGCTGAATCACATAACGACTAATTACTAATTATCCTTCGTTTATTCTTTGACCTCTTTTGATTTAATTAAGTGTGTGCTAAATGAGTGCTAGCCGTGGCGGGTAACGAGTTATTCACGGGCTGTCTTTATTGCCTTCCGTGGCTGTGGTGCCGGCACTTCAAATTTCGTTTAAGCCTTCATATTAGTTATTTTTAATTAACACTTAAGTTCATCTAGGAGAAGAAAATGAAAACCTATCGGCGAGTACATGGACGTGTTAAAATTATCAAATACTAGCTGATGCCCGTGGCTTCGCCGGCGTGGATGTCGGTTATCGTGACCAAAATAAAATTATGAAATTTTGATCCTGTACCCGCAACCCATGAGAACCCATTCCAGGGATAAAAAGTAGTCTGTCTTATTCCAGGCTATAATCTATCCCTGTACCAAATTTCAGCCAGATCCGTTCCAGACGGCTTATTTTTTTCCGACACCTCCAGCAAATTTCATTATATTTTAGCCAATGTACACAAAGACTTGACAAATTATGTACTAAAACCTTCCTCGAGAACCACTCTATACATTGGTGAAAACATTTAAGTTTATCGCGAACAGACAGACGCGACGGAGGACTTTGTTTATAATATGTAGTAAAGAGACCGATAGAAAAATGAAAATGTAGCACCTTAGTATTATTTTTTGTAGTCAATAAGTCCATAAGCTTTCGACGTGACTGGTCCGGTCGTACCAGTTGTGCTCGTATGTGGGTCGCTCATGAGAAAGCTGAAGGATAGCAAGCGCCGGAGTACGAGATGGCGAGTCGTGGTCCAGCGCCGAGGGCACGCAGCTCGACGTTTGATGGACGCTCACGCGGCACACTTCTGACGACACCCGAGTCTCCCACACGATACTCAACATCAGCCATTGTCACAACTCACTCAAAAATAAGTACATTTTTAAGAGCTCGGTGACAACAGCTAAGTAATTTAACCATCAACTGAATAGTAAAGTAACCAAACCGACTAATGCCCGTCTATATTAAACATTCCCCGTGTCCGCCGACATGAGTATGGGTACCCAAAGGTAGAACTTGAAACTTGCGGTACAGTTCTTTATCATCGAGATAAACAACTAAATGTTCGAGAATCATTATTATGAACGCGTCACCTTTCAATGTCCTATGTAGGGTTTCTCATCGAGAAGTCTCGAAGCGGGAATTCCCGGGAAATTTGGCTTTATTCGAGACGGGACAAAAAGGGTTGAGTACCCGGGAAGTCGAGAAATAAAAAAAATAAAAAAATAGCAATTTGACGTTAATTCCTGTTACTTATTATTACAAAAATTATATCCTCTATCTCCTCTCCCCTTTCACATCCTTTTACTACCTAATAAGGCACCTACCGTCGTGATCTCTCTGTTTGTTTAGTTCAGTCAGTAACTGGCAAACATTTGATTTTACTTTTTTATTCTAGTTTCAAAACTGTGATTATAAAGGAAATTAAGAATATTTTTTAGTTAATTGACGAAGACTGATTAAAATGAACAATATTGTTGATTACGAAAATGTGTATTTTATTTTAAAACCTTTTTCATACATTTTTATTGAGGTTAATCAAATTCCCGACTTCTCGTGAATTCCCGGGAAATGGTCCTCGAGAAGTCTCGGTATCCGGGAACAAAAAAAAGTCGGGAAATGAGAAACCCTAGTCGTATGTCATGTCATGATTTTACTTTAGTTTGTTAATATTTGGCAAAGGCGACCATGACTGGATATCATCCTTTGTTTTAGTCGAAATTATGCGGAACCGTTAGCGTTGGTATTAAACCTACACACTTCCTATCACTGACTTAACTTTGGGATTCAATTACAAAGCCATGATCACTGGTCGAAAATAAAAGGAAGTGGCTTAAATCCATAGGATGCGTTGTAACTTGTAACCACAGTAGAGTGTATACCATAGTAGAGTAACTACCATAAATAATAATAACATAATATAATATATATCTATGGTAACTACGGTGGCCAGGCCTGCCGTCACGCTAGTCCAGCAGGCCTGGAGGCCTGCTGGACTAGCGTGACGAACTCAAATCTTCAACGCGTTTAAAAAATGCAAAAAATCATAATCTGATAATAAAGTAAATTGAATCGACACACGATCCTCCGAAATATTGCAGTAAGCGCAACACGCACAGCGTTTAATTAGCGTTCGTCGAAACACTTAAGTGATTACCGACGTGCCAATATGGAACCCGCAATTAAACCCTTGCAATTCGCAGAACTTTCATATATTTCACATCAGCTCGATGGTGCGGCTTAAGGATGAATGTACTCCAGTCCCTTACATAACAATGGACGAAACTTTAATTTTCCAGATATAGCATTATAATGTATGTATAGTTGGGTGGTGAGGTATTCAATTAGCTTTGGTCGGTCTTCCTTTGTTTGGTCCTCTATTGAAAATATTGAAACCTAATAATGCATATTTATTAATGGTTTCTTTTCTTATAAGCTTTTAGATTTAACTAGAACAGATCCCAAGTAGAAAAATTTTCATGTAAATATCCTAAGGAGCATGTATTTTTTAGTCCTATTGGAATCCTCAAAACGTTTACAGAAACGCATTTGGGCGCAGTTTATAGGACCATTATGCCCTGAAATCATTTTTTTACGGTCCGGTAAAGTGCAATTCGATTTTATAATTATCTTATTAGATGTTTTTACAAGATATAATTGTCCTATAAAGATTCGGTAAACGCATTGAATAAGCGCGATTAGTCCTCTAACGATATGACGAGTGCTGCTACTGGTGTAATTGATCCAACAGTTGGCAGCGCGATGCCATTACTAGAGCATTCATTCGATCACTTTTTGTAACGGTGACGGTGATAAACATATCTTCATGCCCCTTCAAAACTAAACATATTTGTTATTAACTTTATTCGACAATAATTAACAAATACTTAAGCCGCCATAGGATCTGGATACCGTGTCATAATATTGCATTATCAAAATTGTTATAAAACAAGTTAGTCAAAGTTAAGACTACTACACGTAGACAGAGAAAACTATAGACTACTGCTCTGCGTGTCGCTGTAAGGGACAGAAAATCAAGGTACAGTAGGCGTCATTATGTGCTAACCCCTCAAGTTTTAAAATGTTACACTGCTACAATATTGAATTCGTTACGAATAATCTAAAGAATACTTCAAAAAGAGTTTACTAGTTCGACTTGGATTCCAACCATCGCATTGCCGAATGTCGTCATACTCATACCGGCAGTTTGACACACTAGCCAGCGAGCCCATGAGAATTGGGATGAAATTATTATCCAATATCGTCCAAGTAGTTTATCTTTAGGTCTCTGTCTAATCGATAGATGTTATCATTTGAGGGTATCCATAAATTTTACTTTTTGTTTACAAAATTAATCCATACCCTCAAATTATAACTACAACGTTGTCTAGGGACTTGTTTGTGTCAGTTGGCAAAATATGTAATGACTAATGATAACTGTATATTATCAAATCTTTTCCAATAAAAAAACAAACAGAACTTTTACAAAAAGAAAAAATATATATATAAAAGAAAATATAAATAAAAAGATTGTAAAGATAATATAAATTATTATCTTTACAATATATATATTTTTTAGTTAAATAAGATCAAAATTTTGTTAAATAATAGCAATAATAGATATTATTTATTTTTATTAATTTTTAAATTCTTTCTATATAAATTACTAAAATAAAATAGAAAAATACTGTATATTAAAAAATGCATACTGCATGACAGGAAAAACATGTTGTGCGTAGGATTCGAACCTCTAATATTATGCACGGCAAGCGGTCTTGAAACCTCCGGACTACTTAAACGTTGTGTTTAACTACGTAAATGTTAACCTTATTATTGCTTATCATTATATGCATTAATAAAAGTATTAACTTTTATTGAATAAAAACAATATTTAAAACAGAAAATACTTATTTATTCACAAAAACAATACATTAATTGTAATAACATGTTTTTGCAAAATACAAAAACCAACTTGGGCCTATCACGGATTTGAACCCACGTGTCTTTTGGGGGGGTAAGGACTTAATGGAGCTGTGTGTACCTGAAACTTTACGGTTACCCACTTCAAAGTGATTTTACCCCGAATGTTCAGATGTTTTTCAATCTCTATTATCTACATTGTACAAACGCACAGGGTTTATAAATAGAAGTAAAACATCTAAGTCAAAATAGTTTAATCATAGTAGGAGTTCTTTCACCTGCGGGAAAAAGAACACTTAAAGAAAACTTGAGATACAGCATAAAAAATCTTTTTATCCCCCCTTTATCCATAATTCCCGTGATTCTGGTTTGGCGGGAAATCTCAAAGTTTTTAACACTATTTTAAACTATAAATAGGTACTAAAAGGTAAAGATGTAATATTACGTCCAGTGAAAAGTAGAACAAATTTGCTGCCAGCACTATACATACACACTAATAAAGCATTCATCTGAAATGATTGATGAAGGTAATTTATTTTATTGGCGTACTATTTTCGGCTGAAATGGGGAAGTATCCGAGTAAAAAGTAGGCAGCACTAAGCTTGGAGGTTATGTAAAGAATAATAAATAATAAAAACATAATTCAGCACTCATTTTATCTTGAAACAGCTGTATATTTATTTTAAGAGTTTAAAAACCATATTAGTTGAAAACTTCCAGTCTTTCACCGAATAAACTAAAATATTTAGCTACTTACGAATGAAAGGACAATCCGGCAATTTTCTTCTCACTATCGCTTTTGCAACCAAGAACACTGCACCTTACCATTTTGCAGCAATAGCTAGTAGTAGTCAATCCTCAACAAAATAGTTAGTATTTTTCGAAATAACAAATTAAATAATTAAAAATTTCGTCGCAACCACTTTCGAACGCGTATCAAACGTCAAACTTTGTTTAGCAAATGAAGTGCTGTCCTTGAAAATCGTGACACGCGATAAGGGACAGAAAATATTAGGCTCTGTCTCTTTTCTTTACAAGCATCTTGTATATATTTTTCTTTTTCATGTGTAAGTAAGATAGAAGATGACCAGCAGTCTATAGTTTTCTCTGTCTACGCTACTACAGGATATAAAACGAAGAAACCACTTCGCCACCATATTTAAGTTTTAGGGTTCTTTAAGAGAATACAAAAGAAAGAACCCCCGCATGCCAGTATATGTATGGTAATGTTTTAAACAGAACGAATATTTTCAGAATAGTGTCAGAATTAGGAATTTGAAAGGATTTTACATTTCTTAAAATTGATTACGAAATAGATAACGAAACTCGTCTTCGATAACTGCCACTACGCTTAAATCATTTCCATTTGTTTAAATCGATTTCTATTTTCTCTTGTTTTCTCTAACAAATCACAAAATGAAAGCAAAATGGATGATTACTCTAGTAATAGCAAATGAAGGACACATTTAAGTAGAATCTTACCTATAAAAATCGGAGGGCATGCTAGTTTGGTGCTAACAATCCATTATAAGTCACAACTAAGACAAATTGATCCTATAATATCCTTGACCTATAGCAGCTATATCTAAGACGTCTATAGAAGTGCATGTCTTAGATAGATAGATAGATAGAATACTCTTTATTATGTACACCATAAAAATTACAGATATAAATGTAGAACTGTTACATAGGGTGCCACAATGGGCGGACTTATCGCTAAAAGCGATCTTTTACAGACAACCTTTGGATGGTCTTATAGAAGAAAGTGGAACAAGACGTTAACAAGAGCAAACAATCATATTAAATGCGTTTATTTGACGAAAAGCGACACTTTCCTAATTACTTTTATAACATGCGCTTATAAGACTGCAAGTTCTAGTAAGAATCTTATAAAGTAATCCTGTAAACGTTTATAAAATTAATTATAGGTTCGTATGTACTTGTAGCGCAAATCCTCTTTTAAATGCTGTTGTAAGATCACTGCCTTAGTCAAAACGTCTATTAGATTCCTATATGACGTTTATTCTTATAATTCGATTACTATAGGAAAATTTTGCTAATTGGGATGTAGATCGTCGAAAGTGTGCAGCACTTGAACAAATATATCTACTCCCATTCCGCCGAGCTGTAGTGCTATTCTGTCAAAATCTCACGGTGAAAACAGGTGAAGTGAGTTTGAAGTGAGCTGTAAATTCCACTTGATGCTTGGGATTGACACTATTGACAGCTCACTCCACGCTCACTTCACCTAAGTTTTCACGGTGAGATGGTAACAGAATAGCACTGCTGGTCGGGTCACGGACACGGTGCTCTCGCTTCTCGCAGAGTTTCACGCCATTTCAATAAATCTCCACGCCCAATGGCATTTACCCATCGTTGGTCGCGCTAAATAGAATTAAACAAATGATGGCAAATGCTGCCTTTACTCGCTCGTCATTCACTTAGATGACTAAGCATCACATCACTTTCCTTGCGACTGTGTTGGGCTACATAAATCTACTCAATAAAGTAATACGTTTAAACTATGCACACTTACTTCGATTATTATCTTGTCATTGTTGTATCATAAGATTATGTGCTCCAGATAGGGTTGCCAACTTTTTGTACAAGAAATAAAGTGTATTATGGTTAAAGTGGGAAAATAAACAGTATCTCGAAAAAATTTACAGTATTTGAACTTTTTTTTTTTTTAATACGTTCATAAATAATTCGTGCTACTTGCGCAATGCGTCAATTCAACACCAATTTCGGGAGCCTCACCAAATAGATGAGGAGCAATTTTTTATCAAATGTATTGAAGCTCTATTTATGTCGTTCCACCACATAGCATTCATCACTCATTCTGAGAATACTGAGGTGGCAAATCTAACTACATTTAATACTAGATCCAAACGGTATTCTGACTGCAATTATTTATTTATTATGTCCCGAAAATTCGGGTCATTTACCAGCTTCATTCTGAAATTAAGGCTAGCTGAATCACCGCGCCCATGCGCAGGTGCATGCACGATGTCCTTAAGTTATTATTTAGGCATAGCTCTTGATATTAGTGAAAACATTATATTCATATACTTTATTTTTGTTGAACAGTAAACAGTATTTTACAGTGGAAAACAGTATAATACTGTTTTTAACAGTATGGTTGGCAACCCTAGCTCCAGACAAATAATAGTGCTAGAAATCAGTCACTGATCAATGTGATTCAATTGCTATTGGTCAAATATGATACCGGCGTCCACATGATGATGCCTGTTTGTATATAAATCTATAATCCGCAACATAAAGTTGAGACCAGACAACCATCTTAAAAGTAGTGTAAACAAAATCGATAATGTATCCTTATGGATAGCTGATACAAGCACAGAGTCGTGTGTGGCGCCAGTCAGTGGACACAGTCCGCTTGCATCGCGTTTGTGCAGCGACACACGTTCGGCACGCCGATGCAGTACCTGATGCCCAATGAGCGTTCCTCAGGGTTCGATATTGGGTCCATTCCTCTTTTTAGTTTATACTAGCTTCTGCCCGCGACTTCGTCCGCGTGAAATTTCGGCCCACCCATCGCGTCGCATTCGCATCCCGTCGCTCGGCCGCGCTAAAACTTCGTTATCGCTTAGCGTTCTTTCTGACTTCCGTTCTTTTCGCTTGGCTTCTAAGGATCGTAGCGTAGATATATAGCCTATAGCCTTCTTCGATAAATGGGCTATCCAACGCCTTCCTCGATAAATGGGCTATCCAACACTAAAATATTTTTTTCAATTCGAACCAGTATCTAGTTCCTGAGATTAGCGCGTTCAACCAAACAAACAAACTCTTCTTTATACTGTACTGTATAGCTTTATAATATAGCTGACCCGCGAAACTTCGTCTGCGTCACCTAAGAGATGTTTAAATAATGAATTTTCTACTTATTTTGTTGCGGAGTTATTTTAAAATTATGATATCTCCTAAGATGTTGATTGAAATCAAGTGATGTCGGACAATTTTGTTTACATTTAAATACTTGTGATTAATAACATATTTATTTGGATAAGGATTAATATTATGTTGATAAAACTCCTTCGCAAATAATGAATTAATTTCGAAAAAATTTGATTACTATAAAAAGGTTATAGTGAGTCAATCTTAAAAGATAGACATATGCTGTCGCGGACTTTTTTTTAGAACTTTTAAAGAGGAACAATTCCATAATACATGATATTTGCGTAACTTAAACCGTTTATGCAGCGCACGCAACGGAAGCTCCCAAAAAGGAATATTTTTTCCCGTTTTTGCAACATTTTTCATTTATGCTCCGCTCCTATTGGTCGTAGCGTGATGTTATATAGCCTATAATATTCCTCAATAAATGTACTATCCAACACAAAAAGAATTTTTCAATTCCAACCAGCAGTTCGTGAGATTAGCGCGTTCAAACAAACAAACAAACTCTTCAGCTTTATATATTAGTATTAGTATATAGATATAGATTAATGATTTACTCCAATTACTTCAAAATCAACCGAAGATGGTTTTATTTGCAGATGACACATCATTGATTTTTTAAATCGACCGACGGTCACAAAATCTTGACGACGTGAATAGTTCTATTCTTCAGGTCTAAGATTGGTTTACGGTAAATATTTTGGTACTAAATGAAAAAGAAAATCAAATGCATTCGATTTCGATTACCGAATGTCACATTCGCTACTTCTAGTAGCGAATGTGACAATGTGTGTGTGTGATTGAATGGAGAAAAACTGGAATTTATTAATCAAACGGTTTTCCTGGGAATCAAGCTAGACGAGAAATAACAATGGGGACCTCATATCACATCTCTTGCGTCACACCGTCTTATCTTTCTAACAGCATAACCGCCCCTTATGCTGTTAGAAAGATAAGACGGTTAACAGATGTAGACTTTTTATTTGTGAATTTTATTGTTAAATCATCTACTCTAACAATATTTGTAAATATGTGAGCACCATGTATCCTTAACACATAATTAATTTATCCGTCATTGCTTCATTTTTTATTGTTTATACTTGTTGTGGTAAAGTAATTTTATTCTGGGTACATCGTCTTCACATATAATGATATAATTGATGTATACAAAGTATTGTAAAACAATTTAAAAGAGTAACGGCGGAGTTTCTTGCCCATTCTTCTCCATGCGAAACTACGTTTTGGAAGGAGCAACTAGAATCAATTTTGCTTCCGTGTTTTTGACGTTCAAAAGTGCCATATGGGCCTATTTGAAGTAAATGCTTTGACTTTGCCCGCCAATCAACAGCGTCGTGATCGTTGTCACCACGTCGCCGGCGCCGGTGCCGTTGTCTTATGATTCAATACTCCAGAATTCCCAACCTGCACTCTGACAGAGAACAGGTAGCAAATAGAAAGCTACGGTATATTGCTTACAATAAGCAAACCTTAATATCATTGGGCACGCCTTTCATTTCAGCTCCACACTAGCCCTGTGCGAGCTGGGCGGGTGCGCGCCGCCCGCGTCCTGCGCGCGCTCACTTTCACTATCATTACCGCAATCCGCGCACAATGCCGCGGCAATCATTAGAAAGCGAGTTTCCATTTATATGCAAATCCCTATATAAGTACTAAATTATTATCATTGTGTAGATCGACAGCAAGCGATTGTTTTATTGTTACACTTTTTCCCGTTATGTTTGCCGCTTTTGTTATCCCGCACGATGACATCGTGTACACTAACAATTTACATCATGTACAAAAGAATGTGAGAGCTGAGAGCAAACCTCTCTCGGAAAATTAGTATGTGGTCTCGAATGGAACGAACGTTGTACTGTCGCATCGATAAGTACCATTTTCATTTTCGGTGAGTTGAGTCAGTTGAGTTCGCATTTCTTAAATTGTTGAGATACGAGGGTTACTGAATAAGATTTAAATCAGAGACTAGTAAGCTCTCAAAATTCATAAAGCATCTTTTAACTCCCCAAGAGCTTCGCAAGAGTAGTGACATTTCAAATAAAATAAACAACACAAGATAAGTAAGGTACAATACCTTAGTGCTTACGTAAGTACCTAAATCCCTTCACTTTCACTATGAAACTAGGAGCTCACCTACATAATGTTATGTACCCAGGCCAAACCCATCACATTTTTTTTTTTAATATGATAGGCTCGACCTTAAAATGTCATAGCTAAGTATATTGGCTATTATTACTTCAACCTATTACAATACTATTTACATTCAATCGCCTAGTCTGCTTAACATACATACATTAGTGATAGAATTAAGCATAATGCTATTCGTACGATAAGGTATCCAAGTGATCATCGCCGCAGTACGTGCCAGCACGGCCGAACATCAGCACGTCCCGCGTCCCGGCGACCGCGGCCACCCGGGGCAGCTCCTCGCGTGCGGAGTGTGCGGACCAGTGACCACACGTTGGTTGGGCGTCGAACTCCAATAGCCATTTAGTGTGTATATGTGTTTGGTTTCGACACCACACATTACAACAATTACCAACACGCGAATTAATCAAATAGATACGCAAATGTATTGCAAGAATATTATTAATGATGATTCGCAACGACTATCAAATTGCAATTGCGGATGTTTTGGTATGCGTAACCCCAGCAAAATATTGTGCCTTAGAGAAAATTGAGTATTACAGATAATTAGTTCATAGTTAGTTGCAATTTGCTCAAGTATAGCAAGTTCAAGTTGTATTTTCGAAGTTATTCGAGAAAAACTGATTTTGCTGGAGTAACGTTACCCCAGCACAATGTTTTTCAGGCTACGAAAAAGCGCCCGTTTCATACTTGAGCATAACCATCTGAAAAAAAAACATTCATTTTTAGGTGGTACAATCGCATATAAATGGATTATTGTGGTCTGTTTTTTTTTTGTTCGTTGGAGGTTGAAAACGCTATTTTAGTTGAGACGTCAAGAATACTACATGATAACATTTAATAAGTACATATTTATGCAAAATAAATCGAAAAGGATGACTTTTGGCATATTTTTGTGATTATGATTATGTCTATGATTTTAAATAATTACCACCGAACCTTAACATTTAAAAATACTTAACAAATCTATAGCAAAAGGAGATTGACCGGACGTAGTATCGTTATTTGTTCTGCGGTGACTTAAGTTTATAGTGTTGATAATTCTTGTTTTTAAATATAATGATTTTATCTAGTAATGCGAATCCTTAAATTCTCCGCATAAAAAACATCATAAAAGTATTAGTTTTTATTTCGATTTCCTATTTTACCCATACAGTATTTTTTTTTTCACGCATGTTTTGTCACGTCACTAACATGACATTCAAAGAGTAATACAATAAAACCTTGACATAAGTCAAGTAAGTCATTATATTATTTTGCGTAAGCAAAATAATTAAATTATGCATCCGATTATTGAACTTATAGTTGAATAATTAGTAATAACAACTAATTATTATTATTACATTGTAATAACATTCTGATAAGGTGTTAAAAGTAGCTAAGCAAAACTTTTGGTTAATCGAACGGCAGAATGTATTCATCATAAATTACTAATACTTCATCATAACTTCATCACAACTACTAATGACTTATAAGTATTTCATAACAGACTACATTTTCGTGGAAACCATGCTTTGATATTTTCGATGTTCCGTCCAAGATGTACAAATTGCTAATTGTTCGATGAGCTGTTACATGTGCATTCTCAAGCGAAATTAACGAGTATTAAAAATGCTCAATCGTGATTTTGACTACCTCATTCTTATTTTGAATTGACCAGCATAGGTACATTGTGACAAAAAGTAACTAACAGTTTCAATTCGAAACTTAGATTTTTATACCTAATTACTGTGTAATGCTGAGAATTATGATAAAATAGTAAATAACATTTGAAAGCCCTAAAATCATTCTTTAAATTAAACCATAAATCTTTGAGTCACCGCATGTTTCATACCGATACTAGGTTCCTTAGTCACTTGGTCAATGTCCTTTAATATTAAAAAAATATTAATACAAAAAAAAAATATGTATATGTTTACATTCATTACTATTCTTAAAAGGTTAAAAACGTTATACTCAAACACAGATAACACTGTTTTAACTGTTTTTAATAAAAATTGCTTTGTCTACTTAACGATACAGCATTTCAAATATTATAATTAGTAATTAAACTAAATATCACACCCAATGCTGAAAAACTAAAATTACTCACCAATTTAATAGCGCAGTGCACCAGCAACGTCTCAGGTCTCACAAATGTAAGGCCACAGATAACTATACTATACTAGTCAGGTAAGGCGTAACTAACTTCATAGTCAAACATCACATGTCGAATATTGCTAATGTTATAATTTCACACCAAATAACCTGTACTTAAACATTTGAGATTTCGGTTAAATATATGAATATTTTTCAGCCCGACTGTACTCAATATAATAGGCTGCTAATTTGAGTAAGGCACCCTCAAGTATGAAACCGTCGGTTTGTCGTAGCCTCCGTAATTAAGTCGGTTTATAAGAGAATTGCTGACACTTTCTTGTTTTTTGAATAACTTTTATTCCATTCAGGATTTAAAGCTGAAACTTTCAGGGATGTTTTATAACAAAATGAACAACTTTGTTCTCTATAGTCCATCGTTTTGTATTCAGAGGGAACTGTGTATTCGACCGCCAAAAAACACCGCTTGAAATTTGAGAAAATCTCTTTATATCTTCATATCACGTAAAGTTTTTTAATCCAAATTTGTACACCTTAAAAGGGTATATGATAGGTATATTTAACTACTTTTTATTTGTTTGTTAATGTACGGTCAGCTGCAGAGAAATCTCACCCCTTAGCAATGTATTTATTCATTGCTAGGGGGTGAGATTTCTCTGCAGCTGACTGTACTAGTTTACGAGTAAATCGTTTTTTTTTTCTGATTCTTAAAAACAATTCCATCGACATTTGTTGGTGAATCGAAATACTTATGTTTGAACAAAGGACATTGACCAAGTGACTAAGGAACCTAGTATCGGTATGAAACATGCGGTGACTCAAAGATTTATGGTTTAATTTAAAGAATGATTTTAGGGTTTTCATATGTTATTTACTATTTTATCATAATTGTCAGCATTACACAGTAATTAGGTATAAAAATCTAAGTTTCGAATCGAATCTCCTGGTTTTTTGTCACAATGTATGCTGGTAAATTCAAAATAAGAATTAGTAAAAATGACGATTGAGCTTTTTAATACTCGTTAATTTCGCTCGAGAAATCTTGGATCGAAAATGTAGTCTGATAAGAAATATAAATCGCTTTGAATGCTTACCGTTGTGTTCAACTTAATTTATATACTATTAAACAATTACCTACGTTACAACAAGGTCACAACAATAACATTAAACCGCTGAACATTTTTGGTCTAATAAATATTCAGAAAACACACAAATCACGTGTCAAAAGCATTTCATTGAGAACTGCGTTACCACTAAAACCCTTTTTTTTTAATGTATGAATATGTTCCAGTTTCCACTCACCTTTAATATGGAGGCTTCTTTTGAGGTTTTGTTTCACTTTACAAGAGAAAGGCTAAAACTAGGAATGCGTAATGCAGGTTACAGACATTGTAAATTAAAACTCCAGTAAATAATATACACAAGTTCCTCTATTAAGCAAATAAGAAAATGAGCATTGAATCACACGCACGCGCGTTTGTTCTGTTTTCAAAGAGTTTTTAATGATGAATCAAACAGGCTAAGGTCTCGAAAACATTCTGCCTTTCTATTAACCAAAAGTTTTGCTTAGCTACTTTTAACACTTTATCAGATTGTTATTACAATGTAATAATAATAATTAGTTGTTATTAATATCTGTTCTTACTAATTATTCTCCAAGTTCAATAATCGGATGCGTAATTTAATTATTTTGCGTAAGTCAAGGTTTTATTATTTACATACTCTTTGAATACTTGCGTGAAAAAAAAAACTATGTATGGGTAAAATAGGAAATCGAAATAAAAACTAATACTTTTATGATGTTTTTTATACGGAGAATTTAAGGATTCGCATTACCAGCTAAAATCATTATAATTAAAAACAAGAATTATCAACATTATAAACTTAAGTCACCACAGAACAAATAACGATACTAGGTCCTGTCAATCTCCTTTGAAAAAATTAAGGCCTATAACTGGTATTTGTTTCAACTTCTGCGACGAACAGTTTTCAAGATTTTGAAAATCCCAAAACGTTAACCCAGCAAAATCTTGAATATCTCAAAAACTATGAGATGAACTTGCTATTGGTATACATTTACAACTCATCAAAAGCTATCTTTTCATGTACTTGGTTCCAGGCTAAATGCCTTTTTTGAAAAACTTTTTGCTGGGGTAACGTTACACCAGCAAAATCAGTTTTTCTCAAATAACTTCGAAAATACAACTTGAACAAATTTTGCTATACTTGAACAAATTGCAACTAACTATGAACTAATTATCTGTAATACTCAATTTTCTCTATGGCACAATATTTTGCTGGAGTTACGCATACGATGTTTTGAACAAATCATGGACTCCGTTATAAGGTCAAGGGTTAAAGTGCGAATAAACATGCTTCAGAGTAGATCGTCGACACGAGTGTTAAGGGTTGCCGACTAACGAGCGTCCGCCGCCGCTGTTGGCATCCCGACAGCAGACAGCCACGCCCGTGCCAATCTCATAAACTTTTAACGACCATCTCAAACGCGTACTTATGGAAATTAAACGGCTTTTAATTCAAACAGCACGAGACACTTCTCTGAACTAGTTTTTTTTTTGTTTTGTACACTGTGAACTCCCATAAAACATTTCAGATGAGGAAACGATGTAGATTCGAAACACGTAATCTAAGAAGTCTGAAACCTAAGCGACGAGGTGAACCCACATTCTCTTTATCAGATTTCAAATGTGTCTAGCTTGACTTGGACATTAGGACATTTTTTTGGTAACTTTCACCGTTCGATCAGATAATAACGACTCATTAGTGGGACGTGTATTAGATTACCGGTAAGCGAGCTGCGTCCGTGCGGAAAATCTAATGTTACACGGCGCAAAGCCCGCGCCGCGGAGCGAGACAAGCAGGCTGCAGACGACGATGAACGGTACACTTCTATACTATGTATAATATAATATAATATATATATATATATATATATGATTAGGTACTTGCTTCTGCCCGCGACTTCGTCCGCGTGTTATTTCGGAGCCCGAGCCCGACCCACCACTTGGCATCCCGTCGCTCTTGCCCGTGCTATAACTTCGTTTTCGCTTAGCGTTCTTTCTGACGTTTTATCTTTTTGCTCGGCTCCTAAGGGTCGTAGCGTGATGTTATATAGCCTATAGCTTTCCTCGATAAATGGGCTATTCAACACTAAATGATTTTTTCAATTCAAACCAGTACTTCCTGAGATTAACACGTTCAAACAAACATACAAACTCTTCAGCTTAGATATTTTAAAATTATGATATCTCCTAAGATGTTGATTGAAATCAAGTGATGTCAAGGATAATTTTGTTAACATTTAAGTACTTGTGATTAATAACATTTTATTTGGATAAGAATTAATATTATGTTGATAAATTCCTTCGCAAATAATGCATTAATTTCTAACAAATTTGATTACCATAAAAAAAGGTTATAGTGAGTCAATCTTAAAAGATGAGACATATACTGTCGGGGACTTTTTTTTGAAGTTTTAAAGAAGAACAATTCCATCATACATGATATTTGCGTCAACTTAAACCGTTTACGCAGCGCACGCAACGGAAGCTCTCAAAAAGGAATATTATTTTCCCGTTTTTGCAACATTTTTCATTTATGCTTAGGGTTGCCAACTTTTTGTACAAGAAATAAAGTGTATTATGGTTAAAGTGGGAAAATAAACAGTATCTCGAAAAAATTTACAGTATTTGACCTTTTTTTTTAATACGTTCATAAATAATTCGTGCTACTTGCGCAATGCGTCAATTCAACACCAATTTCGTAAGCCTCACCAAATAGATGAGGAGCAATTTTTTATCAAATGTATTGAAGCTCTATTTCTGTCGTTCCACCACTTAGCATTCATCTCTCATTCTGAGAATACTGAGGTGGCAAAACTAACTACATTTAATACTAGATCCAAAAGGTATTCTGATTGCAATTATTTAATTACCATAGTAATTAAATAATTGCAATCAGAATACCTTTTGGATCTAGTCCCCCCCCCCCCCGAATATGTCCCGAATTTTCGGGACATATCCCGAAAATTCGGGTCATTTACCAGCTTCATTCTGAAATTAAGGCTAGCTGAATCACCGCGCCCATGCCCAGGTGCATGCACGATGTTCTTAAGTTATTATTTAGGCATAGCTCTTAACATTAGTGAAAACAGTATATTCATATACTTTATTTTTGTTGAACAGTAAACAGTATTTTAGAGTGGAAAACAGTACAATACTGTTTTTAACAGTATGGTTGGCAACCCTATTTATGCTCCGCTCCTATTAGTTGTAGCGTGATGTTATATAACCTATATCTTCCTCGATAAATGGACTATCCAACACAAAAAGAATTTTTCAATTCCAACCTATATAGTTCCTGAGATTAGCGCGTTCAAACAAACAAACAAACTCTTCAGCTTTATAATATTAGTATTATACTATATATATATATTATTATTATTAGTATAGATTAAGCTGAAGAGTTTGTTTGTTTGAACGCGCTAATCTCAGGAACTACAAATTGGAATTGAAAAAATATTGTTGTGTAGGATAGTCCATTTATCGAGGAAGGTTATCTACTATATAAAAATAAGTCGGGTTTTCCTTCCTGACGCTATAACTCCAGAACGCACGAACCGATTTCCACGGTTTTGCATTCGTTGGAAAGGTCTCGGGCTCCGTGAAGTTTATAGCAACGTTTTTTTAATGGATTTTACGAAAAATAAGGGTAGGGTAGAGAGAGTAGGGTAGGGTAGGTAGGTAGGTAGATAGGGTAGGGTAGGGTAGGGTAGGGTAGGTAGGTGGGTAGGGTAGGGTAGGGTAGGGTAGGTAGGGTAGGGTAGGGTAGGGTAGGTAGGTAGGTAGGTAGGTAGGTAAGGTAGAGTAGGGTAGGGTAGGGTAGGTAGGTAGGTAGGTAGGGTAGGGTAGGTAGGTAGGTAGGGTAGGGTAGCGTAGGGTAGGGTAGGTAGGTAGGTAGGTAGGTAGGTAGGTAGGTAGGTAGGTAGGTAGGTAGGTAGGTAGGTAGGTAGGTAGGTAGGTAGGTAGGTAGGGTAGGGTAGGGTAGGGTAGGGTAGGGTAGGGTAGGGTAGGGTAGGGTAGGGTAGGTAGTTAGGTAGGTAGGTAGGTAGGTAGGTACGTAGGTAGGTAGGTAGGGTAGGTAGGTAGGTAGGGTAGGTAGGGTAGGGTAGAGTAGTGGAGTTTATACTATAGCTTTTGACAGAACGAAGTCTGTCGGGTCAGCTAGTAGGCTATATAACATCACGCTACGACCAATAGGAGCGGAACTGTTTGGTTGAACGCACTAATCTCAGGAACTACTGGTTCGAATTGAAAAAATATTTTGTGTTGGATAGCCCATTTATCGAGAAAGGCTATATGCTATACATATAACATCACGCTACGATCCTTAGGAGCCAAGCGAAAAGAACAAAGGTCAGAAAAAACGCTAAGCGATAACGAAGTTATAGCGCGGGCGAGCGACGGGATGCGACGCGATGGGTGGCCCGAAATTTCAGGCGTACGAAGTCGCGGGCAGAAGCTGGTTATTGATATGTACCGTGCACGCAAAATATACGAGTATAACTATTTAGGTACAAAGATTTTATTGTAGACTCTTCAAATACGTAGGTACAGTTCTATGTAAAGTTTTTTTTTAGGGTTCCGTAGTCAACAAGGAACCCTTATAGTTTCGCCATGTCCGTCTGTATGTCTGTATGTATGTCCGCGGCTTAGCTCAGAGACCCTTAGTACTAGAAAGCTGTAATTTGGCATGGGTATATATATTAATCACGCAAAGTGAAGTACCGACAAAGAGGTAAAATTAAATCTTGAAATATATGTTTTTTTAGGGTATCTCCCCTATACGTAAAGTGTGGATGATTGGATGGATATGGATAGGCCGTTCAAAAATATTGTATGTTTATGAAAGCCATTTTTCGATTCAGGGATTCGTTTGCGTAATATTAAGCTTTGAAGTGCTAATTTTTGTTAGAGTCAAGTGTGTGTGTCCCCGCTGCGGCTAATGGTTGTACTTGGCTATGTGAAAAAATTCACAGCAGTAGTATAATATATAACGAAGTTAAAAGGAAAATTACGAATGCTACGAAGGCTTTACAAGTTACCGAGTAATAGTCGACCAACTTACATTTACAGTTGAAAAACATGTACTCTCATACATTTCGTATCAAAGAACATGATTTCAATTACAATGTTAAGTTTGTTCTTGGGATAAGTTCAACCAACTACGGAACCCTTCAATGTGCGTGGGCCGACACGCACTTGGCCGGTTTTTTTTAATAATTTAGCGCAACAGGTAATGATCGATTAAGGAAGTTGGAATTTTTAAGCAATATTAAGTCGGTAATCGGAAGACATGTCAACTGTTGACATTGTCATCAGCGAAAAAAAACTTACTATGCAGAGAAACCAACTCGGCCGACCATGGCATCGTTTTTGGGAATACTAATCTAATCTCTACGGTTGGTAGGCTTCGAGGCCTATCGGCTGCTTTTATAATTAGGATAGAAATAATGTCTTTATATAAGACTAGCTTCTGCCCGCGACTTCGTTCGCGTGGAAATCGTAAGAAACCACAATGTACTTTTACCACACACATTTTAATAAAACTTCCCTGAATACTTCGTTTGTAGTTTTGGTCACAGCAGTAAAAATATACAGAGAGTCAGGACTGGTGACGCGGGAGCAAGCAATGTTATGTATGGTAAAGGGTTTGGTTTCCGCACTTAGTCCTTCAGGTGGACCGTTGTACATAGATGGACCATGGCGGCCATCAGTGGTTATTCCAACCAGCCCACCTCCCTCCAGAAGTTAATTACGTCTCCCGGTCTGTTTAGAACATCTGTGAATGATCTGGGTACCCCGAGGGTTTTTGTTCTAATCTGGGTGAAGCATGTGCATTCAAAATGCCTTCCTCAGCCTCCATGTAAGTCCTGCACAGAGGATTGTCCGTTATGCCTATTGTGTGGAAGTGTTTGTTTACCGTCAACAAGGGCAGGCCGGTCCTGTCCAGGTGTAATAAACGCCTGGTTAGCCTACCATCTAAGAATGGCAAAGCCTCCCTGGACTGTCTGCAGCCCAATATCGAGGTCCACCGGCTCTTTTCTAGTGAATTATTGAAGGCCTGCGTTCCTGCATATACACTAATGGCACAACACTGATACATTGAATGTTTCTCATTGCCATTCTTACAGATTATTCCTGACGAACACCTATCACTAAAATAATATAACAGTACATTGTAATTGTAAACACACGGGATTTCTCATTAACAGTCACCTAACCATAGATATTTATTTTTATCATAACCTTATACGACAGAAGAGGTCTAACTTAATTACACTCCCGGACACCTGAATCAAGCCTGCATATTTCTATCTTTTTAAATAATAGTAGTAAAAAGAAGAAAAAAATGTTTTTGAAGCCAGTCACTCACTATCATTTCCGTTTGCCATTGTTCCAAAAAAAACTCGAGCAGTGTGCGCCCTTGCGCCAAAATCATTATCATGCACAAAAATTAAATCCTGGCCCACAAACTAAACTTATCACTTGAGCCTCTAGGTATTGACGAATGCATCGGTCGCTTTCGATTAGTGGTGGCACCCGTGGTCCCGTCACAACCTCAAGGCCAGTTTTTCCTTCATTGGAAATTCCACTCCAGACTGTCCATGATCCGCCGCCATAACTCAAGGTGAGTTATGGCGGCGGATCATGGACAGTCACGGGACCACTCTTCAATGCAATATTGCTAAAAACGTTCTCCCTGTCTTCGGTAGACTTTCCTACGTCCATCATTGCCATACGGCATAATCTTGGTTTCGTCCGTAAAATGAATCTGGCTCCATTAACGTTGAGTCCAATGCAAATGGTCGCGTGCAAACTGTAGGCGCGCCATTCTGTGACCTTGTGTCAGTTTGGTACCATTGGCTGACTTATGAAGTTTCAGGCCACGTTTTTTGAATCTCCTTCTAACAGTTCGAGCGCAAATGGTCAGTCCATGAAAGTATCTAAGGTGTTCTTGGACCTGTACTAAGGTCAGGTGACGACTACGCAGGCTGGTGGTAAACCCGGTAGTGACCCGGTTTCGTGGTACTCCTGTACAGCGCACAAAGCCGACAGTCTCCAGGTATCGATGGTCAATTCTTTGAACGGCAGAACGACTTACGTGAAGTTCTGCGCTTACGCTTCGCTGAATAAGCCCAGAATGAAGAGCTTGCGCGAATACTTCAGGTGCAGTATTCATAATTTGAACGTCAGAATAGATATAAAAAAAATGACGTGGACACGTCCGTGTGTTTTACGTGTACATGTGTACGTAACGGGTAATATTTTAAATTGAGCGAAATTTTGGATCGTTAAGCTATCGAGTGGTGTAATGAAATTTTGTATGTAGATGATAGATATGTAGCTGCAATGCAACACCAAACTGACTTCCCCGATTTTCTTACCATCAGTTATTTGAATTGCCTCCCACTATGGAAGCAAATTTAAAGACGTATTCACGTCAATAAAGGAAAACAATTTCGACACAACACATAACGAAATAACTATTGACACAAAGATGCTCTAATGAAAGCTGTTGATTCTTTAACAGCGACCAAAACCCGATTTTGTTCTCTTTTTCGAATTCGTGACTTCAAACATGGAACAATGGTGATATTCAATTGATAGCCAGGTATGTTAACTTCCAAAACTGCATAATTACTTTTTCGCTGACTTATCATTATTTTGATGTTTTAGGCCTATGAAAATTGGGCACGCCAAAACTGTGGCGATAAGTCCCCTCTTTGAAGAGTGGCTAGAGAGGCGCCACGGTGTCCTCACCTTCCGCCTGACACAGGTCCTCTCCGGGCACGGTTGTTTCGGGAGGTTCCTGTTTCGGATTAGGCGGGAGGAAACGCCCGGGTGTTACCACTGTGTGGATCGCCCGGAGGACACGGTGGCGCATACGGTGGAGATCTGCCCAGCTTGGGCAGAGCACCACCGTGTCCTCACGGAGGCCATCGGCGGCGGCGATCTCTCACGTCTGGTCCTGGCCATGGTCCGAAGCGAGAGTGCCATGGGAGGCAGTCACCTCCTTCTGCGAAGCAGTAATGCTCGCGAAGGAGGGGGCGGAACACGCGAGGGACAGGTAGTCATTGCGCCCTCACGCCCCTAGTCGCGGCAGGAGACTGCCTGGGCGGCGGGAATCGGTAGCCGATTCCCTGCCGCCGTAAGCGCGGACTTACGGACGGCGAGCTATGGGCAGCTCGCCGTCCGGTAAGGACCAAAGAGGGTCCGGATCGACGGCGCGTTGTGTTCCACGAGCGCCTCAGAGTTACACGATAGCACGGGGCACAGTGGGAAAATCGCGTATGTTTCGTCTTGAAACTCCGTATCTCAGTTGTTTCAAAACTAAATGAGCTGTAATTTTGCATACATATACTTGGATGTATAAAGTTTAATGGAAATAATTTTAATTTTGAATATTCTGTTTATTAATTAGTTAAAAAATTAAACTTAAAAAAAATACATGCATTTTATAAGAAAATATACAAAATATGTTTGTTTAATTCAAGAAACTCCACGGACACTCTTTTAAAACAAAATATTGTTACAAAATATGGGTTACATCATTCATGTTGAAGTTATACATGTGAGAACAATGTAGAAAGACGTGCACGTTAGAAGCGTCCGTAATTAAAACAATTCAAAAATTAAAATAAGCCGTGGCAGCTAAGAGATGACCAGTCCCAACTGACGGCGCCTGTTCACGAACATGACGCATGGATCAGCACCACTTAGCTCAACCATTATGAAGGGAACTTAATGAGCGAGACATTTGAGTGAGCATGACATACTCTCAGCCGCCAGGGCACATTCAAGTCAATAAAAGACATATTACTCGGTAAATGGTAGCTCTATAGTACATAGTACTCACACCTGTGCTATGCAATTATATAATTCAAGGACATTGAGTTTATACAATGCAAAGATAGTCTTACAATCTTCAGCAGCACCAATAATATTTTCAAATGCTAATTAATTATTTTATGCGCCCTTATGGAGCAGGACCAGCATTGAGCCAAGCATTTTTGTCAGCGTTGTAATCCCCCAACTTATAATATGCCTGGCTGCATAGTGTGCGTTTTATACAAGTTTTAAATTTTGTTTCGTTCAACTGGAGTATGTGGGGAGGTATTTTATTGTAACATTTTAAACAGTACCCCATGAAGGATGAGTCTACTTTAGCCAGTCTGAAACCTGGTTGAACTAATTGGTCCCTATTTCTGAGAGAAAACAAAATATGTACACAATTCAGCAAGCTCCTACAGATTTTCATTGACAACAAGAAGGGCCTTGGCTTCATATAAAAATTCTTTCGGGATTCTTGCGCGTCTTCGGACAATTGTCCGATAGGTAAAATAGCATAGTACTCAATGATTTTTTTGCCGTGAATAAGTAGGTATTTTATGCACGGAGGAAGGCATATAATACCAGTTATAATTATTTACGTACAGTTGGGCTGTACTATATGCGTATTCACCGAACTTTTTTGAATCAATGGCCATTCCAAATGACATAGTTTGTAGTATTATGTACATTCGTTTTATTAGTTCTACGTCTACTCCTGTAATGTCTGCAGAGCAAGAGTCATTCTGAAAAAACGTCCAAGCTGTGTTTCCGTCATTACTATTTCCAGTGCCTTGTCGAGGTTTATCGACATACAGTCCTATTTCATCCCTAAACCGCTTTTGCACTAGTTTTTTTCTTTTCGTCTTTGTGTTTTTTATTTTCGGGTGTAGTAGCTGACCACTTTTCAAATCACAAGTTATAGAAAATGTGTAAGATCATCTCCATACTCCTAATCCAAGCATGTAGTGTTTATAGTCTGTATTGAAATGAACTTTCGTTCACATTTCGTGTCCTAACTGCCTCTAAGTTATTCATTTGCCGAAGAGTAGCACCACAAACTGTACAAGAATCGCTCGAATGAGTTTCAGTTAAATCTTGTGCCACTTTACCATCAATCATGGTTCAAAATAGGTCATGAGTAATTTCGATTACCTCATCATTCTTATTTATCAGGGAAGGAGACAGATTTTGTTTTTAATTGTTGATATCAGCCACAACACGTGGTTTTTTCAGGAGTTTCTTTGGAAAATTCTAACAAAATATGTCTGCAATATCTTACAGATAAGCAAATTTCATTCTTCCAAACAACAGTATTAATTATCTCATCTAAGAGTCTAATGGGTACAAGTGAAGCAATAAAAAGGTTTGCATCTGATATAAAATCGCTTTCTTCGGTGTTAAGAAACAACAAACCTCCGCACAAAGGTGGCCAGCACTGCTGTGATGACACATCACATAATCTTTTTAATAAACAAATGCCTGATTTTTATATCATTGACAACTGTTAGAACTATAAAATAAAACCCGTTTCAAAGTCTATATATTTTTATTAATTATATATTAAGACTACGAGTATTGACGGCGTTTACATTGGTGACCCCTACGTGATCTTTTGCCTGCGCCGCCTTCGAAAAGCGCGATATATAAAATACTGGAACAGAAGAATTTGTAAGGAAAGGATAAAGCCTGCTGTCCGTGCCTACCCTGTGGACGACTGCCCTTTTTTTTTTGGGTGTGAAATTATCAAATAACTTCTCCCGCTCTGGGTGGAGCGGGAGGGCGTGTCAGACTTTTACTGACTAAAACCCACCCGTGTTCCTTCAGTTGCCTGTGTGCCAGGGCCACGGTATCTCTTTCGGGCAAACCCGCATCCCTGGCAGGCACCGGTCCTAGCGGACCCCGTCAGTGCGTGCTGACATCTCTTTGAGGCGCGCGTGGAACACAACGCGCCATCGACCCGGGCCTGGTCCTTACCGGACGGCGAACTGCCCATAGCTCGCCGTCCGCAAGCCCGCGCCTACGGTGGCCGGGAATCGGCTACCGATTCCCGCCTCCCAGGGCGTCTCCTGCGGCGACTAGGGGCGTGAGGGCGCACAGACTGCCGCTCCCTCACGCGTTCCGCCTCCTCCTTCGCGAGCATTACTACTTCGCAGAAGGAGGTGACTGCTTCCCATGCACTCTCGCTTCGGATCATGGCCTGGACCAGGGCCGGACGCGAGAGATCGCCGCTGCCAATGGCCTCCGTGAGGACACGGCGGTGCTCTGCCCAAGCCGGGCAGACCTCCACCGTATGCTCCACCGTGTCCTCCGGGCGATCCACACAGTGGTAACACCCGGGCGTTTCCTCCCGCCTAATCCGAAACAGGAACCTCCCGAAAACACCCGTGTCCAGTGAGGACCTGTGTCAGGCGAAAGGTGAGGACGCCGTGGCGCCTCTCTAGCCACTCCTCAAAGAGGGGACTTATCGCCACAATTGTGGCGTGCCCAAAAAAAAAAAAATTGTGGCGCCGCCTTCGAAAAGCGCGATATTTAAAATACTGGAACAGAAGAATTTGTAAGGAAAGGATAGAGCCTGCTGTCCATGCCTACCCTGTGGACGACTGCCCTGCCCGCTGACGGTGTTGCAAAAACCGCTGCTGCATTGGCGTTCGATCGGGGAAGTTGCATTTTCACAAGTCTGGTCATAATTTACCGCGTGACGTAGGTCGTTGTTGTAATACGTTAGGTACGTCCGCGATTTTCAAGTTGCCTCTTGTGCGAGCAGTGTGTTTTTCTTTCCCATAATTCTCGATTTCAGTGTATCAAAATTAATATTTCATTTCTCGAGCGTTTTACGAGCTCTTTAGTGCATAACAAGTTGTTTTAATAATGCATATTTGCTTTGCTACATACCTAGGTTGTCATTCCATTGCACATTGAATGGGGTTTTGAGTGATATTTGCCTGCCTAAACCGTGTGTATGCACCTACCTATGTTCTTTGGACGGATTCATCGATAGTTTTAGGATGGATTCAATCGCAGCTGAGGACGCTTAAGACCTTTGTGTGTAACCGAATACAAGAAATTCGAGAGCTTACTAGCGACCACGAGTGGAGATATGTGCCTACTCAAGAAAATCCGGCAATCCGGAATCTGATTTGGTGTCTCGGGGAGTAATGCCGCAGCACCTCCAAGAATGTAAATTATGGTGGCAAGGTGCTTCATTTTTAACACAGTCTGAAGACAAATTGCCCCAGTATAACCATCTAGGTGATATTGTTTTACCTGAAACAAAGGTTTGTTTAAACATTCAGTGCAATGTTCCTGATGTTATTCCCTTCGATAGGTATTCTAATATATATAAGTTACAAAGAGTCTTCGGTTACGTTCTACGTTTTATAGGCAAATGTAGATGTAATAAAACGGAAAGAATAATAGGAGAACTTGCTGTCAATGAGTTGCAACGATCTTTACTTACGTTAGCAAAATTCATTTCCCTATGAAATTCAATCCTTAAAAACGTTAGGATCTATCAATCGTAAATCTAGTATTTTATCCTTAAATCCAATATTAGACGATGATGGGGTATTGCGAGTTGGTGGTCGCATTCAGCGGGCATCAATGTCTTATGACAAAATGCATCCCATTCTCATTGATTCGAAACACTTATTTATTTAACTTCTTTTTGCTTGAGAACATCTTCGCTTGTTGCATTGTGGGCCACAACAATTGCTGTGCTCAATACGCGAAACCTTTTGGCCAATTTCCGGAAGGGTTCTTGCTGCACAGACCGTAAATAAATGCGTACGGTGCACATGATTAAAAGGTAAGACTGAACAACCTATTATGGGTAACTTACCTAAACCTCGCGTCGTACCTAGCTCTCCCTTCGAGACCTGTGGTACCGATTTTGCTGGTCCCTTCCGTATCTCTAGTAGAAAAGGTCGTGGTTCAAGAACATCTAAATGTTATCTCTGTATTTTTGTGTTTTTCTACGAAAGCTTTACATTTAGAAGTTGTCAGCGATCTTAGTACCAACGCATTTATAATGTGCTTGCGTAGGTTTATTGCGAGGCGTGGCAAGCCACGTACTATTTATTCCGATAACGGTAAGAACTTTGTGGGAGCAAACAGTGAGTTGAATAGGTTGCATTAAACCAGTCTACGGGCGTCGTCACGGAGTTCGGTGCGAGTGAAGGTATTCAATTTGAATTCAGTCCCGCTTACGCGCCTAATTTCGGTGGAAAGTCAAAGTCAAAGTCAAAGTCAAATAATTTAATCAAATTTTAAACTCGCGGCCGTTAACGCCGATGTCCGCGGATCTATCTGATTTCACTCCGCTAACACCCGGGCACTTCCTCATCGGACGTCCTTTGTCATCTCTACCGTCACCCGTCACTGAAAAGTTATCCATAAATCGGTATCAGCAGCTGGAAAGGTTACGACAGCACTTCTGGCATCGATGGACCAAGGAATTCTTGGCAGAACTACAACAGCGTGTGAAGTGGCGTCGCGGCGAGGGACCAGGTGTCAAAGTCGGAAACATGATCGTCATTAAAGATGAGCAGCTGCCACCGTTGAAGTGGCTTCTGGGGCGCATCAACAAGTTACATTGTGGAGCTGACGGTGTCTGCAGGGTTGTAGACATCACCACTTCTAAGGGTGTCATACGCAGAGCTGTTACAAGAGTGTGTGTCCTGCCAACAGAAGATGCAGATACTCTTGGAACCACGGATTCCAAGGGGGGGGGGGGGGAATTATGTTAAGAAACAACAAACCTCCGCACAAAGGTGGCCAGCACTGCTGTGATGACACATCACATAATCTTTTTAATAACCAAATGCCTGATTTTTATATCATTGACAACTGTTAGAACTATAAAATAAAACCCGTTTCAAAGTCTACATATTTTTATTAATTACTAGATTCTGCCCGCGACTTCGTCCGCGTTAAATTTCTTGTTCCCCCGACCCACCCCGTCGCAACACATTGCCTGCCCGTGCCTTTACTTCATTTTCGCATAAACTTTCATTTAAAAAAAAATTGTGTCCTAGTTAATAGGAATGTTATTCTTCCTCAAGAAGTGGGCTGTAAAATGCAAAAAGATTTTTTTTAAATCCAACTCGCAGTTCCAGAGATTAGCGCGTTCAAAAAAACATAAAACCGGCCAAGTGCGAGTCGGACTCGCGCACGAAGGGTTCCGTACCATCCATACAAATCCTTACGAATATCCTTACTAATATTATGAATGTGAAAGTAACTCTGTATGTCTGGCTATCCGTCTGTCTGTCTGTCTGTCTGTATGTTACGTTTTCACGCCTAAACCGCTGAACCGATCGACATGAAATTTGGCAGGAATACCTATAGCCTGGGATATAGAGAAGGACATAGGCTACTTTTTTACGCGATAACCGACAGCCACGCGGGCGGAGCAAAAAAAAACGGCAAAAAATCATGTCCGTTGTATGGGAGCCCCCCTTAAATATATTTTTTTCGGTTTTTTTGTATTTGTTGTTATAGCGGCAACAGAAATACATCATCTGTGAAAATCTGTCTAACTATCACGGTTCATGAGATACAGCCTGGTGACAGACGGACAGCGGAGTTTTAGTAATAGGGTCCCATTTTACCCTTTGGGTACGGAAGCCTAAAAACTAACTCTTCAGCTTTAGAATAGACTATCGACTGCAGAGTTGATCATTATTTTGCTGCGGAGTTATTATAAAACAGTTATATCTCCTAAGATATTCATTGAAATTAAATGATATAAGGGCAACTTTGTTCAAAATTAAATACTTGTGATGAATAACGTATTTATTTGGTTAAGGATTAATACCATGTTTATGAAAACTCCTTCGCAAACAATGCATTAATTTCGAACAAATTTGATTACCATAAAAAAGGTTATAGTGAGTCAATCTTAAAAGATAGACATATGCTGTCGCGGACTTTTTTTTTTTTGGAATATTTAAAGAGAAACAATTCCATCATACATGATATTTGCGTAACTTAAACCGTTTACGCAGTGCACGCAACGGAAGCTCTCAAAAAGGAATATTTTTTGCCGTTTTTGCAACATTTTTCATTTATGCTCCGCTCCTATTAGTCGTAGCGTGATGTTATACGAGGGCTGCACTAAAAGTATCGGGAATGGAATATTTCCACTGTTCCTGTCATATTAAAATCTTTTTAATTGAAAACTCCTTGGTTTTAAAAATCGAATACCATTTATTTATTTTAAAAAAGATTCTCGGTCTTGTCACAAGTTTTTGTCAAACTTGTTTAGTCGTTGAGAAAATGGAATTGACTCGAGAAAATTCAAGAGCGATGATTTATTATGACTTTCGAAGTGGTTTAACAAAAAAACAGTGTGTTGACCGGATGATTTCTGCATTTGGTGATGAAGCCCCATCCAAAACCACAATTTATCGCTGGTTTGCTGAATTTCAACGTGGACGTGTCAAGCTCAGTGATGATCCCCGTCAAGGTCGTCCAAAAACTGCAGTCACCCAAGAAAACGTTGATGCTGTGCGTAAGCTGATTGAGGAAGATCGACATGTGACATACCCCAAAATTCAGGCAACTTTAGACATTGGCATGAGTCAAATACAAATAATCTTGCATGAACAATTCGATGTAAAACAGTTGTTTTCCCGATGGATACCGAATTCGCTCTGTGAAGAGCAAAAAGCGGCTCGCGTTACTTGGTGCGTCAGAGTTCTCGAAAGATTCCACGCAGGATCCTCAAATGCTGTATACAACATCCTGCGACGACGTCATGGACGTCATCGACGTCATCGACGTGCATACGACGAATCCTGGATATATGCGTACGAACCCGAAACAAAAAACCATTCACGAGTTTGGGTGTTCGAAAATGAGTTAATGCCAACAAAAATGTTCGTTCACGGAGTGTTGCAAAAAAAATGGTGGCCACGTTTGTCTCCAAAACCGGCCATGTTACGACTATTCCTCTTGAGGGACAAAGAACGGTTAATGCAGAATGGTATGCTAGCATTTGTTTGCCACAGGTCGTTTCTGAACTCGTTAAAGAGAACTGCAACCGCCGCATCATCCTCCATCACGACAATGCGAGTTCTCACACCGCGCACAGAAAAAAAGAGTTTTTAGAGCAAGAAAACAGAATTATTAGACCATCCGCCGTACAGCCCCGACCTAAGCCCTAATGATTTCTATACTTTCCCTAAAATAAAGAATAAATTGCGTGGACAGAGATTTTCATCACCTGAAGAAGCTGTGGACGCCTACAAAACGGCCATTTTGGAGACCCCAACTTCCGAATGGAATGGTTGCTTCAATGATTGGTTCCATCGTATGGAAAAATTTGTCAAATTTCGCGGAGAATACTTCGAAAAGCAATAAATACATTTTTAAATAGTAATGTTGTGTCTCTTCCTTGATTCCCGAAATTTTCAGTGCCGCCCTCGTATAGCCTATAATATTCCTCAATAAATGGACTATCCAACACAAAAAGAATTTTTCAATTCCAACCAGTAGTTCCTGAGATTAGCGCGTTCAAACAAACAAACAAACTCTTCAGCTTTATATATTAAAGTATAGAAGTATAGATATATTAAGACTATTGACGGCGTTTACATTCGGGCAAAACTTGCTTGTATTCACTCTGCCCAGATGACCCGTCACAACCCCATTTGCAGAATAGTTTCAACTTTCTTTCTGCAATAAGATAAGATACTAATAATTTGCACTCTTCCCATAACCAACCTGTTTTAATTCGACCCTTATAGATGAGTGACCATATTTTATCAAGTGAGGTGGTCAAAACTGTATCAAAATCACAAAGAACTATTAATAATACTCATCACTGTAATGGACTTTTTAATAATTTGACCTTAATATATAAAAAATAATTTTATGAGAAATAAAACGAAATTGAAAAAAATATATATATCTCGCGATATGTTTTGGTCCCGTGTCAGAAAAAGCGCAAGTATGCGCAAATTTTTATTTTCTCCTTGCATATACTAATGTATAAAGATCATAATATTAATACAATAAATATCTCGACAGCGGCAAGCAGCGGTAAAGGGTAAAAGTCTCGTTTCCTTACTAATATTATAAATGTAAAAGTAACTCTGTCTGTCTGTATGTTATGTTTTCACGCCTAAGCCAACAACAGCTACGCGATAGCCGACATCCACGCGGGCGGAGCCGCGGGCAAAAGCTAGTATTATATATATTGGTTTAATAAAATAAAATTAACCAATATAGTTAAAAACTAGCTTTTGCCCGCGGCTCCGCCCGCGTGGATGTCGGTTATCGCGTAAAAAAGTAGCCTATGTCCTTCTCCATATCCCAGGCTATATCTCTGCCAAATTTCATGACGATCGGTTCAGCGGCTTAGCCGTGAAAACGTAACCTACAGACAGACAGACAGAGTTACTTTCACATTTATAATATTAGTATGGATATGGATTAATTACGAAACGTTATGAGGACATTATAAGCATTCTAAAAATGTATAATACTTGTACATTTATATCAAAAACTTTTGTTTAATGTGGCGTTGAATTGTAGTAATGTATTGCGTTTAAATTACGTTATTGAACATGAGTTAGCTTTGATGCCTATTTATATACATAATGATTAACTAAAAGAAAGCGTATTTATTAATTTTATTCCATTACGACTTTCACATGAAACGGTTTTGAGACGGCTTTGTATGAGGCTTTCCCACAGTGCGGGGTCCGCTAGGATCGTTACCTGCCAGGGTTGCGGGTTTGTCCGAAAGGGATACCGTGGCCCTGGCACACAGGCAACTGAAGGAACACGGGTGCGTTTTAGTTAGTAAAAGTCTGACACGCCGTCCCGTTCCACCCAGGAAAAAAAAAAGGTTAGAAACATAAAAATCAATGGATCAATTTAGGAGTCCGGGAGTGAATTACTGGGAGTAATTACTGTGTACGTTCTTCGAACTATAACAATGACAGTAACAAAATGTAAAAAAAGAAGCACAAATAATATCACTTCTTGGGATCGAAATCAGATTTGCATTGCTTTGTTGAAAGTTGACTGAAATAGCATAATATGTGTATGTCGTGACTGCTCAGATCCATAAATGTATGTTAAATAAATCATTTAATAGATTAAATCTCTACCTATCTGCGCTACATTTGTTTCCTATTCAACCCAGCGAAGTAATGGAATAATTCGACTGTTGTCATACACTGGTATCATGTGTTCGCTCTCATCTCAGTATATTATTCGTACGAACTTTATGGGAAGTTTTTTTTGCGATTTCTGACTTTTCTAGTAATCAAACCTCTGTTGGTCCCATAGTTTTTTGATCCTTGTAAGAAACAGGATCGATTGGCATCAAAAAACTTTTTGTGAAAATTGACCATTTTCTTGCGGACTGTAACTTTTTTTTTTTTATATCTGTGAATGCAGACCACAATGTTTATAAAAGTTAGGGATAGTCTTTGAAGATTATTTTCTTGTAGCGCCCACAGTTAAGGTGGCAGGTACCCTAACCGTGGCCGTTTATTGACCCATCTCAAAACATAATGCAATACTGCTCATCTCCCATAGCAAATAGCGTGATAATTTATACCCTACAGTTTGACTAGACCTATAGGGAATGTCTATGCAAAATTTAAAAACAAACTATCATGTAGTTTTTGCGTTATGCTAGAACATATGGCTATGTCTTCTACAAATTTCATGTACGCTCTGGCGTCCCACAAGGCTCCCATCTCAGCCCAATTTTGTTTTTGTTATTTGTAAATGATATCACAAGTCAAATCAAGCATAGTCAAGCTTTGTTATTCGCTGATGACTTACAGATTTATAAGAAGATCACAGGGCCTGCAGATACTAAGGTCGTCCAAAACAATTAAACAAATATTGAAAACTGGTGCATAGCTAATAATATGACCTTAAACACACGAAAATGTCTCTTTATTCGTTTCTCTAAAAAAAAGGCATCCTTTTCTACTACCTACATTATGGTACACTGCATTGTCTAAGGTATTTGAAATACGGGATCTAGGAGTTCTGGTAGACAATGAACTAAGTTTTAAGCCACACATTAACTATGTACATTGTTAAAAAGTCGTCACAGATGCTGGGTTTTGTTAAACGAAATACTCGGGGCTTCCAACTGACAAAGACCAGAATAGTCTTGTTCAACACCCTAGTGCGAAGTCAGTTGGAATATGACAGTGTTGCCTGAAATCCATTCTATGCAGTTCATTCGCAAAGAGTTGAGAGTATACAAAGAGCATTCACTAAACATTTAGCCTTTATATCCAGGAAAATTTGCCATCGCTGTCCGTATAAGCAACGCTTACACTTTTTCAATATTAAAACACTGCGAGACCGTCGCTGTTCGCGTGATTTAATTTTCCTCTACAAAGTTGTAAACGGATTTGTAAAATGTAGCGATCTTGTTGAGCGCATCCAATACGCAGTCCCTTCAAAACCTCCAAGACATTCCATCACCAGGTTGTTTCATATTCCTTTCCGCAAATCCAATCTTGGTCTCAACGCTCCCATGCTCCGAATTTGCAGAAATTACAACAGTTTTTGCAAATCATCTGAAATTGACGACGGCGGTGTATCACTTAACAAGTTTAAAGATCTGTCTCTGATAAACAGGAGTAACCAACACTTTTTATTGGAGAGACCACAGAGCACCTTTTATAGCGTTATTCACTTATAGTGACAAACTGTAGAATTAAACAGCCGTAAAGTTTATTTTATTTTATATATTTTAGCCGGAGACCCGCAATGCCAGCGCCTGCGTCTCTTTACTTGTCAAAGCAATGCCACAGACACTAAAAGCATAGATAAGTAACTGTTGTTACATCGGGTACTGACGCAGATTACAATGATTTTTTTATTTTAACTATATATATATATATATATTAAAATATTTTTTTTAATGTTATTTTACACATCTATTTTTTATTTTACTTTTAATTCTGTATCTGTCCGTGACATCACAGCGGGCCCTATCAGAATACCAGCGCTGCGACACTTATTTTTAAATGTCGCAGCATCATGCTGAGATAGGAGCCTTTTGGCCCCGTACAGGTTTTGTTTTCATTTTACTTTTGTTTTTATTTGTGTTACTATGAGTGTGATTGGTTTAAAATGTGAACTTCCTGTATGAGTCCCAATAAATACTTTTTCTTTCTTTATTTTTTTTATTTTTTGTAAATTCATGTTCATATTCATATTTAATCATATTTAATCTTAGATATCATTAGTACACACACCCTTTTTCACCTTCCACCTTTCGTGATTTCATTTAAATATTTTTGTTTGGTATAATTAAAATATCCACTTATTTTAATTTTGTTTTCTTATTCTAATTGTATTTTTTGATTAAATTCATTATTATTATTTTTAGTTAATTAAGTTAGTTCACCAAATAAATAAAAACATACATTCAGAAAAAAAATCTAAAAACCGTATTTTCGGCATCGGAATCGTTCCCAGACCTCGAAGCAATTACTTTTTTTTTTTTTTTTTTTTTTTCAAAAATATTTAACGTCCAATTTTGACTTCGCTACGATTTTATTAAATGTACCTATAGATTTGAATGAAGCTCGCATCAACGAAAATAACCAAAAAACAACGAAAAATGAGCGTCATTGCACACTCGGCGTATTGCTAATTGCTATGGCGCATGCTCAGAGCAGCTTAGGACTTTACCAAAACCCGGAAAAAGCTACTTTAATAGTTGTAGCCACTAGCCATAGGGTGTCTCATGTAGGTAGGTACATGTTGCTGGGGAGGTGGTGTTGACCACGGGTGGCTCGTGACCGCGGCGGTGGCATTAGCGCATTAAGGTCATAATTGTGAAGCACGCGCTCAATTGGATAACGTGCGGTAATTGGCGGGCCATGTGATTTCATCGCGGGTGACTGATGCCGCATCACCGCTCATTGCCGCTCATCATGGCATCACAATGCTATGATACCCCAAGGTACTTCAGTAAACAAATCTTATTGGACTGTAAGGAGTGTTCGACGTGCCTACATTAGAATATTATAAAAAGCGTGACCAGAAATATCTTTAGCCATTTTCAGAAGTTAAGCACTCTTGAGCCTAACACGCCATAGAAAGATCACTTGATCTTACAAGTTCAGAAAGACCAATCAGCAGAGCAATAAATAGTAATAATGATAAGAATCAGTTAAAGTTCTTATCACTCAATTAAACCAGATTTTTTTTATTATGTCATAATGATGTTGAAATTGATCAGAGCCGCAGTGCCCATAGATAGAGATCAATCTCCGCTCTTGCTTTGTAAAATATCAAGAAATACAGTTATTCTTGAATCAAGTCCCACAGCTAAACTGTTCAAAGCGTCAACACGTAGCAGTACTTGTTTTTGGGTATTTAAGTAGTGATTGGGAATTGGCGATGACCCTGAGGCGTTGATACGTTAGGCAGTAGCCGCTTAGTGAGGCGCGTGGCGGTGCTGGTCACACGCGGCCGTGTTCCGCTCCACCGGCGAAAGGCTCACTGTGGCGGAAGTACGCGTTAAGATGCCAACCAAATGTTACACAATGTCAAGGGGCCCCGACAAAATGTCACGGTAATTTGATCTTTCCAAATAGTTTTCCACATCGTACTCAATTTTATCTTCCTACAAGGAGTGAAAACAGAAAGTATTACGCACCTCCAATGATATAAAAATTTAAGCGCACTTGAAGCAATTCCGGAGGATAATTTATTCCGGTCAGTTAATCAAGTGTAAGAGTATAATGTGCGGGGGCTGAGTGTCGACTCAGATCCGACGGCGGGAGAGTGTTGAGAATTGACCCTGATCGTGGCCGCCCTGGAACAAAGCTAATCGGCCAGAACGCAATGAGGGTCGTCGGCCGCCGCCGGCCGCAACCCAGGTCGACAACCGTCGAGTTACGAACTTACGACCTCGTATATAGCACCCGCCACCCGACTCAAATTTAATTATCGACAGGCACAGGCGCTCCTCATTGTATGTTATCATAAGACGCATCTATAGTACGTACTGAAGCGGTTACCACAATTACGGCTCACAATACTTGTCAGTGCGATGTTATCTTTCAGCAAGTAATAAGCCTTCATCGATCAATATAACACGACACGTAATCTAGCAAAGTAACGATTCTTTGCCTTTTATACTTCGACCGAATCGACTTAACGGTATGTCGGCAAAACTCATTGAAATCTTTAACGACATGATCGAGGTGATGCCGCGCCGATGCGGCAGGTTTACAGTCTAGAGTTAGAACAATCACCAATTACACGAGCTGAAACATGCACTTTCCGCATTAGGTGTAGCAAGATATAGAATCTCCTAGACTGATCTGAACCTGAACATCAGTTTCTTTGTGAGGAGCAGACAGTCCTGTTGATGTATTGCGCGCGAATTTAAATTATTCAATTTACTCGCCACTAATTTTATAGATCCAAAAAAAATCGTTGGTGAGGCCTATGGCCTATGTTAATATTCGTGTATAGTGTGTACTGCAGTGGAAACGTGGACCCACGTGGTCAAACAAATGAATTCACGCAGCTAAAATGCACTGCGTGCTCGTGCACAGCATGCGCCGCGGTGGATCTGCGCCTTAAACCGGTTTCTCTTCGTACGCGACGAAGCCGCCAGTGGGACGCACACACGCAAATCATGCTTGTAGTAGTGTACCTATCACAGCACGGTTGTATGAAACTTCGCCTCTGTCATTACTTTGTGGTTGAGGCCTGAGGGCTCACCAACGATTTTTTTTGGATCTATAAAATTAGTGGCGAGTAAATTGAATAATTTAAATTCGCGCGCAATACATCAACAGGACTGTCTGCGCCTACGGTGGCGGGGAATCGTCACGCGGCTCCCGACGCCCGAAGCGTCTACCGCGGCGGCTGGGACGGGAGGTTCTCTCCGCTCTCTCCCTTTCCCATCCCGCCACCTCCTTCCCCAGCATGACTGCTTCGCAGAAGGAGGTGACTGCCTCCCATTCCCTCTCGCCCCGGACCATGGCTTGAACCAGGGCCGGGTGCGAGGTCGCCGCCGCTGCCGATCGCCTCTACGAGGACACGACGGTGCTCCGCCCAAGCAGGGCAGACCGCCACTGTATGCTCCACCGTGTCCTCGGAGCGATCATCGCAGTCGTGAAACCCGGGCGTTTCCTCCCGCCTGATAATATGCACTAACCTCCCGAAACATCCGTGTCCGGAGAGGACCTGTGTCAGGCGGTAGGTGAGGATGCCGTGACGCCTCCCTAGCCACTCCTCAAAAAGGGGTCTTACCGCGGCTATCATGGCGTGCCCTGCGCTGGGTTGCGACAGTCGCTCTTTCCATGCCGCCATGAAATCGCGCCGGAGGTCCGTCCGCTCCGCCGCAATTTGCCGCGCAAGCGGAGTTTCCCCCCGGCGTAGTGCCTCCGCACGCCACTCATACAGGCGCGCGAGGACTATCGCCTCCAGATCCCACGGCGGCAGTCCAGCAAGGAGGCTTGCCGCCTCGACCGAGATCGTGCGGTAGCCCCGGTTCAGCCTTATGGCTACCACCTTATGGGGCGCGTTCAAATAGTGGGCGGCTCTCCGCCGCAGCGAAAGCGCCCACACCGGGGCCCCATATGTTGCCATGGACCGCACGACCCGCGCGTAAAGCCTCCGCCAGGAGGCGTTTGGACACCTCAGGTTGGGCAGGAGCCGCTTGAGGGCGGCCCCGGTCCGTTCTAGTTTGGGGGCCAAACGTCGGAAATGCTCTACGAAGTTCCACCGGCTGTCGAGGACGAGTCCCAGGTACTTCATCGTGGACTCGACGCCGATGTGAACCACTCCTACCGTTACTTGGGATCCCGATGGTCGCCTGTTCCGAGGCCCATGGAACGACATGGCCTCGGACTTGTGCAATGCCACCTCGAGACCCAACTACCGGATCCTCTCTACGACTATCGCAATTCGCAACCCCGCGTGTCATCGCGTCGGCCGCGGCCTGATACGACCTCCCCTGCGTCAGGACCAGCGTGTCGTCAGCGTAGCACACCACGCTGACGCCATCAGGGAGGTCGGCCCGCAGCACTCAGTCGTAACCGATGTCCCAGAACCGATCCCTGTGGGACACCGCACGACATCTCTCGCCGGTTCTACTACCCGTCGCGACCGGGGTAGATGACGGCTCTGTCCGTCAAGATATGCCTTGACTATTCGACGGAGGTAGGTCGGCACCCGGTGATACTGGAGTGCCTCCCCAATGCAACTCCAGGGCAGTATGTTAAATGCGTTGGCGATGTCGAGTGACACCACCACGACAACCCCGCCCTGAGACGGCACGACAACCCCGCCCTGAGACACCGCGTCCCCCGTCGTGAGGGCTCTAACGCGCGTGACAGCGTCCACCGTCGAGCGCCCCTGTCGAAAACCGAACTGGCTATCCGCAAGATCCGTCCCCGTCCTCATCAGGTGCCCGACGAGGCGGCCTACAATCACTCTCTCAAAGAGCTTGCCGACCTCGTCGAGCAGCACAATGGGCCGGTATGCGGACGGAGAGTCCGCAGGGCACCCTGGCTTCCGAATGTGGACCAGCTTCCCCGTCTTCCAACGGAGTGGGAACTGGCCTCTCTCCATACATGCGCTTAAGAGCGCCTCCAGTCGAGGCCCGAGAGCCGTCGTGGCCAGGACCCAAGCTTTGCCTGGCAGGCCATCGGGTCCTGGGGCGATATTTTTGCCCTTCAGCCTACCTACCGCCACTCTCAGATCTACCCCGGTCACTTCAGGGATGTCGAGTCAAGGAGGGTTAAAGAGTCTCAACCTCTCATGGTTAACTCTGAGATGCCCTAACAAAAAGAAAAAACAAAAGACCTTTGCCTCTGTCCGTACTCTGTGCCTTTACGTTGTGTTTCGATTCGGCGGGCGATCCATAAAAGACATCTCTGTGTTTAATCTTTTTTGCTGCGTACAAGACACTATTGCAGCAGTATCGTGGACCGCCTGAAAATTAATATAAATCGTGTTTTATTTAATACTAGCTGCTGTCCGCGGCTTCGCCCGCATGGCTTTTTCTAAAATAAAAGTAGCCTAAGTAAGTGTACGGCCTGAGTGAAAAGGCGTGCAAGCGGCGAAAGATTGTCCCGCGCCGCTCGCCGCCACTCGGGACACTCGCGAGGGATTGTATGTGTTTAACATGAACGCCGCACACGTCGCCCCGCCGGACGCTCGAGTCGAGCGTGCACTCAGTTGGAACACTTACTTCTTATAACATCCTATCTGCCAGTGAAAGTCCCATCAAAATCGGTACGGCCGTTTCGGAGATAGGCGGAACAGACCGACAAACAAAAAGACCTTTTTTTGTTTTTTGTTATATGTACAGTATACAAGGTGATTTATTTTATATATCCCATAACTCTAGGGTATGAATGAGACCATAAAAAAGAATCAACTGGCATATTTTATTTTTTTTCATGCAAAGTAATTCGACAGAGTTACGATTATTAATGTAAAACACCCTTACGAGAAATATGACAACGTCGCATTTTCTTAGCTTTCAATATGAATGGATTGGTTTGAATGAAAACGAATTACCTACTCGTATTTATCAATGCAAAGACACACATCGAGGGCCTCTGTTTCATCAGTTACTTTTGGCAATGTCGCAAAAGTAACAATTCGTCAAACGGGTGACAATTTTTGCCCTACATTACGAGGGCGGCACTGAAAATTTCGGGAATCAAGGAAGAGACATAACATTACTATTTAAAAATGTATATATTGCTTTTCGAAGTATTCTCCGCGAAATTTGACACATTTTTCCATACGATGGAACCAATCATTGAAGCAACCATTCCATTCGGAAGTTGGGGTCTCCAAAATGGCCGTTTTGTAGGCGTCCACAGCTTCTTCAGGTGATGAAAATCTCTGTCCACGCAATTTATTCGTTATTTTAGGGAAAGTATAGAAATCATTAGGGCTTAGGTCGGGGCTGTACGGCGGATGGTCTAATAATTCTATGCTTTCTTGCTCTAAAAACTCTTTTGTTCTGTGCGCGGTGTGAGAACTCGCATTGTCGTGATGGAGACTGATGCGGCGGCTGCAGTTCTCTTTACGGAGTTCAGAAACGACCTGTGGCAAACAAATGCTAGCATACCATTCTGCATTAACCGTTCTTTGTCCCTCAAGAGGAATAGTCGTAACATGGCCGGTTTTGGAGACAAACGTGGCCACCATTTTTTTTGCAACACTCCGTGAACGAACAATTTTTGTTGGCTTTAACTCATTTTCGAACACCCAAACTCGTGACTGGTTTTTTGTTTCGGGTTCGTACGCATATATCCAGGATTCGTCACCTGATACGACGTTGTATACAGCATTTGAGGATCCTGCGTGGAATCTTTCGAGAGTTCTGACGCACCAAGTAACGCGAGCCGCTTTTTGCTCTTCACAGAGCGAATGCGATATCCATCGGGAAAACAACTTTTTTACACCTAATTGATCATGCAAGATTATTTGTATTTGACTCATGCCAATGTCTGAAGTTGCCTGAATTTCGCGGTATGTCACATGTCGATCTTCCTAAATCAGCTTACGCACAGCATCAACGTTTTCTTGGGTGACTGCAGTTTTTGGACGACCTTGACGGGGATCATCACTGAGCTTGACACGTCCACGTTGAAATTCAGCAAACCAGCGATAAATTGTGGTTTTGAATAAAAAAAGTGTGTTAAAAAGGATTAAAATTGTAATAGTCAAAAACAAAACCTGTGTAACATAAAGTTAAGATTTAAAAGAGTGTCCATGGAGTTTCTTGCCCGTTCTTCTCCATAAGGAAACTACATTTTGAATGGGAGTCACTTAACTCAAACTGACTGCTTGATAGATGATAATTCAGAAGTGTCTGTAACTGTTTTAGTGACAATAAATGCTTTGAGTTAAGTGTTTACAGTGTGTGTTATTGAAATTCAACACCTACCTACTACCAACGACGAATTAAGGCTCGTACAGACTCGTGCGATATCGCGGGCGCGACAGGCACCGACAAAGAAATTGTGCTACTAGTGTCGCGTCGCGTCCGCGATATCGCACTAGTCTGTACGAGCCTTTACATCTGAGATTGGTCAGAGATAGACAGATCACTGCGTTATATATAGGTAATAATAAACATGGTTAATATCCCGTTCGTGTTAATAATAATATTAGTGACCATGACAGTTTAAAAACTTATAACATATATATATTTTTATAAAGCCCATTTATCAGACTAGACTTCAGAATAATTTTTTTTTTTTTTTGCGTTAGTAGGTAAAATTTTATTTAAATAAAGACTAATAGTGCAATAATCGTAAAACTAATGATGAATGTGTTTTTCAAGAAAAAGTGAAAAATAAAGCGAAATTATTCCGTTTTTTGCAATTATGCGAATAATCAGTAGTCAGTAAAACCACCCATGATGTTAAAAACTGTCCTGCAACGGTTTTTCATGCTTTGAATCAAGTTATCAAAGTTTTGCTGCGGGATATTGTCCCAGGTCCTGCTAAAGATACCAAAAAAGTTGGTCTTCTACAATCAAAGAAATGAAATTACAAATGTCAATAGCTTAAAATAAAAATGTCAAATTAAATTTTTCATGTCACGCGACTTTCCCATTTATCCTAGAATTCATAAATTCCTTAATAGTGTAAAAACAATTTTCGATAAGCCATGCTCTGAGATGCCTTTGAAATAAGCTGGTTTGCAGTTCTCTAATAACCTTCGGTATATTATTAAATATCTTTATTGCCATTCGACTAGTGTTTTTGTGGCAGTATGCTGCTCTACATCCTAGCATTGCCAATTTTGTTGAATCCCTTGAGATTTTTCCCACCATATAAAGATTGACGCTATCGACTTTACTGAATAGAGATGAGGATTTTTTTTACAAATACTCCCATTTCCAGTATATATAAGCATGCTAATGTTAATAATTTGTGTTTTTTTTAAATAGGTCTGCACGATTCTAATGGGTCTGCACCAAACACAGCTCTAATACACTTTTTTTGCACAATAAATGCCTTATTGCTGTCAGTGGAATTACCCCATATGATTAAGCCGTATCTTAGCACAGATGAGGCATATCCATGATAAGCCAACAGAGCGGCATTACGTCCAACAGTTTTCCTGAGATTTCTTAGTGCAAATGCAAAACTGTTTAGCCTATTACATAAATTTTCAATATGTTTTTTCCAATTACAATTTTTATCAATTACTATATCTAAAAATTTGGTATGGTAAACTTCTTCAATTTCATTATCACGTCCAATAATTTTCATTGCCATTCATTGTCATTTTGTAATTAGAGAAATTAATATACATATTTTGTTTTGGAAACACGCAAATTATTTTGTTCAAGCCATTCCTTCTATGCTCATTATTATAAAAATAAGTGAGATAAACGTAAAAAAATACAAATACAACATAATTTTGGTTAGACTTCAGCATTTTCATTTCTTTACACACATTTCTCATTTCTTTAAAATAATTAAACGAAAAAACCGTTTTAACCGGTTTCACCAGTTTTGTAAACGAAAAACCCGAAAAAAACGTTTTTTTTTAACAACCCGGTTTTTGCATGCCCTAGTCTCGACACGGCACCCGCGACTGAGGGCACTGCCACGCTCCCTTCGGTGTCTCGTCGATGCACGCGTCTGTGTGAGTGTGCCGTTTCAAACGTTTGTTCGTAGTTTCTGTATTGTCCATATTTATATTGTGCTTGAATGGTTCCCGTTGAGTGTGCCACTTAGAAGGAGCACACAATAACCATATTATCCATACTAATATTATAAATGTGAAAGTAACTCTGTCTGTCTGTCTGTATGTTACGTTTTCACGCCTGAACCGCTGAACCGATCGTCATGAAATTTGGCAGGGATATAGCCTGGGATATGGAGAAGGACATAGGCTACTATTTGTATTTTTTATATTAATATTTTTTACGCGATAACCGACATCCACGCGGGCGGAGCCGCGGGCAAAAGCTAGTACATAATATTTGGATAGAAATCGCCAACTGATTATAAAAGTAGTGAAGAAATCAGACTAATGCCCGTTTTCACCGTCATCCCCTAAACTACCATCTACGTATGTGACCCTTAGCTTAAAAGCTCTCCCAAACTATCCCCTAAATTAAATTTCGTTTCACCATCATTTTTAGCACTTAGCTATGGGACACATAACTAAGTGACGTTTTGTTTTCGATAGTAGTGACTGATTCGTCTTTGAACTTATCGATACTTTTAAACAAGATAGTTTTTTATGAAATTCTCTAAAGTTTACACTTATATGGATACAGTTATTAATAAGTCATGTTTTGATAGCAATAATAAATATTATTTCATTCATATTTTTAATTGATTTCATATTTTCTGGCTTATTTACTCTGTTTAAACATTACGAAACCGCGTGTGTTATCTGTGGTTCTGACACTTCTTTCTTTTGTGACGTACTGATGTGAGATTTGATTGTTTGTTGCTGTAGTAGCTACACTGATCCCACCCATGTCTGCCACAGCCAACATATGGTTACCCGTAGCATAAAACCTCAATGCTATTAATAACTGATTTATTGGAGATATAGAGTTATTTCTGAAATAAATAAAAAATTGGTAATTTACTTATTTGTAATAATTATGTTAATACAATAAGAACAGAAGGTTCCTACCTCACAAGTGTAGATATGGTTTACATTGTTAGTTAGCGACGTAAATAAGTAGGCATCGTCAATGAATAAAGAAAAAATACCACGTTTTTTTTTTTTGGTTATATGTAGGTAAATGTTAGTATTTTATGGGCTATTTATAAAAACTTTAATACTTATGTTAAGTACTCACCTATTATCAGGAAATTCCAAGGTGTGTTTAATCTTTTCCAATAAATGCAACACTGAAGATTTACAGAGCCTCTCCGAAAAAAGTCAGTTTCATCAAAACTTTCAAAGTAGTTGGGTCGTTTCCGATAAATCTTTGGTCTCCGCCTGTTATTTACGTCGAATATAGTAGAAACAGTTTCTAAATTTTCAATAAATTCATCTAAATCATTATCCATCTTCGTTGATTGAGAGATCACATACGTATGAGCCGGTTTATGGGCCCACATTTTGACCACCTAACTTTAGGGGACCTTTTAACGTTTAACTGACCGTTTACTGTTGGTGAAACAAAAACCACCTTTTAACAGCCCCCTAACCATTCTTAAGGGATCCTTTAAACTTAGGGGATGTCGGTGAAAACGGGCATAACTCTGTCAAAAGACAATGCGTAAAATTGGTGCCTTTTGTTTTTTTGGCGGCAGTCGATCAGATACGAAAAAAGTGATGCAGAATAATATAATAAATGAAATATTTTATGGGATCATATAACATAAACTCAGTCCGAACTGAGATACAGGAGTTTAAGAAAAAAACTTATGTAAATAATTTAATAATTAGCACTCGAAGTTAGTTAGTTTTATCATTATGTTATCATAGCTACATCATAATTCTAACTTCAAAACGATGCGCTGCTGTCCTATCCGTGCGCTTTCACACCAACACCGGGCGGCACTGCCAAGCTAGAACGCTAGTCAATCACAGTCAAAGAATGCTAGAAAATACTAGAAATACATATAACAGAGGTAAGTTGTTTACCAGAATATAATTAATGAAATACGAAAAATTCTAAAAATGTGTCAGTTCATCTGTTGTTGAACAGACACGAGCGACGTGAAGGAAGCATAAGCAAACATGTTTATCCATCCTTTACGTCGCAACGGATCGAAATGATATTTTAGATTGAAGGAGAAGTAGACAGTAAAAGTAGAGCTGATCATTATTATGAACGAATATCTTAAACATTTAAGGCTAAACTCACCTTGATTTTGGTCTTTTTCTTTTAATTCTAGCTTTGTTCAGACACTATGTAACTAACTGTAGATAAACCGTTTTCATAGGCTTAATAACGATTTTCATTTCACTAATGGTAGTTTATTTTGTTCTAGTTTGGTATCGGGGATCGGATTTGCAGACCATGCCTACAACGCGCTGACCGTCACGTGTCGCCGGAACCAAATGTATTGGAGCAACCAGAAGAACCAAATGTATTGGAGCAACCGGCGGAACCAGACGTATTGGAGCAACCAGTGGAACCAAATGTATTGGAGCAACCAGCGGAACCATACGTATTGGAGTAACCAGCGGAGCAAAATGTTTTGCAACAACCACCGGAACCAAATGTTCTGGAACAACCAGCGGATCCACACATCTTGGAACCAGTAGCGCAACCAAACGTTGTAGAACAGCTAACTGCAGTGGTTCAAGGACAACGCCATTTTTCTTTCCCCGGTTATCACCGAGCACCTTTGAAGTTTGCATTTTTGCGATGTGTGAAAATCGTCACTTACAACGGATTGACATGTCTTTAAGAGATACTATTCTTAAAGATAAGAAATTCTTTATACCTTTTGGCTCTCGTGTATGTGAAGAACATAGAAATGATAGTGCTTGGCAAGACATCGAACGTAGTACACAACACGTATACAATATTTTTTCTTCAGGACAATTAATGGACATGGTGAGACAATTACAGTCGCATCGTTCAGATTTAAACTTCGAACGACTGTCTTCAATCAGTGACAGTATTTTCCACTATTATATTGGGTTTTCGAAGGTTCAATTCCAAGAAATGCTGCAAAGCGTGTCAAGTCTACTTATTCCTAACAAATAAAAAGATAAAAAAGTAGACTGAACAATTTAATGAAAAGGTAAAAAAAATACAATATCTAGAATTAAGAATATAAAACCTACCTAATACGCACTCTCAAGGTAAGGAGGTAAATTTATATTACTTGAAGTAACTCCCAGCTCCGCGTCAGGAAAGCTTCCACAATCTTGTGGGCAGGGCAGCTCCGAGGAACAGGAGTCAGGCAGCACCGAGGAAAGAATCTAAGTGCAGTCTCCGCTGTGTCGAGAAGAATTGTAGGGGCGCGTCAGAGTGTCGGCGACCCCAACTTTTGCAGTACAAACACGAGATATATATATGTGATAAATCTCCAGGAATCAGGCAGTACCTTCTGCAGTGAAGATAGTTCACTCAGAACTGAGACGTAAACGTAAACTGAACTGATTGCATCTCCAGGTCCCTTTTATAGGAAAATCTGGACGTTCTTGAATATTCTGTTCTCTTCGAAAAATCCATTTTCGATTTCAAGTTTTTGCTGTCCTCTGTCCTGCCAGTTATCTAACCAGCCAGGTGTAGTCGGGCAAGATGTATAAAACCTCCTGAACAAATTCTGAGAGTGCGTTTAAAACTTATAATTATAATAATTTAGAATTTAGTTATTTAGTAGACAACGTATTTAAGTATAAAAGAGATTTAGAATATCCAAAATTATATAAGTAAATGATTTTTAGAAAATAAAAACTTAGTGCAAGCTTCATTGAATAGGCTGGTAGACTAGACTAGACTTCAGTTTGACCTTTTGACGTAAATGTCGTTTAAAGAATAAAATTGTGTAATATGATGAAAAACTAATAAAAATTATGATGAATGGAAAGAAAAACCTAAGTAGAGTGATATATTAACCATATCTGTAATAAACAGATACTATAAGCATACTTTCAATTGCTGAAAATAACACGAGAAGGCCAGCTAAGCCTTGGCAACGGTGCTGATGAAACTGTACACTGGTGATTCTAACCAAAGATTGTGCAGCCTTTTAAGAATGTCCCGATTCGTTATTTTTTAAATAAAAAGTACATCATAAGACCAGTTTTATTGTTTGTAACCAATACATAATAAATAAAATATAATATATATAATAATCATGTATTTAAATATAATAAGTAATAAAAAATAGTGAACGTCGCTTGGGAAGGTTATCAATATGCTTTGTAATAAGAATTATTCCATAATATATATTACGAGTATGAAAATATTAGTAAATCTTTAAACTGATATAACTCAGTCTGGACTGAGTTTTTGATACAAGACCCCATACAATAATTCATTCATAATATTATTATGCACCGTTTTTTTTTTCATATTTGTTCGACTGCCGCCAAAAAAACAAAAGGCACCAGTCTTCATACAATTTTGGTAATTGTCTTTACGCTACACAGTGAATGAAACAAATACAACCATCATTTCAGAAGTCTTTTAGTCATATAAATAGATATATAGTATAATAATTTATTAAAATGAAAAAGTGAACAGCTCGGTAGCCGGTAGCTCGGCAGCCCCAAGCTCGGCTTTATCATTTCGCTATTTATATAGGGGTTCATAAAACTCCACTGTGCGGAGAAAACGGATGAAAAAGTTGGCAGACATAAACATGAGTTAACACACACATATCTCTTAAACTTTTTGATGTAGACAACTTTTTATTTTGATATTATTTTATTGCCACCGAAATCAATTTTATTTAAAGACGTTGTGACTTCTGTGTGCGTTTGCGACACCCGGGAAGTGTATCATTATATGAGTATGAAATATAGCATAGGTCTACGTTAGAAATGGTGTAAAATTATAAAGGGACGTCGAGGGTTGTTAAGATTGGACGCGTCGTGCGGCGTGCTCGCCCAGCGTCAAGTCGTAAAGCGAGAGTGTGGAGACGCGAGCCGGTACAAACAAAGGAACAGAAGCGTGTAAGTGATCTTTGTTACGTGTAAACACGCTCGTTCCGAAAATGGATAATAGTGTATTCTGTCAATCAAAATCTTGACGACCCTTGGTGGACACGGAAGCAATTTGATGTATTCCTTCACAAATCGCAAGGTGAATTCGTAAAAAACTGACATTAAAATAACCGTAATTCGTCATAGCATAATTGTACGTATGATATTTCCTGTAGTTATGTTATGAATGGTGTACCTACTAGTCTAGAGTCTAGTACACATGTTTTTGGTACAATTTTCGTGTCGGGTCGTGTTTGTGGCTCGATATCAGCCATCTGAGCCCTCTCTATGAATATTTCATAAGATGAGTGTTGGCAGGCCATCGCTCAAGTTAATATAAGTTTGATGTGAATCATTCTTATGAATTTATTGTACGGCAGATGTATGACCCTACTGTCGAGAAGCAGATAAATTGAACCCGCGCCGCAACTGGAAGCGCAAAAGCTGCTGAAAGATTCGTTCAGCGGAGTTAACCTCATTTGTCGTCGTCGATTCATTCAAAATCAAAATATTTTATTTCACATAAACCTACATGGGCACTTATGAAACGTCAGAAGCAAGGTGCACGGTTCCAATTAGTCGTTTCCCATGGAGAAGAGCCGGCAAGAAACTCCACGGTTACTTTTTAAAAATAATTGGCTTTACAATATTATCAAATAACAGTGATAATAGGTATGGGAGGACAGTGTAAGCCTTTCAACAATTACCAGCAATGATATTATATTAAACAGATATGTTATGAGCGCGCAATCGTGAAGACTCGAAAACGTCCTAATTGGGACGTATTGACTTTAGTCTGCGACACGCATGGCGACGAGTAATACGCTTAGTTGAAGCAGCTGAAAAACTCAAAAAATGCCATCGTGTGTATTTAGAAAGTGTACCAAATAAGATACCGAAGTGAATAAAACACAAGGGATCTCATACCACATTGAAGGAAGCAATATACTTCGATTTATTAATATATTTCAATGATTTTCCTAATATTCTGATATTTGGAGGTTAGAAGAAAGAAAGAAATGGAAATACATTTTTATGTCGTGAGGACGACAAGGACGCATTCACTCCGGACATAGAATAAAAGTACAGATGCGAATATCGTAGGCAGTAAAGTCATCGTTACCCCCATCGTTCTGTTTTCCTTTTTTCTAACCTTTTTTTAATGTTTTTTTTCATGTAATAATTGATATACTTAAATAGAAATTAAACATTAGCCGTCTTATTACAAAACGAGTTCTAACTAATCCAAACCCAAACCTTTGAGCCATTTATTGTATTTTGAACTTTATTCAGAGCAAGGTAAAGTTCTTAATACAAAATTGACAACTTAGCGTCAGTTTTTGTAATTAAAACTTTAACTTTGTTGAAATAGAGTTCGAAATTTAAAAATGACTCGGATGGTTTAAACCTGGGTCTAAAGATCAACCTTGTTTTGTAATAAAGCGTTTCATGTGCGGGAAACTTCGATCAATAATAGCACTAGATTCCCGATAAGCGCTTCAAAAACGGCCCGGAAAATAAGAGCACAAATACTTCTGTGGTCTTATTTCAAATTAGTGTCGTCTAAACATAGCCAAGGTTAAGATGTCAAAATGCCGCAGTGCGCGTTCAAAAATTGTGTAAATAACCACCGTAACACCAAGATTTTGGAAGGAATATCTTTTTTCGGTAAGTTTATATCATTATGTTTGTGTTTTTCATAAAATAATAACAATTAAATAGTAAATTATACATCATTTAGCAAATATTATGATTGTTTGGCCAATGTTTGCGACAACGCACCAACAATTGTAACAAACATCGACTGTTCTGGAACAGGGAAATGCATGGAGTAGTATTGTTATTTTATATGTTATTTTTGTTTGTAGATTTCTTAGCGACCAATTTCGCAATGCAAAATGGGTGTCTATTGTCGCGAAAGAAAGAGGAGAAGAAATATTTAAACCTTGAAAAAGTTATAAGTAACAAATTGTTGAATTTTTTATTCAACAATTTGTTCAATTCATTTTGATAAATTGGACATAACTGAACTGATCAATATTACAACCTGACACGGACCTGCAAATTGCATAAAACGCAAGAAAATTTGAATTTCGCGGGCTACCACAGCGCATCCCCCTTATTAAAATAACTATTGTACAAATTTTGTCCTACTACCAACTTTTTTAAATTGATCAAAAATATTTGCTACCTTAAAAAAAGAATATTCGCTTAAAAAAAAAAATATTATTATTCTGCAACTCTACGTCTTTCATGATTACTGTGTTCTGAGCATTGAAATGTCATACCAAGAACTACGTCTAGTTCCAAAATAGAGTAAGCACGAAATTGTCAACAAAATGTCTTTAACCTTATTGCTTAGGTTTTAAGTTTCATTTTAGAATAAATATTTTTGTACTTATTATAAAAATGACTTTTTATTTTCAAGTGACATTTTAAATTTATTTGTTTACCTTTCTCCGATGATAGAAGGACTTAAATATAAATATTTTGCAATCGTAATAAAACTTTATAGTTGAGTGTTAAGGTTTATATTGAACTGAAGTTGTTAATATTATAAAACTTTTTTCTATATTTCGTAGTAACAAATGTAAATGTGCATGTGTGTGTAAACGTGGCCACTTCAATGACTTATTTTTGTTCCTGATCCTGTATCTAGTGCTATTATTGATCGAAGGCGGGAAAAGAAAATAATGATAGATAGCTTATCATTACCATAATATATCACAGAGAATATTAAAATAAAGCTATTTCTATTTTTTATCACCACATTTAGGCTGTCCGCCCATGTCCGATAATCGGTGGCTGATTTTTTGTAGGAGCCAAATGAAGCAGTAGAGATCAAATGTATCATCGCACACGTCCTACAAAACATCAGTCTAAATAACATAGGGCGAAATAATCTGACCGATTGAAATATAATAAATTGAATCTTATAATGTGTATGATTGTTTTTATTACAATTTTTTTTTTTTTTTACATCGTGTTTTATTTCTTACCTACCTACCTTTAATACTGTTTATTAGTTTTTATAGGTACAAACCGCGTGTACTTTACTACGCGCGGTTTGTACCTTCTGTCTCGTTAAATTTGTTAGTCTGTGATGCCAATATTCGGTGATTCGTGGCTAGAATAATGTTTGTTTACATTCACGCGCAACTGACAACACTAGCTGTCTCTTTTTTTCTTGTTATTTTTATCAAGCCATCTCTTTTCTATCATTTTTATTTGTAGTGAAATGAATGAAAAGTGGGTATGTGTGCTGCCGCTGCTGCGCGGAAAACCTTTTTCGGTTGTTTTGTGAGTGTATAACATATCTGTTAGTATAATATCATTGATTACCAGGTATTTAATAAAATAGAATAGTGCCAACAAATCTACACTTTACGGGCTATATTTCACCGGGACACCATGGCGGCGCAACCAGCCGCTACCAACAAAATGTATACACCTCTATAGAAAGTTACTCACCTGGTGTCCGTTTGGTTGCGCAACCAATTTGGCGGTGCGACCAGCTCGGACGCGTGCACAGAATGTAACTGGTCGCGCCGCCACGCTGGTCGCAACACAACTTTCCTTCAGGACTGACTGATTTTCTCAATTGTGTCTTGTTTCAAGAAATCATTTTCACACAAAGTCAGTAACTCATCAAAGAACCTCATAAAAAATAACTTTTCCGGATATCTTCTTAGATCGTCGTATGTTGACGAAATTGTCCTTTCTTACAGCGATCGGCTCCATACGGATGAACCCACCACTGTTTCTTTTTTCTCTTGAAATCTCTTTTCTTACGTACATACAGAAGTAGTGCTATCTCTTCGAGGTCCATTTTGACACTGTCTCAGTGTGGTGTGGCGACTCTGGTCTTTGCATTGTGTCTAGTTTGGTAGCTTATGGACACCACGATGGCGCGACTGGTTGCGCCACCATGGTGACCCGGTGAAATATAGCCCTACTAGGCCTACAACGTTCTCACGTTCACAAAATAGAAAATAATCTAAATATATAAAAGATTTATGACATGATTGCAATTACAACTACAGTAACATATCTGAATAAATATCATGCCCACAAAAGCCACTAATAAAGAATTGGAATTCTATTTGTGGGTAAATAATGTCAAATAATGAAAAGATTATGTCAAGGAAGTATGTAATTTTTTTTTTTTTTTTTAATAGTTATTTGGGTGCAGTTAATAGACTTTTACATAGATATGTTGTTTATGAGGTACCAGGGAAGCCACATGTGCAGAAGGAATTATTGCCAAACTTCCTTGTCTTCAACGTAGTCTTTTATCATATAATATGCTTTTTTGATAAGGACACGTTTGATGTGGGTTTTGAACTTTCCATCGCTAAGTTCTGTAACCGACTTTGGCAACTTGTTATAAAAGCGGATACTGTTTATAAGAAATGACTTGCTAGTTTTAGTTAATCTGAATTTGGGTATCACAATTTCATGTTTACTACGTGTATTTATATTATAGAAATCGCTTCTTATTTTGAAAAGTCCTAAGTTTTTGGGAACATTCAAAATACTTTCTAAGACGTAAAGAGAAGGCAAAGTTAGTATATCAATTTCTTTGAATTTATTTCTAAGGGACTCACGAGGACCCATTTTACAGTTCGCGCGGATTGCTCTCTTTTGTAGAATGAAAATGGAATCTACGTCAGCTGCCGATCCCCACAGCAGAACGCCATAAGACATAATACTGTGGAAATAAGCAAAGTATACTAACCTAGCTGTGCTATATCAGTTAAACTGCCTTATTTTTCTTACTGCATATGCAGCTGAACTTAATCTACCTGAAAGAACTCTAATGTGGGCACCCCATTGCAATTTCGAATCTAAAGTAATTCCTAGAAATACAGTTTCCGTAATAGCATCTAGTTTCTTGCCATCGAGTTTTAAATTTAGACCCACTTGGGGTACATTTGGTAATGAGAACTTAAGACATTTAGTTTTATTCGCATTAAGTAAAAGATGCGAACCATTTTGAAAGAACAGCCAGACTATTGTTGACATGTAAGACATCCATGTCTTTTCTATCTATTTAAAAAAATTGAGATGTGTCATCAGCAAATAGAATTATATCCGATAAGTTAGCCATCATATAAGGAAGGTCATTAATATAAACTAGAAATAGAAAAGGGCCAAGAATTGAACCTTGAGGCACGCCCATCTTAACTAGAGACCCCGGGGACGTCGCCCTGTTAACGTGTACTTTTTGCTGCCTGTTTGATAGATAGGAAAGAACAAGATCGGCAGCTTGTCCACGAATTCATTTGATTGGTTCTCCTATCTATTGGTACTGAAATGTTGTCATTTAAAATTATATTATCCTATGATCTTGTTGTAGATGTTACGCTGATAGCTGAACAATTTTGAAGTACTTATTTACATATAAATTAAGGGGTTTGATAAATATCAATGATATTTTACATTGACAGTGTTTGAAGCACAAGAATAAAAAACCGAGCAGAAAGACAGTTTCCTAACAGACTTCAAATTTTTTACCTACTTGCAAAAGGCTGTCACTCGGTTATCAAAATAAAAAACCGGGCAAGTGCGAGTCCCAATTTGGCAATGGTGCTCATTGCCAAATCGGGACATAAATCAATCTGCCTAGCCTTTTCCCAACTGTTGGGGTCGGCTAAATAATTATGCGTTAGTATGAAGCTTTCTATCTGCTCGGTTTTTTAATCATGTGGTTTGAAGTGAAATCATTACAGATTAATACATTCACAGCAATTAACAGCGTTATGACAACAATAGGATACCGACTGCACAATACATTCGCATGGGAACCAGGCTAATAAGTTCCCTCGAATGTTGCACCTTCATACAATGCATACCTTAAACGTAACCTCACGCAGTGGGAAATAATATTAGGTACAAACACACCGACACCGATTAGATAAGTGACGAATATTGCAGAGATGACCTATTTAGTTACCTTATCAAGTTATCACGCAAAATGTACACAGAAGCAGAACGCAGATATTGGAGGAGACACAGATAGTATAATCCGTTAAGTAATCTTCATTGACCTTAGCTACTGGTGGACTACGAGCAGGCACATAGTTCGAGTTACGGTCCAAACCTTGTCTTTGCTGCTACGACTTGGGCTAACGTTAGAAGGTCGGCTGAGGGTAGCCTGACCTTGACTAAATCATAATCTTCTTATACTACATGCCTCCAAATCTAACTACATCTGCTTTACAAAGTATAATAACAACTGTCACTAGAATTCGAAATAACGATGCATAATTGTCCCAACCCCTCAATCCCCGATAACCCCGACAACATACTAAATATCTAGGTGTTATAATTGACCAGCGCCTGTCCTGGCACATGCACACCGAACTGATTATGAAAAGAGTTGGAAAATGATATGGACTTTCAAAACACTGCGACATGTGGCTTTAAATAAACTTCTGAAGCAAGTAGACATACTCGTATGATTGGCCCAATCGATCCTCACATACTGTTTGCCATGCTGGGAAGGGAACAAAACAAAAAAAAATAACTTGAGAGGGCGCAGAGAACTTTTCTGAAGGCCATGTTCTTTAAACCGTATAGATTCCCTACCCAAAGCCTTTACCTATTATCTGACCTGATATTCTGTCTGTAAGAAAACTTTATTTGCTTCAACTCATTTTAAGATAACACATCTCCCTCTAAGCCAAGTAGCAGAAGTAGCTACTTAGTCGCTCCAACTGTCACGATTAGATCTGCTTTTGCTAAAAGGCAGTACGCAAGCCAATCTTCCTACCTATACAACTTGCTAAATAAAGAGCTACGTATATGTATACTCCCTGAAGTTCTGAGACTGTAAAAAAGTTGTAACGGAATGACTTAAGACTAATACCTACAACGATGATGAGTATATTGTATCTACACTATATTATCTACGCTTCAGTATCCTAATAACTTATAATCGGATTTCTGTGTGCATGGTTATTGGAAGAAGCTGTATTTGACTTCTTCCGATTCCAAGACACTGTCGCAACTCCGCAAGGCTAACTTATACCACAGATCTAACACCTAAACTTATAATTATATGTTAATATTAGCTCATACACACTACAAACCCTGACACTAGCACACTCACACCCATACTCGCACACATCACACAAATTACGCGCATTATTCTTTTTATCTGTATAACGCTCGTTCGTTTAGGTATCTATAGTTTGCTTTCCTATAATTTAAAACTAAGGGGTTTTTTAGGCCTCCCACTGCTGGGCAAAGGCCTCCCCTTTTTCCTTTCAAACTCAAATCATTTATTTCAATTAAACCATTTACAGGCTCTTTTGAATTGTCAAGGAGTCGGTCAGTAAGAAAAATGAAGCTACATGCTCATTCCAAAGCGTAGTAGGTACCTATGGAGAAGAACGGGCAAGAAACTCCATGGACACTCTTTTAAATTAAATTGTTACAAAAATACATCTATATCGTTGAATTTATAACGAAATGTGAGAACGATGTAAAAATAAAAAATAAAAACGTACATGTTAAAAGCGTCCAGAGTAAAAAAAAAAACAATAAAAAATTTAAAAATAAGCCGTGGCAGCTAAGAGATGACCAGTCCCAACTGACGGCGTCGTTCACGAACAAGACGCATGGATTGGCACCATTCAGCTCAACCATTTTGAAGGGAGCTAAATGATCCAATACACACGCCATCATCAGCGAGACATCTGAGTGAGCATGACATACTCTCAGCCGCCAGGGCACATTCAAGTCAATGAAAGACATATTACCCGGTCAATGGTAGCTCTTTTTATAGCCTTCGGAACCATTTTTTTTTTAATACTTTAAATTGCATATTAATGGATAATGCTAAGTGGAAAAGCGGAGTCTCCTAACACAAACAATAGGAATGTTGACAATTTTTTTTGTCCGTCATGTAGGTTTAAAAAAACCGGCCAAGTGCGAGTCGAACTCGCGCACGAAGGGTTCCGTACCATTATCTATAAAAACGGCAAAAAAATAATCATGTCTGTAATATGGGAGCCCCCTTAAATATTTATTTTATTCTGTTTTTTAGTATTTGTTGTTATAGCGGCAAAAGAAATACATCATCTGTGAAAATTTCAACTGTCTAACTATCACGGTTCATGAGATACAGCCTGGTGACAGACAGACGGACAGCGGAGTCTTAGTAATAGGGTCCCGTTTTACCCTTTGAGTACGGAACCCTAAACAAATATTGGACACGTATTTTTCAATTTACGTAATCAAAAAATTTCGGCCATACATTGAGTTCAAATTGTGGCATGACGTCACTATTCGCTCGATTTTATACGTAGTATGTTAGAATTGTGACGTAACAAGCCCCCACTCCCCAACTTTAATGTGTTTTATCTGAGTTTTTTTTTATCACTATCACTATCACTATCACTACATATTATAAAACAAAGTCCTCCGCAGCGTCTGTCTGTCTGTCTGTCTGTCTGTCTGTTCGCGATAAACTCAAATACTACTGCACCGATTCTCATGCTGTTTTCACCAATGGATAGCTTGGTTCTCGAGGAAGGTTTTAGTATATAATTTGTTATGTTTTTGTATGCATTTTTGTATGAATTAACGATATTTGTTGGAGGTGTCGGAGAAAAATAATCCGTCTGGGAGCTTTCAACGAAAACGCTGTCTAAACCCTTTGAGATATAACAAAATAATGTATGGTGGAATTGTGTATCATAAAAAGGTCTTCAAAAAAGTCCGCGATGGCATATGTCTATCTCTTAAGGATAACATACTATAACCATTTTATTGACTTTTTGTAGGTATTTGTTTGCCGAATTTTACTCTTGGAAATACGATTACGATAACAATACGCTATAATATCAGTAGCTATTAGCCAAATTATGTTCGTAGATAAATAAGCTAGCTACTTACGTGTATTTCAAACAGTACCTATACAAGAATATTTATCATAAAAACATTACTAAACACGGCGGCCTTATAATCAAAATTTGTGCTTTCCAAAACTTTCGTTACTTTTTCACTGGCATATTTATCACTTTTCGATAAACTAACACTCAATACGAAATCTACACTTATTTCTCAGTAATTCTGTATAAGATTCTTCTAAGATTAAACCGTTTTCTCATTGAATCCATTACTTTACGCACGTATAACCTTGATGAATGTTTACATTAAATTGTGACAGATATCAAATATGTCATTATCTTACACCGGGCGCAAGTATTATGCATCTTTTACGTGATATTCAGTTAAAACTCAGATATTATACTAAGAATGATTACTGTATAATTATGATCGGTGAGGAAGATTTTAAAACTACAAAATGTTACTTTGACATAATAACATGCATGAAAAACACATTGCTGGATATGCAGAACACAAATATAATTATTACATTGCCAACCTTTAAATTTAACAATAACTTCAATATTTTATATAATTCACGACTAGAAACTTTCAATAACATGCTGTGTTTAGACAATTTTACGCATCAATACGCATATATCCTGGACTCTAATTTGAACCTAAGCTATCATCATTCTACGTATACAAGATCGGGAGCTTTAAAAGACTACGCCATGAGAACTATCTTTGAGGACTTGTACAACCTTCAACTGGAAATTCTAGAGGAAAACACGCTTATTAATACAATAAATGAGCCAAAAGAATTGTTTTTTCTCCAATAAATTTATTAGCATTCTACACCAAAATATTGCAGGTTTGTTAAATAAATCAAATGCACTTACGGTATGTTTAAATGAACTTTGTGATAAAAATATAAATGTGGATGTAGTATGTATTACCGAGCATTTCATCATGAAGGGACTCGAAAAACAACTATGCATACCAAACTACAGCTTGGCTGCATGTTATAGTAGACAGGATAAAAAGAGAGGGGGAGCGTGTATTATTATTAGTAATTGTCACCAATGGAAAGAAATACCTCAAATAGCTAGATTGTCATCACCAGGGGTTTTTGAGTGTTGTGGTATTGAGCTAATTAATTATAAATTGATAATCATATGTCTCTATAGAGTACCAAATACTAAGAATATAACTGAATGTTTTAATAAACTTGAATTACTACTCAAAGATGTATCCAACCGGCTTAATAAGAATATTGTTATTGCAGGCGATTTTAATATCGATATTTTAAAACCGAATGGAAATTCAGTTGCACTGGAGTGTATGTTACTAAATTACAACTTAAAACTTGCTCTTAAACAACCGACTCGAATGGCTAGTAAGACATGTATAGATAATTTTGCGCATAACTTTAAAAAATCTGTGAAAACAGACGTCTTGGAATTTGCATTGTCTGACCATACAGCTCAGCTGCTTCAATGTCCAGTACCCACTGTATGTAGAATAAAATACTGGCATATAACTAGAAGGGATTACTGCAACGAAAATATAACGAAATTTAAAAACTGTATAAACAATCTAAAATTTTCAGAGATATATCTAACTGAAGATCCTAATTTGGCTTATAATGAGTTTATCAACACGTTTAAATTGTTCTACGATTTATGCTTCCCGTTCAAGGAAATCAAAATCAACACATTTAATAAGCCCAAATGGCCATCAAATGGTGTTAAATTGTGCAGTAAGAAAAAAACAAAACTCTTATGGCAATTTAGATTGAATCCTAACCATGAAAATAAAAATAAATTTGCTACTTATTCTAAATTGTACAGTAAAATTATTAATCTAACACAGAAAGCACAGAATAATTACAAAATACAACAATCAAAAAATAAATCTAAGACTACTTGGCAAATAATTAATCGGACAAATAACAATATCCCTAAACAGCAAATTGAAAGACTAAGAACTGGTAATCGAACTATTCACAAACCATTGGATATCGCTAATGCTTTTAATGACTTTTTTGTCGATAAAATTCATCCAAAATTAGATGCTGAATATAAACCAAAAGCATCCATTATATCAAGAAGTCCTAAATCAATGTTTATGGCTCCCAGCACCCCATACGACATACATAAATTAATAATGTCATTAAAAAACACTGGTAGTGTGGGTTTTGATGGGATCGCCACTAAAATAATAAAGTCAGTATCAGTCGAAATATGCAGTCATCTGAGCCACTTAATCAACCTCAGTATATGTACGGGTGTATATCCAGAAGCATTAAAAATATCCATAATTAAACCTCTATTTAAGAAAGCAGATAAGGACTTGATGGAAAATTATAGACCCATCTCACTCATACCAGTCATCTCAAAGGTATTCGAAAAGTACATTTACAAACAGTTAGCTAATTTCAGTGAAAAGAATAACATATTATGTGAAGAACAAAAAGGATTTAGGCAGCATAGAACCATCGATATGGCAATTTATGACTTTTTGTTTCCGATTATTAGAAATGTGGATAAACGATTATAATATGTGCCATATTTTGCGATATGACGCAGGCTTTCGATTATGTCCATCATAATACATTGTTAAATAAGTTAGAAGCCTACGGCATAAGAGGCAACGTACTCGAACTAATGAAATCGTATTTAGAAAACAGAACACAGATAACCGAAATTAGTCGCATCAATGTAATTAATAAACATGAAGAGATATCACGGTCACGAGAACGCAAAATTACATTCGGTGTTCCACATGGAAGCGTTGTGGGCCCGTTTGGATTTATATTATATGTGAATGATATGCCCACGTCCATTGAACATCCCTTGACTATGTTTGCTGATGATAGTACCATTACGATCCCGTGTAAAAACGTAAATACATATGAAACGGACATAAATGATTCTCTTGACAATTTGATTAAATATCTAGATAAGAATAATTTGAATATAAATTTAAGTAAGACTATGATAATGCACTTTAGACAACGTATGCCTCGTGTACCTAACCTTAACATACACTATAAAAATAACGACATTGATGAAGTAACTGATACCAAATTTTTAGGATTACAAATAGACTGCAGTTTAAACTGGAAAGCACATATTGACAGGTTGTGTAAAAAATTGAGTTCGTCTGCATTTGCTTTACATAGACTATCCTCCATAGTGGATACAAAAACACTTCTTGCGGCGTACTACGGTATTGCTGAATCTTATTTACGCTATGGTGTCATTTTCTGGGCGAACTCCACCGACAAAGAGACAGCATTTAAGGCTCAAAAAAGATGTCTCCGGTCAATGTTTAAACTAAAAACCACCGACAATTGCAAGCCATATTTCAAGCAGTACAACATATTGACCCTTCCGTGTATCTATATTCTTGAAGTGGCTATGTTTGTGAAGAACAATCCAAATCGTTTTGAACGTTTGGCCGATGTATACCCAAGAAACAGACGTGACAATTCAAAATGAAATAATGTACCGTGGCAAACCACTATGATGCGCAAAAGTATTTATTGCATGGCCCCAGTTGTTTATAATAAATTGCCAAGTGCATGGAAAGACTTAAAAACGTTACAATTCAAAAGTACACTTCGTAAATTGTTAATAGATAAAGCATATTACAGTGTAACTGAGTTTTTAATGGACAATTTTTATCAGACTACCTCGAATTTTTAATTAATTAATTATTGTTTTGCTTAAGGAATATTTATGGTGTGTTGTCTATGACCTGGAATTTTGATGTTTGTTTGTTTATTTATCTTCGGACCACGATTTGTATTTCTTGTATATACCTACTGTTACTGACAATTTTTTTTTTTTTTTTTTTTTAAATGAATATTTGAATTTTAATAATTTTATTTAATGAGAATGACATAACTAATTTAATGTTCCAACAAGAGTTTAAATTTTAACAATTTTATATAATGAAAATGTTTGCATGCTGAATGGTGAAATATGGCAGAATTCTGATGAAAACCTACTACTACCTACTTATGTATAACCCATATTTGCAAATAAATGCTATTCTATTCTAAGTATCGCGTCACACCGCCACACGACCAGAGAGTATAGACGTATTTTGTTTTCTTTTTTTTTTCGTTCGTTTAGTGGTGTTCCCGCTAAAATGTCGACCGGTCAAGTATTAGTCGATTAATCGAATTCTACATCCAGATCGTGTTGCAAGTACAAAATAAATGTCAAATATTTCGTCCAATTGCGAACGTGACCCTGTGAAAAGTTATGCACTAATGGTGTTCATTAGACATTTCGAGCGTTTTCTCCGGACAAACGGTGTACCATCCGACATTTCGGAGGATTTCGTTTTGTTTTTACATCGTTGGTACTTACGTGAATTATTTTAAAATTATTATTTGTGTCGCATTTTTATTTCGTGTTGTATTTGGTACAATTGATTGCTTTAAGAATTTGAGTGAAATTTCGTATTTTGATTTTGTGTTTGTTATCTTTAGGTAAAGACTCATTCACGTTCAGAACATAAGTACTTTTACTATATTAAATCATTTGTTTCGGTTTCTATTCACATAGTGAGTCACATTAAAATTAATATTAAGTTAGAATTTTGAGATATGGCCTGGGATATGGAGAAGGACATAGGGTACTTTTTTATGCGATAACCGACATCCACGCGGGCGAAGCCGCGGGCAAAAGCTAGTTAATATGATAAAGCAAAAAATACGCGTCCAATATTTATTTATTATCTGACTGACGGACTAAACAGTTTTTTTTTACCCAGCAAACATCCCTATTCTTGCTTTAAAGGTGATCTACAATACACTTCATTGTTCACACGTTGAAGTGTATTTCAACAAGCGACAATGACCTTTCAAGATTAATAACACAGATTGCAACAAAAGTGTGTAAATGTCGCTAGTATTTAGTAACGTCTAGTTGTGCAAAAACGGAGATTACAGCAGGAGGAGTGGAGGACAATGCTGAGTGGTTGCATAACACAGTGCAACAAGAGCAAGCAGGCTCCAGCGGCTCCACACAACACGTAAACGTCGACTTATCGCACACTCGCAACACTGCACTCGCGTTGTGCACATTTCCCAGGTACAGTTCCGCAGCAGAAAGATTACTTTCAGACTTTTACTACGAAGACATTCTAAACCTCTTTAAAGCCAATGTGAATGTACTAGTAAAAAAATAAGCCTAGATTTAACTTGAGCTTCGATGAATCAAAAATAATGTCCATATAAGTAAAAGTTGAACATCTCAACCATATAACATAGCCTCCAGACCTCCAGTCCCATGTAACTAGGGTATGAACGAATAAGCAATACTTCGGGCTCTCGCTTTCGGCACGCCTCTCGAGGATGAGTTTTCTAATATCTTCAACAGCCGACTGAATACGTGAATACAAACAACAGTAAGCTATTCTGAGTTACGCCAAAACTTATAGGACGATGACTATCAACATTCGACCACCTTGAGCCTGAACAATGAATTGGACATTATCAACATACGTATAAATAAACATAATGCTCGATTCGCTTCGTCCGTTCAATATTCAAGGGTCTGCCTGTCCGTGGCATCGGAGCTCTCAAATCGGTGATCCCATCTTTAGGGTTCCCTAATAGTTTCGCCATCATTGTTCAAAGCTCAGCACAGTAAACATCTGCTGATATTGCTTGACCAGACCTGAGAAAGCTATAGTGAATAACACCATATGAAGAGACCACCAAACAGTTACCATTACCTTTTTATTGGTAAGCTTTGCTTTAGGGCACTGTTGCGGCGTTTCACCTGGGGTCAACCATTGCATTTTTCACTTACGGTTATCTTAGAGAATCCACTTTTCGTCACATGTCACAATTAGGGTTGCCAGATGTCCGGTATTTAAGCGTACAGTCCGGTATTTTCGAGGCCTGTCCGGTAAAAAATAGTCATAGCGGACAGAACAATGTCCGGTATTTTGAGGAAAGTCGGTACTACTGGTCATAAGCGCCTATAAAAGTAGGCATATGAAATCCTACCTAAAAGTACCTAGGTACAGTACAACATAATAAATTAGTTTTTTGGTTTTAGAAGAATGATTCAACTTTATTATTTGTTCATTGGAAATTCCTATTATTTTTGTTAAACATACCTATCTAGTTTTAGGTGAATTTTTTTTTTTCAGAAGTTACTACCTTCATTTTAGTAGTAGATTATAATATTCATACCATTCATTCAGTAGTAGATTATAATATTCACACCATTGTTTAATACTTTCTCAAAGTTAGCAAGTCTTGGCGACCACAATTTTATGACTGCATTATATTTTGTTACTAATACTAATTAAGTTGATTTATTTGATGTTGATTAATTAAAATAAAATGTGAAAGTAACTCTGTCTGTCTGTCTGTATGTTACGTTTCCACGCCTAAACCGCTGAACCGATCGTCATGAAATTTGGCAGAGATATAGCCTGGGATATAGCCTGGGATATGGAGAAGGACATAGGCTACGTTTTTACGCGATAAACGACATCCACGCGGGCGGAGCCGCGGGCAAAAGCTAGTATTAGTATAAAAACCGTATTTTTTGCGACCTAGCATAATATATTAGAATTGTATTACAATGGCATTTTTAACATTTATTCATTTATATATTTTTACATGTTATTGATTAGTGTCATAAGCAATCTGAAGTAGTAGGAAGTTGGAAGTTTAGTAGGAAGTTTCGTAGGAAGTTTCATTTGTCATTATGTACGAGATTACCAATTCTTTCAATGAAGTGTCAGTGGCTGACCATTGGAAAGTCATAATGACGCCATTATATTAGTAGATTACCAAACTTGTCAAAATCCACAATTATGAAATCAATGATAGACCATTCTGACACTATTGTAATAGCAGACTTGAGGCCCTGATATGAAGATGAAGCCGGAAGGTATGCACCGGAACTCCGTAATAAAACAATGTATCCTAGCCGTGTTTGAGCTTATTGGAATTGACATGAGATGCACTCGGGCTATAAATGATTATTAACAGATTTTTATTAACTTTGCTTGGGTAGTTTTTGAGTTAGCTTCGATAAAGGGAATGCAAAACCGGCCAAAAGTTAAACCCGGTTTTTTTTCGGGTATCGTATTAAAAAAAAACGGTTTTCGGAGAAACCGGTTTTTTTCTTCTTTGCCTTCCTGATATTTTTAAAATGCTTATAAAATTCAGGCCGCCGACATCTTGCATATTTTCAATAATTAAAGAGAAATACATATTCAAAATTTCAATGAAAATGCAGATTTTTGTTTAAGTAAAAGGTTTATTTGCTGTTGAACAGTATTAAAAAGATCAACGAAACAATTAAGTAATTCTAACATCACGCATGAATAGAAAGTATTATAAAACACAAAACCAACATTTAAGCATATTATTAACTCTTTAATCATAAACTCTAACTTTTAAAATGAAATCCTAATAACAGTCTCAATAGCGCCCGAATTTCCGAAACTTATTTATACGTTATGTTATTCAAATAACATAATATAACGTATAAATAAGTATTTTAAAGAGATCAATAATAATTGCAATCAGGTTACTACTTTGTTCTAATTAATCACTAGAAATAATCATTTATAAAATAAAAATCTGCTAACGTCATCTCTTAAACATAGATTAATAAATCAACAGATATTCTTTATAAACAATAACTAAATCATTTTTGGCGAGAAAGTGAGATCTTAAGAAAAGCAAAGCATCTAGAGTTGAATAGTTAAGAATTAAAAATTGCCGCGTCCACCACAATTCTCGTGTAATCATTGCACATAACACCATTTTTTCAATTTCTATATTTGATGCAGATAAAGAACGTGTAGTACAATTCTTTGATGGTTTCAACGCATGCAAAAGCTCCTCTTTAAAACTTTTGAAAGTAGTAGTTGTAGTACCAAATTCATAGTTTTGACTGACACGTGGTGTTGGGTGTTGCCATTTGAAAATAATAAAAAAAACTCGATAAACCGGAATCGTTCTGCCGCCGTGGATGAGAATACGACAATGTCGTCAGCGAAGCGGAGGTTTGTTAATCGCACTCCACCGACTTCAATGCCGCTTCCCTCCCAAGTTGGGAGGGAAGCGGCATTGCTTCGTCGCTATCTTTTTAAACACTTCTTCGAGAGCGCTATTAAAAAGTTTGGGTGAAAGCGGGTCTCCTTGTTTGACACCTTTTCCAATACGGAATGATGGTCCGGCTGTTTGTAATCTAATTGAAGCAGTGCTATGTAGATAAACATTACGAAGTAGGTTGATGTAGGTGGGATCAATATCTTGGTTGTTCAGAGCGTCGAATATAGCATCGTGGGTCAGACTATCAAAAGCTTTCGAGTAGTCGATGAAGGCAAGATATATCGGTATGTTGAACTCTTGATATTTTTCAATTATTTGGTTTATTGCATGTAAATGGTCAGTCGTGGAGAGGCCTGGTCGAAAGTCAGCTTGTTGAGGAGGTTGGTGTTTGTCCAATTGGGGTGAGATACGATTGTCTATGCATTTAATGAAGGCCTTATAGAGATACAAGACGAATGGGTCGATAATTGTTAAGGTCCGATTTGTCCCCCTTTTTATGTAAAAGTATTATATTTGAGTGGCAAAAACTATCAGGGAATATACCTGTTTTTTAAATGGAATTGAATATGTTTGTAATTACAGGGAGAACAGTAGGTTCGCCTATTTTCAAAATTTCGGTACTATTACCATCCTGACCTGGCACCCTGTTGTACTTCATGGGGTTTATTTATAAACGCTGCTTAAAGTTAAGTAATGATTAGCGACTGTTTAGCCATACATTTTTGACGTTTGAACGTCACTTAACTTTATGCAACGTTTATGAATAAACCCCAAAATTACTAAGTGCGATGTGTACTTCAAAACCTGTAATGGGGGGATGGTATCTGGGCAAAAATGATTTATGCTAGGTGCTGGGCACTGACAGATTGAGTATAGCAATTTGTAGTAATTTGTACAAATTTGTAAGACTTTATTTCTACTTCTGTGTTTTTGGCCATTGTTGTCTTTAAGACAGTTTATCCACTGTTTGCCTTTTGCGGTGCCTTGTTTGGCTATTTTCAATCAACGATTTTTTTCTAAAGCAATTTGGATTAGTTTGGTGTTGAAAGATCTAATATCTTTCCTAACATTGCATTTGACTTCTGCTTTTAATTTTATAATGGGGGCATGTCTTATTTGCATTTAGAACCTGTCTTTCATCTATAAGATGTATGGTATTTGATGTTAGTTTTTATTTATTTTGTTCGGTAGTGTTCCGATTTTTCTACTAGCTGTCATAATTCTATTGACAATATTATTAAACTGTTCCTGTACATCATTCGTTTTTAAATCCAGTATACTAAAACTGTTTTTTAATTCTAAATTAAATAGTTGTTTATTGACCATGAGTGACTCTTTGTTTAACCTTTTAATTTTATTTGTAAATAATCGTTTTCTGTACAACTTTAAATCGAAAAATAGTGTCGCACGTACGGGTCTATGGTCAGAGTTGTACTTGAATTGATTGAGAACTTGAATGTTTTTTACAATTTGATGATGTGAGGTTAGTATGAAATCGATTTCATTTCTAGTATTCGCAATACCACACTGCGCTCCAAAACACAGATTACTGACGTTGCTCAACAAGCCGCTAAGCTGAAGTCGGACTGGGCTGGCCACGTCTGCCGTATGCCCAATGAACTGTGGGCCAAAATTACCACTATGTGGAGCCCTAACACAGCAAGAAGGCGCCGCGACAGACCCCGTAGAAGATGGCGGGACGAGCTGGAGAAAACAAACGACCAGTGGCCCACATTAGCCCTGGATCGAAAGAGCTGGAAGTCATGGGAGAGGCCTTTGCCCAGCAGTGGGATGATGCAGGCTAACAGTAACAGTAACCGGAAACGTGAATATAAACCGAAAACCGGTTTTTCGGTTTTCGGTGAAACCGGTTTGCATTCCCTAGTGCACAACACTATTTAACACAATGTGATGATAAACAATCTATAATTTTTTATTTAAAAATAAAACCTCACTTTACATCTAAGATTATCCATTGCTAAATAAAAAAACTTTTTGTAAGAAGTGGTGATTTATTAAGTTAAAACCTTCTAAATACACGTGAATGTGTTACTTTTCTATTTAGAGTGTTTGGGTACTGCACAGTATGTTTAAACCAAACAGACTATAATAATAATTTAGACTTACAGGAACATACATTTGTCATTCACTAAACTCCCAACCGTCTGGCAAAATCAAATCGTTTTTACTGGTAACCCTGATGGCAAAAAAATGTTCGATAAATGTTTTTCTTCTTTTAATGTTTTTTTTGGATAATCTGAAGAAAAATTTGCAAACTTTCTTGTGAAATGTAATGTACCACTTGCTTTGTTTAGGTATATTTTTAATTTTAACCACACTTTTCACCATTTTGATATTTTTTATCCATAACCTTGACTTGACGTCAAGTTGTCAACTGAAGTCAGATATGCCTGTGGACATATACGACGTAGTAACGCGTCGGTGCCGTACATTGCTGATCTAGTCCTATATAAGATCATTGGTTCCGCGTCGGAACTCGTTTTAAAAAATTACTCGGATTTTCGAAGTATCCATCTTTTCCGTCTAAGCTGAATAAAAAAAAAATTGAAATTCGAAAATCAAATGTTGCACATTTTTTTAAAGCAAAAATCTCATCGTTTCTTCGCTTCGCTCTTGACAGAGCGGTCGTGGTCACAATGAGCTTTGTCCAATCGCAGGTGTTGTCGTAACTCGCTTCACGATCTCCATCTGGTTCTGTTAGATGACAGTCTGGTGCATTCACTAACAGGCCAAAAATCTCATAGGTATAATTTAAAAAAAAGTTTCACTCGAATATCTCACACAATCAAAGTATCTATTACTATAAAACGGCAATTTCATACTTTAACCCCTATTATTAATCACGCCAAAAAAGTGGCAAAATAAAATCTTATAAATAATAATTGTTTAATTCTACCTTGCACGTAGTTGGGACGATATTTTTTTTCGTCTATCTCATGGTGCACACACAGAGGCGCTCCTCGAGTTCCTGGCTGAATTCAACTGCGCCCGCTCACAACCCGCTCATACTGTTTGACGACCTATGCCTACGCTAATCAGTGATTTCCTCAGTGCGCCAACCGCAGATTTTTTTTTTTTTATCCCTTCTGTATAATGCAATCTGTCCTGGGACATTCAGCAATAGGTAGATTATGGTTGCTAAACTTGCACGGTATGAAGCCACAGCCCCATCCGATCAATACTACAGCTCATTCATGCTGGTTGTAAGTAAGTCTTTGGGGTGGTGGAGTATGTGGTAATATTAACTTTGATTTCCTCTTTGACAGTTTTTATCTTTAAATCCTTGTGAATTCTCTCGTTTGTGACGTATCAGGGAGCGATGAAGTTATATTATATGTATAAGTGCTGCGCGTCATTATTGCCGCCCCCTGAAGTTGGCGCCGTGGGCATGGGCGCAGGTTTGACCCCCCCCCCCCCCCCCCTTAGATCCGGGGCTGCGATTGCTTAACGATAAAAATATCAAAATTTGCGGTTAGTATGTCACGGTCTGAAAAGATTAACAAAGAGAGTCAATACATTTCACAAGTAAGTTTGCTATATTTTCTTCAGATTATTCAAAAAAACATTACGAGAAGAATTAGATTTGTCAGACATTGTTTTTGCCATCAGTGTTACCAGTAAAAACGATTTTGCTTTTGCCAGACTGTTGGGAGTTTAGTGAATGACGAATGCATGTTCCTGTAAGTCGAAATTATTATTATAGTCTGATTGGTAAACATTGAAATAATATCACTCCATTTTAAACAATAGTTATTTGGCAGTTCCATAATACAATATTTCATAGTAGGTAATTGATTCAATAAATATCTTCACTCATTCTGGGGTAATTACGTTGATCATTGGCAACTCTGGCCGTTTCTACGATGACAATGTCTTGTCTCATTCCAAAGTAATTAGTTTGACAGTAGAAGAAAAGAGACAAACAGATTATTTTGACAGATTAATATAATTTATGTATTCGTTTCAAAGCTACGACGTTTTTCTGAAATTGTTAGTAGGACGCTGCTCCTTTAGTATTATATAACCTCATTGGCAGTAGTATATATAATAACGAAGTTAAAAGGAAAACTATCACATCTAAGTAGGCTTTACAAGTTAACGAGTAATAGTCGACCAACTTATATTTGCAGTTGAAATGTATGGGAGAACATGTTTTTCAACTATAATGCCCAATGTATAATGCTGAGTTTGTTCTTGGGATAAATTCATCCTAACTACGGAACTGTTCATTGTGCGTGGTCCAACACGCAATTGGCCGGTTTTTTTTTTTAAATTAGAAGTTCGATTTATTATAGGTGGTTCTTAGCTACATTTCATGAAAATCTATTCAGCATTTAGAACATAACTTGGTCTTCTCTGATTTCAGTAGGGATCTCGGGTAATTATTTCACTTTCACTCGTTTGATAGACTAGGAATTTGGTACACTGTAATAATGTGGTACCTACCCTTGACTTGACCTGATACTGCAGCCACCAGCAAAGTCTACGGACTTCTCCGATCATGTGAATCCATGGTTGTAGAAAAGACCGTGTCCTAGAATATAATGTAGTCGTAGACAGGCAGGTTTGTTCGGGGTTAGGAAACGGCGGTCGTGAATGTGTGGCGCGACGTTTTTATGACTCCCATAACAACATCTAGCTCAGTGTCGATCGCTTTATGAGCACTGATCTCATCCTTTATGAGATACCTACCTACACAGTTTTTAATGTCCAAACTATTTACCCACGTTATCAATTAGTCAAGCTTACAATCAGGCTGCCCCTGTGTGGTCGGCGGCGCGCGTTACATGGTGGCATGCCATAACGGTAACCTGACATTTGTATTTGTTGCTCATTTTGCACACACAAGGCGTAGTAACTCTGACCTAAACTGATGTGTGACGGGCATAGTCTTCGCGACCGATAAGACAACATTGTTACATATTCGACAGCAAGCTCCACAAAACTTGACACCAATGAAACCAGGTAATAATAGCAAAATTAGCCCGTGTAATTACATCAACACCGCTAATAAGCGCACTATAACGTACGTGCTTGTTAATCGTTCACTCTCTATTCTCACACTCATGTATGTACATTCCCCGAGTATTTTCGGCCGGTAAAAATGGTACTTTCGTCGTAGCCGTAAAAACTACGCCGAGTAAGGCCGGTACTTTATTGTACCAGGAGTAAACAGAACTATACTTAAGGAAGGGAATAGGATTGGTACACAAGTGTCTGATTAGTTCCACCTACAGCACGAACTAGAGCAACAAGCAGTTGTACACGTGAGCAGACAACATCCAGTTTCATATTAAAAATGAGAATCTTTATTTGAACATGTTGGCTCGTTTGTACACTGAGTTCCTGACTAGATCAAAATGTATAGTGAATTGAAATCTCTTTTTTATGTGCTTTTAAATTATCTTCATCGCTAGGCTAAGGAGCTTTGAAAGGTTCTACGTCCCACTCTTATGATTACGAGCGTTTGGCATACACGAATAGCAACATTGGGCTAACAATGTTAAATAAATGACTATCGTCATTGTCGTCGTCCAAAATGTTGTAGTTCAGTCTTGAGAATGAGAATATGGATTTTTGTACCACCTCAGGCTAAACTCATGCATGTACTAACGAGAGGACAAATATCTCGCAACGTGTCTCCAGGGACTTATCGAGCGTCTCTGTCGCAGTATCACGTCGCACTTTCCAAGTGCCGCTAGCTATTAATATTTGGCAGGAGTTCGTCGTCGTACAGAAATTAATCAAAAGCAACTCACCATTTTGGCGAGCATGGTGTCCATCTGCGGCTGGTGTGTGGCAGTGAGCAGCTGGCGGATGCGACTGGCATTGGCGACGCACTGCGCCATGCAGCGCTGCAGCGCGGCGGCCTGGCGCACCAGCGACGCGCTAAGCGGCGCGTCGGCCCCGGGCGCGCCCGCGCCGCGCAGTACGCTCTCCAGCACGTGCGCATGCTGTGACACGTAGTCCAGGCAGCGCCTCAGCTCCACCGCCTCGCGTCGCTGCCGGTCTGAAACAACGTCAACACTAGCAGACTACTGATCACCTCATCAATCAGAATGCAGGTTGCTGCAATCCCTTTCTGGCAGATATGGCCTGCCCAACCATTATAATAAAGTCAATCCAGCCAGCTAAGCTAATGCTGGCTCAACTCAAGGGCTGGTGATGTTGTGCCGGTGCTACCTACCATAGGTTTTAGTAATTTTGCGAGTTACTTCAATACTAGGATGGAATGGATAGATTATTTTAAGCTATCGTAATCTTATGAAACATGTTTAATATCATGATTTATTTATATTATGGAAATAGAAAACATGATCAAAATCAAAATATTTTATTTCACATAAACCTACATGGGCACTTATGAAACGTCAGAAGCGAGGTGCACGGTTCCAATTAGTTGTTTCCTATGGAGAAGAGCCAGCAAGAAACTCCACGGTTACTCTTTAAAAAATAATTGGCTTTACAATATTATTAAATAACAGTGACAATAGGTATGGGAGGACAGTGTAGGCCTTTCAACAATTACCAGGTACTTAACAAAATAGAAAAGTGCCAACAAATCTACACTCTACTAGGCCTACAACGTTCTCACATTCACAAAATAGAAAATAATCTAAGTATATAAAATATTAATGACATGATTGCAATTACAACTACAGTAACATATCTGAATAAATATCATGTCTACAAAAGCCACTAATAAAGAATTGTAATTCGATTTGTAGGTAAATAATGTCAAATAATGAAAAGATTATGTCAAGGAAGTATGTAAAAAAATTATTAAAAATTCTAAATAAACATCGTTATTTGGGAGCAGTTAATAGACATTGACATAGTTATGTTGTTTATGAGGTACCAGGGAAGCCACATGTGCAGAAGGAATTATTGCCAAACTTCCTTGTCTTCAATGTAGTCTTTTATCTTATAATATGCTTTGTTAAGTTCTGTAACCGAATTTGGCAACTTGTTATAAAAGCGGATACTGTTTATAAGAAATGACTTGCTAGTTTTAGTTAATCTGAATTTGGGTATCACAATTTCATGTTTACTACGTGTATTTATATTATGGAAATCGCTTCTTATTTTGAAAAGTCCTAAGTTTTTGCGAACATACAAAATACTTTCTAAGATATAAGGAGAAGGCAAAGTTAGTATATCAATTTCTTCGAATTTATTTCTAAGGGACTCACGAGGACCCATTTTATAGATCGCGCGGATTGCTCTCTTTTGTAGAATGAAAATGGAATCTACGTCAGCTGCCGATCCCCACAGCAGAATGCCATAAGACATAATACTGTGGAAATAAGCAAAGTATACTAACCTAGCTGTGGCTATATAAGTTAACTGCCTTATTTTTCTTACTGCATATGCAGCTGAACTTAATCTACCTGAAAGAGCTCTAATGTGGGCACCCCATTGCAATTTCGAATCTAAAGTAATTCCTAGAAATACAGTTTCCGTAATAGCATCTAGTTTCTTGCCATCAAGTTTTAAATTTAGACCCACTTGGGGTACATTTGGTAATGAGAACTTAAGACATTTTGTTTTATTCGCATCAAGTAAAAGATTATTAGCTGCGAACCATTTTGAAAGAACAGCGAGACTATCGTTGACATGTAAGACATCCGTGTCTTTTCTATCTATTTAAAAAATTTGATATGTGTCATCAGCAATTAGAATTATATCCGATAAGTTAACCATCATGTAAGGAAGGTCATTAATATAAACTAATAATAGAAAAGGCCCAAGAATTGAACCTTGAGGCACGCCCATCTTAACTAGAGACCCTGAGGAAGTCGCCCCGTTAACGTGTACTTTTTGCTGCCTATTTGATAGATAGGAAAGAACAAGATCGGCAGCTTGTCCACGAATTCCGTTGCGGCGTAATTTACAGATCAGTGTGTTGTGGTCAACACAGTCAAACGCTTTTGAGAGGTCACATAAAATGCCAATTGCAAAATGCAATGCAAAATGTGACTGATGAGTTTTACTCCTGCGTCAGTCGTCGACCTACCCTTCGTGAAACCAAACTGGCGACTATGTAAAATCCCATTTGAGTTAAAAATGTGACAACATCTGGTCTAGCATGATTGTTTCATATATTTTACTCAATGCTGGTAGCACAGATATAGGTCTATAATTAGAAGGATCACTCTTACTACCCGATTTAAAAATTGGTACTACTTTACTATGTTTCATTAAGTCTGGAAACGTACTGCTGTCCAAACATTGATTAAATATTCCTGTTAGGACAGGGGCAATTGTGTCAATGATATCTCCAAGAACTTTAACGGAAATCCCCCATATGTCTTCAGTGTTTCTCATGTTAAGACTTTTGAATGCTTTTTTAATTGTGACAATAGAAATGGGCTTGAATTCAAAACATAGAATATCCTTACTGAAGTTTTCATTGAGAAGAGATTCAGCTAATATAGATGATGAGGGGAGAGATTTCGTAACCTCTATTGGGATGTTGGTAAAGAAATTTTTCATGGTACAAATTATATATAAAGTCTCTGCTTTTTCTAATACCAGCAGTGGCCCATTCACTAAATTTTGGTTTAGCATTTATTGTAACTTTTTTCACTGGACACGCTTTATTGAACTCATGGCATACTGTAGAAAATAATGTACCATAGTTTATATTGGGGTCTTGTGAATCAAAACTAGCTGTTGAAAGAGTGCTCAAAACATTATTATTAAACATTTTAAATTTATTTTTAGTGAGCGGTCTTAATTTAATAGTTTTATCTAAGTGTAACTTTTTATGTAAGTCAAATGATACAAGTTGACCAGTATGGTCAGACCTGACGCCAGTAATTAAGGACGATTCTTTTATTTTACAATTAGTAAATACATTGTCTATGCATGAAGCAGAGGTTGCTGTTATTCTAGTTGCTTCATTAAATATACATTTTAAATTGAACGATTTAAACAATGATATTAACTTACATTTATCTGGTGAATTAACTAATAGATCAATATTTAGGTCACCACAAACGAAAACTAATCTATTATCTTTAAAAAGTTGTGCCAACCCCAATTAAATTGGGATTAAGCTTTTGTAAGAAACAACCAATTGTAACCGTGCACCTAGCTTCTGACGTTTCATAAGTGCCCATGTAGGTTTAAGTGAAATAAAAAATTTTAATTTTGTAACATTTAGTTAAAATAATGAATCTACCCAGTTATTGGAGGCCTATGTCCAGCAGTGGACGTCTTTCGGCTGAAATGATGACCCAGTTATTTAAAGGCGAAGGTTAACTGCTATGATTTGCTGCTCAAAATAACAACAGCCAATAATCTGGGGTAAAACAAATATCTGCTATTGCAACTTTGTGAAGTAGTATAACTGAGGACAGGGATTATTGGCATATTATGGCAATGATAAAACCAAGAATATTCAGTTGGTGCTCCAAGATTTCTAACAATCACTACTCCACTAAGTAGAAATAAACAGATTCTTGTTGCATACTAGTTAAGTACACACTGAATTTATATGAATAGATGAATACATTTTTTTTTATCCTTTCAGTACAGGAAAAAATAAAAACAACATTTTCATAGATGCCAATTTACACCCCATACCTACAAAATAACATATTTATATCTCATTTGTTTATCTAGGACAGGGGCTCATTAGGATCCGCAGTGGGCTATTAAGTGTATAGGCAAAACAAAATCATGTTTTGGGTTAAAAGTTGATAATGTAATGTGCACACAATTTATGAAGAAATTAGATTTTCGACAAGCATTAAAATCGAACTAAATATACATAGCTAAAAGTTATAGTCTGATAATATGTTAAATTCACGATAATTTAATAACTTTCATTCAAAACAACCAGTAAGTAGTAATTGGCGCGATTCATTTACCATGGAAATCATAGATTCTCTGGGTTCTTCTCAAATATTTTTCTTCTTGCAGCTGCCTGTCGACCTGTGCCTGTCTATCACGAGCCTCCAGCACCTCCAGGAACGATGAAAACAACGATTTTCTTTCGTTCGTGTTTGTAACGGTTTCTTGCATTGTGATAGTAAAAAAACGGCGATATTTAAATGACACCTAAAAAGTCACTTGATTTTTCAATTATGCTTTCGAAATCTGAACGGTTTATTTCAAACATAAAAACAGGAAACAAACGAGGTGATAAATTAAAACAAAATCAAATTCAAAACCACACAACCTCCACACTCGTCTCACTGACAACAACTGATCATAGACAATATGATACGATAAACGTCAAAGTCTAAACGTCTAAACCATAGCATAAATAATTTTATTGCTTTTTACGCGTTGTTACACTTGTTACTTTGTCGCCGCCTCTATTGCTTAGGCTACACAGATCGCAATAAAACTTCGTCTTCGGCCTACAGGGAATGTTCACGATAGGATCTCTAGCACTCTCCAGACCGCAGCCAACAAGCTTGGCGAGTGGTTTAGAAAGTGGCGCATAGAGGTAAATCCCGACAAAAGTCAAGCGGTACTCTATACGAAACCGCGTCAGCGCCCCCCTAGTATCCGACCGATCACCATGTTCGGCAAGCCTATCCCTTGGGAGAAGCGAGCTAAATATCTGGGTGTGATTCTCGACCACCATCTCTCCTTTTCTGAGCACCTAAAGAAGATACGCGCTCGCGCAGCCTTCGCTCTCTCTAGGCTCCACTCCATCCTAAATGCAAAAAGTAAATTGTCACTCAAGTGCAAATTGCGCATTTACACCGCGTGCATCCGTCCCATCATGACCTATGCGAGTCCAGTCTTTGCACACGCAAAACCCCATCTCATCCATAAGATGCAAACCCTACAGAACCGGGTCTTACGTAAAATCACGGGAGCCCCCTGGTTCGTTCGTAACACTAATCTCCACGTAGAACTCAAAATCCCCACTATAGCTCAATTCATGAAGCGCGCTTCAAAGCGCTTCTTCGATTCAGCAGCCACTCATCGCAACGCTCTAGTTGTGAAGGCCGCTAGTTATGTCCCCTCTAGAATTAGATCGACCCGCCGTCCAAGGCATGCACTGACCGACCCAGACGACCCCACTACTCTCCTCCAGGAGAGTCGTAGGGAAACGAGTACAGTTCGCAAGATAAGAGCACACAATACACGATCGTCATTCCGACCTCGCCGCCGAGGCCCCGCGCGAAATCCCCGACTAACGAATAGTCCTCCCCGACCCTTGACTGTAAGTGAAGCGCCAGCACGCGTTTTAGCTGAGCAGCATGTAATCCAAACTCCCCAGGATAATAATCAAAACACTGATTTTATCCAGCCACCGTCGGTCCCTTGCCACCCTCCCTCCGACTCAGCTGCCCTAAGCCGAGGTTCGTACCCCACAGGGGGTGCCCTTAGCGAGTAGCAGTCATTTAGTTTGTAGTTTTTTACGCCCTGGCTGGAGGCATTAAGTTTCGATAGGAGCTTAAGGCAACCACAGGAAAGTCCGGTTAAAGAGTCGGAACCTTAGTGGTTACACTCTGAGATGCCCTAGATTAAAAAAAAAAAAAAAAAAAATACAGGGAATGTGCATGGCCACACTGAAATGCCGCAGAGTTTATCGCGAAAATGAACGAAGCTGTCGCTCTGTATTTTATAGCGCTCAACAATTATTTTTGCATTCGTATACAGGTTGTAAAAAGCTGTGTAAAGGTCCAAAAGCAAACCAATTTATATTGTAAATGTCTTCCGTCCCAGTGCCAGATTTCAAACTTTTTTTCTTCTTATTTAAATGTTGCCTTTAATAAGCCATAAGCGAATCACACTTCTTTTTTAAATCTTCCACCGTGCATGAGAAACCCAAGTTACTTTTTATCCTCACCCATGCGTCGTAGATGAGATCCTTCCTTTTGTGGCCTGGTTCTAAAGGGTTCCAGGCTTATCCTCGTAATTGGAAATAAATTCCAAGATTCTGTCATTACTCCAATCCATCGTAAACAACCAACAAATCGTAAACAATACGTCACCGCTTGCAGTTGACAGTACGTCCGCTACGCACGACGAAGTTGAGACGACTGAAGTGTGGCCGCAAAAGAAATTCATCGCGATAAAAGCCTTTGATGTGCGCAAATTTACCGACAGCGGGGCGAAGGGTCTGTGGCTTCGGGCGAAGTGCCGAAGTATTCACGAATATTCGGCTACATACATCGCGATAATGCGAATATTCGCGTTATCGCGATGTGTGTAGCCTAAGCATATCGTGAACAACGCACGAACGCCTATGAACAACACATTCGTTTCGTGGTTTCGTGAGACGGTAAGTGTAATGTTCAATGGATCAATAAAACACACTTTGCCAGATCGCACAAGTGAGGTAGTAGTATATAAGTAAACCAGTTTTAATAATACGTCGATTAATTATATTGTCTATAAACACCAGTTTTATTTTTTGTCCCAGGAAAATAAGACAAATTAAGGCAAATCAGCTAAATTAATCCTATGTAGCCATAAAGTAACACTGTCGCCTGCAGCCTTACGAACACTTTCGCTCTGTTAAGCCTCCTCTACACTACTCATGCAGTTCCTCGGCAAAGTACTCTAGAAACTTTGGCTAAAGTCCGAAGTGCGACACTACACACTCGTTCAACTTCGCGATGTCCGATGAGCTCATTCGCTCTGTGCCAAAGAGTAAAGTAAGTATAGAGAGATTATTAATTTTGGCGGGATCTACGTGTTCATTGGTCATGTTAAACAGAATACGCAACTCTCCATGCGACCTATCGGCTTCAAAAACCCGCTGAAAGTATTCCCACTTTACTATTTTTAAAACATTTTCGTGCATATAATGCATTTCTTTATTTATTAAATTATTTCTAATTCCTTTTAACAAGTGGGGAACATCAAACAGCGGGATTATATCCTGATTGTTAACATTAATTATGTCTTTTCGCCATTCTTTTCCTGCTTGAAAATATGCAGTTTTGGCTTCAGAGATTAAACTATTTATAGTGCTTACATTTGCCGAGCTTTGGTCACATACAGTTGCGATTATCTTTAGACCAGTAGCTTGTACATTAGCTATAACGTCTACTAAAATTTCTCTAAGTTTTGATGATTTTAGTGTTTGCGTAAAGTAGTAAGCTACTGGTTGTTTGTAATTTTTCCTTACCCCTTTGACCATGAACACCAAAACATGATTGGCAAAATTTCGCGTCTTACAATTCCCATAATTCTCAAAACCTACAAGATCATCTGTGTGTACATTGTAATGGATTTGGGGAGATATGGACATTTCATCAAATATCAAAGTACACAGACGATCTTGCTGCAACATTTTCGACACTGTGGACTTTAATTCTTTGTAAACAATTTCATTTATGCCTGGAGACAATTTTACTTGAGCAAGCAATGACTTCAGGACTTTTTTAGATGGTAGCGTAAAATGTTTGCACATTAAATTGTAGGCTTTTGGGCTTTTCTTAAAAATTGAAAGTGATAAAATCTTTTCTTCCTGGGTAAATCTATGCCCCTTCTTTTTCTTCCGTCCTTCTATGCATTGCATTCGAGTAAACAATTTAGCTGACTCAGACATGTTACGAGATAACCTTTCAAAATCCCTGTTAGCACTTTGTTTTTTAATTTGCTTAAAACGCAACTTGAATGTTTTAAGTTTCTGCCGCAATCTCCTTACTTCATTTTGCATTTGTCTTGCTTTTCTGGTGCACTGCGTTTCAGCCTTTTTCTGCAGATACTCGAAAGTTTTACCTGAAAGATTAAAATTAAAAATTAAAAACATACATACTAAAGATTTGCTAAATTCTATGATATATGTGTAATGGATGGTAAGTTAATCTATAAATAAAAAGTTTGTAATTTTTTTGTAGCCATGTGTATGTCCACCTCTGCCTAACCTTTCGGGGAAACAAGGCGTGATGAACAAAGGTGTCCCTATTTGCCTTACAAACTTCTCTATCTTGTGCTGTTTGTGAGCATGCTAGGCCTGCCCGCCTGCCCCCCATTTTATACATATTTCAAATGTGCATATTATAATTAACCTCAACTCGAGCTCAAGGGGGTCATGGGTAAGAAACAGCCACACAGGTCAATCAATCAAAGGTTATGCTACGCTTGCCGTGGTCAGTCCGTAGATGACCATATCTATATTTCATCATTATCATTCATAGGCATTTGACAGTTGTTATGGATAATCAGAAGCCCAAAGTCTGACAACCAGACTTACCCAGGGGTAACGTGTTACCCAGTAAAGTTGTGGAGGTCAGATAGGCAGTCGATCTATGCAAAATACTGATATTCAGCTGCATCTGGTTAGACTGGAAGCCAACCCCAACATAATTGGGAAAAATCAAGGCAGATTGATTGAGTTTGAATAAACTTAACAATACACATCATGTTAAATGGATCAACAGCCTAAAACATCCCACAGCTGGGAAAAGAGATTATGTATGCAAAAGATCAATTAAACCAGTTAGGTAGTGCTGTGTGAATATATAACAAACAGTCAGACCAGTTCACATATGTAATAATAATTATTTAAAAAAAGCAAAGTACCTGCATCAAATTTCATCAATGGTATGCGAACAGGACACTTTTCACTTGATGTGAAACAGGTAGATCCAGATGGCTCTGAGAATTCTGTAGAATCAACAGCAGATGAAGGTCCAGATCTAGATGGACCAGGTAGGTGTTTAGTTTGAACCGATGACCCAGCCAAGTTGGTGATATCAATCAGAGGTCCGGCATGACCAGATTGTCTTCTAGGCTGACAGTAGCTATGGTCTGTCTCCACAAAGGTACTGATTGTTTGTTGAACACCTGTAACATAACAAAACTTTTGTTACATATCTGATGAGCACAACCAATCGATTGATAATCTGAATCAATTTGGGATTGTTATAAATGTTGTTTTCTGACAAACATTAAGCTAATTTAATTATACTTACGATTCAAATTAACTGTTGGTATTGCTGAACAAGTTAGATGACCTCCAGTTGTCTTGAATGTGGGATCAAAATGGTGATCACATAATCGTTTGTTCTTGTAAATCTTCGTATGGTTACTTTCTCTAACCTTGCTGCCGACAGCCGCTATCCAAGCAGCAAACAAATCAGGGCGGTTGTCAGGGTTTGGGAACCGGTGAAGGGGTACACCGTATGTAACTGAAAATGGAACGAAATTCATGAATAACAGACTCTTTATAAATAAAATGAAATTATGGAATAACATAAAACTTTTTCTTGCTTATATTAAAGGTAATACAGTACAGTACGGTAATAAACACTTACCTAAAGCATCACAGCCAAAAATACAATATTTTCTTCGGAGTTCACTCATATTAACAAAATAACAAAAATGACCAACGAAAAACAAAGTAATAACAATAATATGAAATAAAAACAAAACACAACAAATTAATAACGGTAACAATTAACAATTTTAACAGAATTATCGGAGTTAAAATCGAGAAGCGCATCAACGTCGGGAAAGCCGGAGTTGACAATGGCGGATATCAAAAAAAGTACCTACTCAGTGCAATGACATTGACATTTGTATGACATTTGACAAGAAAGACAAGATGGCTGCCTAGTATAATTCACCCACCAAACTTCAGATGTCGCTGCCGCCTATGGAAATTGATGACAGTGTTAAGTGTGCCCCCCCTGCTCTGTGCTGTGGTGCCGATACCCTGCGCACGTTTGTAATGGACGCTCAAGTAGCAGCTGCCGTAGCAATGTGCACGCTCGCATATTATAACTACGTGGATATTTACCACATGAAGAAAACAAAAAAAAAAAGAAGAACAAGAAGATGGTGAATGATTGTTTTTTTTATGTTTTTAAGTTACGCACTTATGACGTCAGGATGAGTACCAATATACTTATTGTCGGCCGATTAGTGTAGAGAGGTATGTACTTCGTAAACGCACTTCGTGCAACTTCGGGCCTTTTGACTCGGGCGCAAAAACCGACAACAAATGGTAGTCGCCCGAGGCGAGGTAAAGTTTAACGAACTAAGCCGAAGTGCCTCTACACTACCGTATTCGTCTAACATCGTTCAACTTCGGGAGTAGTGTAGAGGAGGCATAAAAGAGTACATGAACAAATCGCACCTTTATTTTGAAACCGTTACTATACGAAATTTTTACGAAATTTTGTTAATAATGCCATCATACAAAAAAAAAAAATAATGAAATTTAGTTTTTTCGTTTAATAACGGTTTCGAAATGAAGGTGCGAAATGTTCCAGCACGTTCAAAAAAACTACTTTCTAATCGATTCTAACGCACATCGATAATCATTTTCGAGACGCGCGGTTCTCATTCAGTGCTTCGTGAAAATGCCTGCTATTAAAACGATACGTCAGCTGTGCGTCAAACTTAAATATAGACGATATAACCTTCCATATGTAAGTAGGTATTATCTTTTAATATTTAGTCATGTTTATAATGAAAGTAAAAATTCCTAACCTAATAATAATAATACATATTGATTTTTCAATCGATTCATCCATGATTCAAATAAAACAAGGCATGAATCGAGTATTTTTCTCACATTGCTTTAATTTTAAAACCTAAAATTTAACATATACTAAACTATCCATTGCAAAACCTTTGTTTTATGTATAATTCAAAACAAACGTACGTACGCTACATTGCATAATTCGGCTTATAATTTTCACTAAAAACACGCTCTCTCTATGAGAAAATCAATACAAACATTTAAGTGTTGCTTAAATCGCTTCGCGTTTCCAAACCAGGCCCACAGAAATAGAAGTAGCTTTGGGTGTAGAGTATTGTTTATGCTTACATACTTACCCTGGCCTGAGGCAGGTGCGGCAATGGCACCACTTGCCTATGAGTGTGGATGCATTGGTATTCAGCAAAAGGTTCCCCGGAGGTGGACAGGTAGAAGACGACCAGTGACAGAGGTACCGACTTACGGTGCTCCCTGCTGAGGATGTAGATCCCCCGTCTGCAAACGCATCCTGGTTCAGCCGCTAAGACTAAGGGGCCGTTGTGTGTGTGTGAGCGTCATTGTGTTGTGTAACACCGCTCATGTCAGCGATAAAATTGCGAGCCCGTAGCGTGGACTATTAATGTGTGAGTAATCAGTGTATACGTACGTGAGGGCGGCTTACTCGGGCGTCATTCCGGTGGGTTAGGGTCGTCAACGTTTGGCAATAGGTCGTGGGGTAGGAGCCTCCTGATAGGTGGGCGTGCATGCCAGGGCGCTATGTGCTTGATATAAGCCCAAGCAGATGTATCGGCACGCGCAAACATGTTTGACACGAAGCGCCTGCAGTGATCGTCCTCGATTCTATGATCCCGCTGGATTACGCTGTTCCTCACGTAGAGAGAGGGACACATGTATTGGTTGGTGGGTATGTACGGTGGCCAGCACATCAAGTTACCACAAACTGTCAAATTTTCTCGTCCGATTTTGAACTTAATTATCAACTCGTTAAAGTTTAAAATCGTTTGGAGAAAGACAGTTTCGTGTAGCTTGATGTGCTGGCCTTTGTGTACATAGTCTGTTCCTGCCATGACAATCAACTCCATAGACAACGAAATTCTGCGATGAAATGAGAAAATTGAAGTTGAATTTATTGTCTATGGTTACCTTACCTACAACCTCACAACTGAGCGGCTGTCAAAAGAGCTTATTTCGTTAGTTTGCAATTTATCAATTTTACAATTTAATTCATAAATAATGGCACGGGAAAGTAGCGCTGGGTTTGACAGGCACATTACTATCTTCTCTCCTGAAGGGAGACTATACCAAGTCGGTAAGTTATAAATTATATCCGAAATGACTTGCACAGAGCGGTAACCATCAATACTAATAATACTTTTTTTTATTATGAAATGCTGTTTAATCGCTTGATAATATATTTTTAAACAATTATGCTTTCCAATTGTGTGCTTACTCAGTTTATGTTAGTGTAATCCTTAAATAAAATATCAAGTGTTTAATCAAAAACGTACAGTCATTGCCTTGTATAAACAGTGCTGCAAGTCAGTTGAAAACTGTAAATAGGTGACTTCAATGCTTCAATGAGAAGGAATAAGTTGTTGAATGTTTTGCAGAATATGCACTGAAGGCGATCAACCAGGGTGGCCTGACGTCAGTGGCGCTGCGTGGTGCGGACGCAGCCGTGGTAGCGGCGCAGCGCAAGGTGCCCGACCGCCTGCTCGACCCCGCCTCCGTCACGCACCTGTTTCCGCTCACCAAACGTATCGGAGCCGTCATGACGGGCATGATCGGTGAGAGCACTACTTTATAATTCAACAAGTGGAATGGAATTAGGCAAAAACACGTTAAGTTTGTCCTATGAATATCGCACGATCCATCATTTCCTGGATTGGCTCTACGCATTCGTGCTTGTAATGAATTTGTTATTTCCATTTACAGCAGACAGCCGGTCACAGGTTCAGCGCGCCCGATACGAAGCAGCTAACTGGCAGTACAAGTACGGTACTGAGATCCCTGTGCACATTCTGACTCGCCGCATCGCCGACATCTCGCAGGTGTACACGCAGAACGCCGAGATGCGCCCACTCGGATGCAGTAAGTTATATTTCATATCTATATAATTTCGTCGTTATAACCAGTACGCCGTTTTAAGCGAAGTCGTTATAAACAGTTTTGACTGTAATTTAAAAATGAAGAGTGAGTAGTCACTAAGTCGAGTTAGTTAATTTTCGCTTTTGTGTGTTTTAGCGAACAATGAGCAAACAATTGACTTTAAAAACTCAATTAATCATCTTAGTGATTTTGAGACTACCTAAAGGCGTATGTATGCTGTTATGTCCATTAAAACACTGTATTTCGGTAAATACGTTTATTGTGCTAAGTAGCAAAAACAGTACAAAAATCAACTGAAGAAAACTCACCTACCCACTACTTAGTCAATCTTATTATTACAATAAGATTTGACAAGTACCTATATTAAATATACAACATACCTTTCCCCCAAGTATGTGAACCATATATAAACAAAAATATAAAACAATACTTTCATACTTAACACAATTTTCTTAAGTTAATTACAACCTCCAGGCATATTATAAATATATGTAGAAAAACAACATGTCTAATCATTGTAGAAATAATTGAACACAACTTAAACACTTACAACATAAAATTACAATTACTGGTTGGTCTAGTATAAGGACTCTTACCGTGGTGAGCAGATATCTTAGTTTTGCTTTTACCACCAGAAAAACTAGATTCGGACTCTGACGATATACCTAACATTTCGGCCCATTTATCTGAACTTGGTATTTCTATAATTTGGTCACTATCCTGACTAGAAGGTATATCTTCCATTACCTGATCTTCTCCATCCCCATTAGTATGTTCCTTCATTACCATTTCCATGTCCCTATCTTGTTCCTCATTTCCTTGCTGTGTTGCTGTGTCTTGTGGGTGTTGTTTAATTAATTGGTCTATATGTCGGTTGACCACTGTTCCATCCGTAGTTTCAACTTGATAGCTAGATGGACCTCCTTTATCTATCACAATACCTGGTAACCAACGTGGTCCACTACTGAAATTTCTGTACATAACTTTTTGTCCTACGTCTGTCTGTCTGTTCTTCTTATTACTATTCAGTTCTAATTGATCTTCCCGATTTTTACGCTGTTTGTCATGTGGATTAATAGCGTCTAATAATGTTCGAACTCTTCTGTTGAATAGAAGCTCTGCAGGGCTTTTGTTAGTCGACGTATATGGTGTAGCTCTAAGTCCCAAGAGCATGTTCGGAATTTTAATTTCCCAGGACATACCATCCATTTTGCGAAGTTTATCTTTTACAGTTTGCACCATACGTTCTTCCAGTCCATTGGTGGCAGGGTGAAAAGGTGCTGACTTAATGTGTTTTATTTTATTAGCATCTAAGAATTGTTTCATCTCAGACGAAACAAAAGCTGTGCCGTTATCAGAAACCAAGGTCTCACACAGTCCGTGATTAGCAAAAATCATTCTCAAATGCCTAATTACAGTAGCTGAAGTCATATTGTTAACAATTAACACTTCAGGCCATTTTGAATACGCATCAACAATTATCAGAAATGTTTTATTTTGATATGGTCCTGCGAAATCAATATTTAGCCTAGACCAAGGTTTTGCTGGCTTAACCCACTCATACCTTGTTTTTGGTGGCATGTGCCTGCTTTCTAAACATTTATTGCAGTTTTGAACTAAAGATTCAATGTCATCATTCAGTTGTGGCCACCATACATAACTTCTGGCCAGTGCTTTTGTTTGGACAATGCCACTGTGTGCTTTATGTAAAGCGCGCAGAACAGGATCACGTAGTGATGATGGTACCACCACGCGACAGCCTAGGAGGACAATCCTCATGCAACGACAGTTCAGTACGATGCAGCCAGTATGGACGTAGCTGATCGTCTGATACCTTAGCTGGCCAGCCACACAAAATATGATGACTTACCCGATTGAGGATTTTATCACGCTTTGTAGCGTAAGCTATTTTGTCCACATCAATAGGAAAATCTTCAGGAGCTTCCGCCATAAGCAATATGTCACATAGCTGTGTCTCCGGTTGCTCAGGGACAGGCTGTGGCCAGCGACTTAACCCGTCAGCGTGACCTATCTGTGGCCCTGGCTTGTATGTTATGTCATAACTGTAAGAGGTAAGTATCAAAGCCATTCTTATAAGACGAGGTGACAAAACATTAGAGATAGGTCGTTTTGGGTCAAAAATACCTATTAGTGGTCTATGATCAGTTACTATCATAAATGACCTGCCCATTAAATAATTATGGAATTTACTAACACCGAACATTATAGCAGTCGCTTCTTTATCGAGCTGTGAGTAGCGTCTTTCATGCGTGTGCAGTGTCCTAGAGCCCATTGCAATAGGACGTTCTTGTCCGTCGTCCATGACGTGAGACAAGACTGCGCCCGCTCCATATTCCGAACTGTCACAGGTTAGAACCAACGACTTATTTAAATCGTAATGAACCAGCGTTAGCTCGCAAGATAAAAGTTTCTTAGCAGTATTAACCTCTCGTATGTCGTAATTAGAGACACAATTAAAAACCCATTGTGTCTCGCGTAGATCTACGTTCCGGCATATGAAGGGTTAAAGCTGTTCTGCTCTCGATCTGTCTATAGCCACTCCTGGGATTTGTCGAGCAATCTGTGTAGGGGCTCTAGAACAGTCGCTTTATGAGGTACAAAACGTTCATAAAAGTTGTATAGACCTAAAAATGCTTGTAGCTGTTGAACATTTTTAGGTTCCGGTGTTTTAAGTATCGACTCCACTTTACTTGGTGCGGGATGGATTCCGTCAGCGTCGATAACAAAACCTAAAAATTCCACTCGCTCCTCAGCGAACTTACATTTATTCATATTGAGACGCAAACCCGCCTTCTCTATTCGCTTTAGCACTGTGTCTAGACGCTGTGTCATCTCCGGCATAGTGCGACCACTGATGATGACGTCATCAATCAGTACAGCTACGCCGGGCACTCCAGCTAGCAATGCAGTCATCAATCGCTGGAAAATGCCCGGACACGCCTTCACACCGAATGCTAACCTGTGTACTGTGTACAAGCCCTTGCATGTATTTAATGTTAAGAGTCGTGCTGTGTCGTCCGTGACTACCACCTGTGTATATGCTCTATCTAGATCTAGTGTCGTGTAGAATTTACCCCCAGATACTGTTGCAAAAACCTCACTAGCAGTTGGCATTGGGTATGTGTCAGACTCGGTAGCCTGATTGACGGTGCTACGGTAATCGCCGCAGAGGCGAATATCACCGTTCTTTTTGATAATCGGTACGACCGGTGTCGCCCAGTCTGAAAATGATACGGGCCGGAAAACATTTTCACCTACCAAACGGTCAATTTCTTTTTCAACCCTATCCTTAATAGCGTAGGGTACTGGCCGCGCTTTTAAAAACTTGGGAACCGCATTGGGTTTTAACTGAATCTTGACAGGATTTCCCCGGTAGGTACCAAGTTCGTCCTTGAAAACCTCCGTATACTTCGCTAACAACTTATTAATCTCGGACATATCGATGTCAACAATTTTATTAACACTTACCAATATTTCAAGAGCCTCAAACCAATCACGACCTATCAGATTTGGCCCTGAGCCCCTAGCTACCACTACAGTCAGCTCGCGCTTAATGTCCTTACATTGTAGCGTCACTGTCGCTTGGCCGATGACCGACACTCGCGAGTCGTTCCACGTGCGTAATCTTGTGCGTAGCGGCTGCGGCGCGGCGGGCGGCGGCAAGCGGTCCCACGTGCGCTCGTTGATCAGCGAGAACGCGGCACCGGAGTCGACTTCCATGTCAACGAGCACGCCGTCCAGCGACACACGCAGCTTGTATGCAGGCACATGCGAGTGTGTACCCGCCACCTTGTAGATTCCGTTCAGTTGCGCATCCGACTCGTCGTCACCGGCGTAGTTCACTTTGCCAGGGTTATTTTTCTTCTTAGCAGTGCAGATCTTCTCGATGTGCCCCTTCTTCTTACAATACCGGCACACCGCGTTTACAAAACGGCATTCTCCACCATGACGATCGCCGCATCGGTAGCAGAGACGAATGTTCGGTTTGACCTTCGTTGCGTTCACATCCATTGGTTCCCCAGCAGATGGCGAACACACCTCGGCGCTGAACGACGGAGTCGTCGCCTGTTCGCTGGCGTGCATCATACGCGCATCCTTCCCCGCGGTCTCGGCTGACACCATGGCATCCACAACGTCTTGGTATTACAAATTGTCCCTCTTCAACAAATCGTACTGCAGCTTACGATCACTCAATGCCACACACCAACCTGTCACGCATTATGCGTTCCAGATTTGGGAAATTACAGTTGGTACTGATTTTCCTCAGCTGAGCGATATACTCTGACGCCGATTCACCCACAGTTTGATCACGTTTGTAAAACTTGTAAGAAACTGATATTTCATTAGGCTTCGGACAATAATGTTTGGTCAATATGTTTGTCACTTCAGCAAAAGTCACATCACTAGATTTGTGTGGAGTGATTAGCGCGAGAAGGGTCTCGAACACTTCAGCACCACAAACCGTAAAAAAGTTAGCTTTTTTTTAGTGAATCATCGATGATTCCACTTGCTTCAAAACAATAATTTAGCCGAGCTATACACTGTGGCATTTTAGTCGTCTTACAAAAGAAGTCCACTCAATGTATCCGACATAAAATACCTCTAGGCGTGATTAAAAATTTGTTACCATTAATTAAAATAATAGGTGCAAAGAAAAATAAATAATGCATTAGAATTATGAACATCCTGTTTATAATGTTTACGTATTAAACGGTAGAATATACCTACCCAGCGCACGAGCGAGTAGATCATTCCATCGCTGGCTTAACCAATCAAGCACAGTCCACGTTGACTGTCATCCAATGAGAAGTTCTAACGCTATGCGGTGCGTGCCACGCCCCTTTCACAAAAAAATAGGTGAAGGTCACTCTCACAGTGTCTCAGTTGCGTCCGAATATCGGAAGTGTAAGTGCGCGCGCGCGCGCTACCGGTTATCGACCATTGTTCGCGATCGCTAGAGAGATTAGGTACCTACCTACTTCACAATGAGTGATATGAACTATCAATTCTCGAATATCGAGTACCTGCACATGGTACTCCTGTACGCAATAATGGATTATTTTGAACGACACCCGCGCACAGATAAAGCTTAAGAGCCATTTCACAAAATTTTAACGCTCGAGTTTAGGTAAAAGACGGCAGCGCTGTGTATGTGAGCGTAGCTATCCACACATACACAATTTAAGCAGTGTAACGTGAGTGTCGAGACGGACTAAATAATCTTGAGGCATTATAATAATAATGCGGTATTTAGAGATTTACTAAAAAAGTTATTTTATTTATTCAGTCTACTAAAGCTTTCTAGACTAATAAAAAAATACAAATATATGTTTTGAAAGTATATAATAAAAATGAACAGGAAAACAATCACATCGTACAAAATATAAGTGTTGGTCATTATTATTTGACAATAATGTCAAGTAATAATGACTATCACTTACGTTAAATAAATATTTGTCGTAAAGGCTTCTTAAAGGCAATCTTGCTTTTCTAGGGTCTATAATTTCCGGCAATACGCAATCTTCGTAAAAACGAGTCAATTTGGGAAGCATCAAAATGTTGTGGTCGTAGTATAATATCACGGTTACGATATGAGCACTCGACAATTGAGACTCGGGAAAAAGTAGCACAGGTCCTTCCTCGATGGGCGCTCGCGCTGTACTAAACGGTGCCCACTTGCAGTGTTGCCAACTGCTAGCTTTACCCAGTTGCTAGACAATTTTTTAAATGTTGCTAGATTGCCAGTTTTTTTTACCCCAAAAAGTTGCTAGAAGTAGTTAAATGTACGGCCGATTTATATTGTCTTAGTGTACATACAGTAGGTAAGTGGGTTACAATAAAATGACAATTTCTGACAATCATCTTTTTTTTATTTTCATTTATTCCAACAAGAGAGTTAAAAATGATAAAAAAAAACATAAATAATTAAAAAAATAAAAACATATATTTAAAATTAATCAATTAAAGAGGAAGATGTCGAGGGCTGGGGTTCATTATGTTTCGTTGATTTAGAATATTTTTCAGCGGTGCCTATTTTATGCAGTACCTCTTTAGGCAAAACACAGTTATAGCAGCATTTACCACTTTTCCTGAGGGAGTCTCTAATGCAGAGGATTGAGTTCAGAGTTATCAAACTCATTCGGTTTCTTTGCTTATTTTTGACTAAATTCATTTGAGAGAATAACCTCTCTACCTCTGCATTAGAATGCGGCAGTGAAATGCAAGTTAACGCAAGAGTACTTATATCTTGGTATATGTTGTCACCGGAAGAATTTCTAAATTTTTGTACTTCGACCCAAAATGGAACTATTTCTTGAGAATGCCACTTATTTATATGCAGAATGTGCCACTGTTGTATTATTTTGTCTATTATTTCTGGTGTAAATCCCAAAATTTCGGCAACCTCGATGATAGTGTTGGACTTGATTGGTTTTATTGCCTCCTCTGGACTTAGCAACGCCATTGACTCTAGCTGCTTGTAGTTGTCTGGAAGTCTTTGTTGCAATTCCTTAAGTAATTGCTGTAAGAAGGCGGAGCAGCGTTGTCGTATTGCATTTAAAACTTCTGAATTTAAATTTTGTTGTGATGTTGCAGTTTCAAACATGTAGCCAAGATAAGGCCTAGGGTTAATATCCCTGTCAGTTATTGGATCTAATAAATTCCTGTTTACAGGTCTTGGTATTAAAATTCTCTGGCTCACTGATTGTATCAGTGTTGTGAGTGTGTTGAGAAGTTTTAATGGATTAGAGTTCTCACTTTCAAATGATTTAATTGCTGTTTGAACATCATTTAGGATGCTTCTCAGAAACACAAAATATAAATAATTTCTTTTGTCTTCGAGCATATTGTAAATGAGCTCAGCTGAGTAACAATTGTCTTTACTCTTTGCCAAATTAAAATGTAATTTTAATTCTTCCCATTGTGTCACAATTTTTGTAATGGCTGGCTCTATAGAAAGCCACCGTGTATCGCACACCTTAGTGATTTTCAACGGACTTTCGCCACAGTTAATAAGTTCGTATATTTTTGTGTATTCATCTCGCCGTTTAGGAGACACAGAAAACCATTTATAAATTTCTCTAGCCAAAAACTCAATATTTCTTGGCAGAGTATTTTCGGATGCATGGGTCACTGCTAACTGCAACGAGTGGCAGACACATCGTATTAGTATCAAATTTTCTATACCATATTCTCTTTTTAGGATTGCATAGACCCCGTTATTAATGCCTGTCATAACAGATGCATTATCAGTTCCAATTCCAATCATTTGTTTAATATTTAAGTTGTGACTCTCTAAGCATGATACCAGGCCATTAACGATTCCCCTAGCATCTGCACTCTCAATAGAAACTAGTTCCAGGAATGAACTAACTATCTTTTCTTGTGCGGCACTATAGTACCTAATTACAAGACCAAGGTGTTTACTGACACTGACGTCTGTGGACTCGTCCATTATAATACTGAACTTTTGGTTTCCAATATCATCCAAGAGCTCCTTGCGAAAGTGCGGCATCAACACATTTTTCATTATTTCCGTACATTTAGTTCGATGCAATTTTAGCTCCTGTGAAGCTTTGGAGTCTTTAAAACATATTTTGCATAGTTCACCTAAATGGTCTACACTTAATATAGAACAGTGCTCAGCAATAAATAAGGTCAATGCGCCTTCGGATTCATCGCAAGGTCTATATGAATGGCCTTTTGGTATAACTTTGAAAGGAATTTCTTTATTGCCTGTAAAGACAAAATTAATATGTATTTAAGTATAATAAAATAGAAAGTTCCGTGAATATAATGAAAGTTTAATAAGATTACTGTTAGAAATTTTTGAATTTGCCGCGTTTTCTCAGGTCGCGCTTTCGTTAGCCAGATAAAACTTTACACTTTAGTTTACCTTCATAACTGGATTTCAATTATTTTAGGGCAACACTGATACGAGTCTGGCTCTTCTTTGCACATGAAAACTGCGGCAAATGAAAAAAACACACACAACACTGACCATATAGACGCAGAATATGAGCTTGATACTTTTGTTATAGAAAGAAAAGGACTGGTTAAAAATAATGAAAGTATCAAACTCATTTTTCACATCGATTGAGTCTGCTCTCAACAAAACGAATTTTAAATTCTTTCACGTACCTGTTTTGAACTCTACTTTCTGTTTATGTTTTTTTGTCTCAGCATGCTTCTTGATGTCAAATAGTTTGGCAAGAATTTCCGTGGAACAATATGTACAAAACGCTTTGCTTGAGTCTCCACTTGCCGATTTTAGCCAACCTTTAAATTCGTCCATATTTTCCCACTCCGGTCTGTATTTTTGCGCGTACGTTTTCTTTTTCAAAGGTAAATCCGTTTTCAAATTAAATCAAAACAGCGAGTATTAGTTTTATATGGATAGACCAAAACAAAATAAGACAGAATACGAATAGCGCGTACTGTTTTGGTTGAGTAAATATTCTGTCGCAGCGCACACAGCAGTAAACGGAGAATTCCCGGCCAACGCCGACAGTGTGACCAGATAATTTTTTTACGAAAAATCCGAAGCACATCAAAATAATATTGAAATATACCAACTTGCACAGGGAAAATATACCAATAAAAATACTGATTTTAAAAATTTTAAAGTTCAGTCAATCATCATAACAATAAATGTTAGAATTGTATTTTAACATTCTATTTGAAGGATTAAATTTAACACAACCTCCTTGATCTTTTACACCTTACTTTGTTTTTAAAATTGCTGATCCGTTTTTGTTTATAAAACTGTTTTTTTGTTCCGTTTTTACTGAATACTAATGCTTGTAAAAGTCGATAAAATATACAAACAAAGTATTAAAATACTGAACATGGTCACACTGAACGCCGAACTATACTCACAGAACATATATACCCTAGCACCTGTACCTACCATACCATCTATGACCATAGATTCGCGTTTAGTTTTTATTTTTCTTTCGAGACTCGTTATCCTACTTTACGAATATTGATAGCCTCACGTCTCCTAATGAAATGAAAAGTAGCTAAAAAAAGTAGCTAAAAAGTTTAGCTACAAGTTTCATTAAATTGTAGCTGTCTGTCACCCAATAATAGCTAGATCTAGCTATAAAGTTGCTAAGTTGGCATCACTGCCCACTTGTGCATCGTAATTTATTCTTTTTTAGAGTGTTTAAAAAAAGGATATTGTAGCTAATTAAATGAAGGGATTTTAATCAAACTTGAGAATTCGATTTGTTAAAGAACATAGTTCATTTTGAGATGATTTTTAAAATGTAATTACGCTTTATTCAAACAAAAAAATCGCAATATAATTGCGAATAAATCGTAAAAATTATCCTAAGTCTTTATTTTTTTTACCTATTAATGTTATTAATAATCGAAATTCTAGTACGTCATTTGTCGACAAAACTATATGTCTGATGCTTTGTGTATTTTTTTCAGTCAAATTTATAAATATTAATTATAGAAATAGGAGTCTGAAATTGCCTCTGCGATGATTTTTCAGTAAACTAGTTCTGGGAGATTAATAACTACAAAGTACACAAATAAGTTTTTGTAAATGTGTTACATGAAGTGTCAATACGAAAGAATCATCTATTATTTACATATATTCACCAATACCAGAGAATTAACTAAGATGGTAAATTAGGCGACTAAAATCTTAGATATTCGCGCGAAAACGTTAAATGGCTCTTAACTAACTACTTGCATGTGTAAACAAAAAGTGATCATTTGTAAATACGTAATTAGTGTAAATAATTCAGTTGATTCCAATTTTTTTAATACGCCGGAAACAATTTACGTACTGCCAGTTTCATTAACTATCTTTTGTTTTGTTATTTGCCCAGGCTAGAGATCGAAATTCTGGATTTTTAACGTACGTAGGTACCCGAGTCAAGTTTCTATCTGTCGAACGAAAACAAATTTATCAGTTATTGAAATCGGCCGTATGTTTGTAACTTAAATCGTACCTCTTTTAATAATCTGCACTTAGTATGTACCTACTCGTATCTATCTTACACAACTTAGTTTGGGTTAAATATCCTTACAAACTACTACATACATACCGAGAACATTAAGGTTGCAATAGTAAGAAACACATTTTTACACTAGGGTGAATGAACTCTGATAAACATGTGGCCGCTCCATTCCGCGCGACCTTGAAACGCTAAAACGCTCTTAGCTACTTTGGCGTCACTTTTTTGTTATGGCTCTGACCGCGCGCTCGTAACAGGGTGTTTCAAATTGCGTCATGCGTCATACTTATTTAGTACTCTTAAATTTTTTGAATTATTCAAATGGTTTTTATTTTGTTATTTTTTGTTATGAATGATTAGTAGTCATTGGATACATGAAGTGGGCTGCCGTTGCGATTCCTATCTATCAAATAGGCAGCAAAAAGTACACGTTAACGGGGCGACTTCCTCGGGGTCTCTAGTTAAGATGGGCGTGCCTCAAGGTTCAATTCTTGGCCCTTTTCTATTTCTAGTTTATATTAATGACCTTCCTTACATGATGGCTAACTTATCGGATATAATTCTATTTGCTGATGACACATCTCTAATTTTTTAAATAGATAGAAAAGACACGGATGTCTTACATGTCAACGATAGTCTCGCTGTTCTTTCAAAATGGTTCGCAGCTAATAATCTTTTACTTGATGCGAATAAAACGAAATGTCTTAAGTTCTCATTACCAAATGTACCCCAAGTGGGTCTAAATTTAAAACTTGATGGCAAGAAACTAGATGCTATTACGGAAACTGTATTTCTAGGAATTACTTTAGATTCGAAATTGCAATGGGGCGCCCACATTAGAGCTCTTTCAGGTAGATTAAGTTCAGCTGCATATGCAGTAAGAAAAATAAGGCAGTTAACTGATATAGCCACAGCTAGGTTAGTATACTTTGCTTATTTCCACAGTATTATGTCTTATGGCGTTCTGCTGTGGGGATCGGCAGCTGACGTAGATTCCATTTTCATTCTACAAAAGAGAGCAATCCGCGCGATTTATAAAATGGGTCCTCGTGAGTCCCTTAGAAATAAATTCAAAGTAATTGATATACTAACTTTGCCTTCTCTTTATATCTTAGAAAGTATTTTGTATGTTCGCAAAAACTTAGGGCTTTTCAAAATAAGAAGCGATTTCCATAATATAAATACACGTAGTAAACATGAAATTGTGATACCCAAATTCAGATTAACTAAAACTAGCAAGTCATTTCTTATAAACAGTATCCGCTTTTATAACAAGTTGCCAAAGTCGGTTACAGAACTTAGCGACGGAAAGTTCAAAACCCACATCAAACGTGTCCTTATCAAAAAAGCATATTATAAGATAAAAGACTACGTTGAAGACAAGGAAGTTTGGCAATAATTCCTTCTGCACATGTGGCTTCCCTGGTACCTCATAAACAACATAACTATGTCAATGTCTATTAACTGCTCCCAAGTAACGATGTTTATTTAGATTTTTTTTATTTTACATACTTCCTTGACATAATCTTTTCATTATTTGACATTATTTACCTAAAAATCGAATTCCAATTCTTTATTAGTGGCTTTTGTGGACATGATATTTATTCAAATATGTTACTGTAGTTGTAATTGCAATCATGTCATTAATATTTTATATACTTAGATTATTTTCTATTTTGTGAATGTGAGAACGTTGTAGGCCTAGTAGAGTGTAGATTTGTTGGCGGTTTTCTATTTTGTTAAGTACCTGGTAATTGTTGAAAGGCCTACACTGTCCTCCCATACCTATGATCACTGTTATTTAATAATATTGTAAAGCCAATTATTTTTAAAAGAGTAACCGTGGAGTTTCTTGCCGGCTCTTCTCCATAGGAAACGACTAACTCTAACCGTGCACCTAGCTTCTGACGTTTCTTAAGTGCCCATGTAGGTTTATGTGAAATAAAATATTTTGTTTTTTTTTTTTTTTGTTGTAAGACGTTTAAAATGCCACGGTGTGTAATTGTCCCAATTGTCATTTTTCACATTGAACTCATGAAATTTCACTAATTTACGCTCCATAGTATATGTTTAACCTTCGTCGCCACTATTATGTCCATTAAAACACTGTATTTCGGTAAATACGTTTATTGTGCTAAGTAGCAAAAACAGTACAAAAATGAACTGAAGAAAACTCACCTACCCACTACTTAGTCAATCTTATTATTACAATAAGATTTGACAAGTACCTATATTAAATATACAACATATGCATTGATAAATCAAAAGTAATTAAGTCGTTTTAATTTCGGGTGATGTAAATTTTCGATAAATATTTGACTAAATTAGTTATTTCTCCCATTATGCTGTGGGGTACAAAAGGTTGACTTACTTACTTTTCACATTTCGTATAACAAAAGCGTGGGCAGCTACAAAAATGACGATTAGACAGATATTTGGAGAAGAAAGAGTACCATATGGTTCATTTCCTAAACTTTAACGAATAGGTGCATAACTACTTAGATTTATACATAACACACGCATCAAGTCGGAAGTTGCTAAAGACAGCCGTCGAAACGGTTCCTTTATTCCTTATCAGTAAGCGAACGGAATGCCACACAAAGAATGCTCATTAGGTTAGTACAAATAAAATCATTTCCAGGTGTTTGCAATAATTTAGGTAGTAATATTCCTATTACTTTCTCTAATGACTCCGTGGTGTGGAAGATAATAGTTTGGTTGACTACAAGTAGCTAACTTCGACATGTGACTTAAGTCATTATATTCTCGCATAAAGTTAGTGTACATACGTTTAAATTCTGGTAAACGTTCAAGTTTACGTTCTAATGATAGAAAACGTTTCTTCGCTAACGTATATATCTCAGTTCACTTTTAACCGTGTACACGGCAAGGTCAACGCGCTTCTCTAATTCAAAATCGGTGAATTTTACGAGTATCTGTGTGTAGTTTTGTGTAAAATCTAAAGTTTACAACACTTGCAATAAAATGTTATTGCAAGTGTTGTAAACAACTTTAAAAAATGCCTAAAAACAATTTGATAAATATATTTAATTCTGGTGATTTATGCGACCTAAAATATTAACAAAACAAAAATTCGTTCTGTGAGAACATCAAAAGTTCGTGTGTTAAAACGCGTAATCTTCGAAAAATAATAGCACTAGATACAGGATCAGGAACAAAATTAAGTCAGAAAAGAAGTGGCTATGTTTACACACACATACACGTTTACATTTGTTACTACGAAATATAGAAAAAAGTTTTACAATATTAAGAGCCATTTCACAAAATTTTTACGCTCGAGTTTAGGTAAAAGACGGCAGCGCTGTGTATGTGAGCGTAACTATCCACACATACACAATTTAAGCAGTGTAACGCGAGTGTCGAGACGGACTAAACAATCTTGAGCCATTATAATAATAATGCGGTATTTAGAGATTTATTAAAAAGTTATTTTATTTATTCAGTCTACTAAAGCTTTCTAGACTAATAAAAAAATACAAATATATGTTTTGAAAGTATATAATAAAAATGAACAGGAAAACAATCACATCGTACAAAATATAAGTGTTGGTCATTATTATTTGACAATAATGTCAAGTAATAATGACTATCACTTACGTTAAATAAATATTTGTCGTAAAGGCATTGATCTTGCTTTTCTAGGGTCTATAATTTCCGGCAATACGCAATCTTCGTAAAAACGAGTCAATTTGGGAAGCATCAAAATGTTGTGGTCGTAGTATAATATCACGGTTACGATATGAGCACTCGACAATTGAGATGCGGGAAAAAGTAGCACAGGTCCTTCCTCGATGGGCGCTCGCGCTGTACTAAACGGTGCCCACTTGTGCATCGCAATTTATTCTTTTTTAGAGTGTTTAAAAAAAGGATATTGTGGCTAATTAAATGAAGGGATTTTAATCAAACTTGAGAATTCGATTTGTTAAAGAACATAGTTCATTTTGAGATGATTTTTAAAATGTAATTACGCTTTATTCAAACAAAAAAATCGCAATATAATTGCGAATAAATCGTAAAAATTGTCCTAAGTCTTTATTTTTTTTACCTATTAATGTTATTAATAATCGAAATTCTAGTACGTCATTTGTCGACAAAACTATATTTCTGATGCTTTGTGTATTTTTTTCAGTCAAATTTATAAATATTAATTATAGAAATAGGAGTCTGAAATTGCCTCTGCGCTGATTTTTCAGTAAACTAGTTCTGGGAGATTAATAACTTCAAAGTACACAAATAAGTTTTTGTAAATGTGTTACATGAAGTGTCAATACGAAAGAATCATCTATTATTTACATATATTCACCAATACCAGAGAATTAACTAAGATGGTAAATTAGGCGACTAAAATCTTAGATATTCGCGCGAAAACGTAAAATGGCTCTTAACAACATCAGTTCAATATAAACCTTAACACTCAACTATAAAGATTAATTAGGATTGCAAAATATTTATATTTAAGTCCTTCTATCATCGAAGAACGCTAAATAAATAAATTTAAAATGTCGCTTGAAAATAAAAAGTCATTTTTATAATAAGTACAAAAATATTTATTCTAAAATGAAACTTAAAACCTAAGCAATAAGGTTAAAAACATTTTGTTGACAATTTCGTGCTTACTCTATTTTGGAACTAGACGTAATTCTTGGTATTACATTTCCATGCTCAGAACACAGTAATCATTGAAAGACGTAGAGTTGCAGGAATTTTTATTTTTTATTCGAAGGTTCTATTTTAAGGTAGCAAATACATATTTTTGATCAATTTAAAAAGTAGGTAGTTGGACTAAATTAGTACAATAGTTATTTTAATAAAGGGGATGCGCTGTGGTAGCCCGCGAAAATCAAATTTTCTTGCGTTTTAAGCAATTTGCAGGTTTGTGTCAGGTTGTAATCTTAATCAGTTCAATTATGTCCAATTTATCCAAATATAAAACTCACTGAGACTACAGACTAAATTTAGACTTTCAGGATGCCTAGGTAAAGTACTGAAGGAAATCCAGGTAACAGGAAACACAACTTTATTCTTTCTTATAACCTTCTCGTCCCACAGCTCGAGTCAGAATGTTCAACCGACCCTTTCCTACTTCCCAGGTCTCCGATAATTTGCGCGGTGATTGGTTAACGATTTAATGTCATCAACCAATCACAGATGACAATGTGCTGGCGTCTGATCGGTTAGCCAATCAGAAGCATCCAGCAACAAACTGACAAACTAAAGTGTTGCCAGTAAAAATATTCGAATCAAATAGTTACAGGCCCGGAAACTAGACTTTTTGCGTTTCTATTTAACTAAATAAAAATGTATATTTGCGAACCCTAACAATCGACCATCCTGATATCGTGTGCGTCCCTGCACACGGTACCGGGTGGAACCCTAACAATCGGAATTAGGTCAGTTGAACAAACTTCACATTCCATGTACACAATATTTCAAAATCAATTCAAATTAGATGCCAATATCATACATAATAATTAACAATCTAATTATAAATTTATTAACTCATTTATTGACTATTTACAGATTATTATAATATTAAATACAAATTTACTTAACCTCATTGACTATTTGGAAATTAATAAATTAATACAACTATTGTTGCAACTTCAAATTAATCATAGGCAAATCAATCAATATGTAGAAATCACAACGATCGATTAGTTGTGTTTAATCTATTTAATAAAAATAAAAAAAATACATAAACTCAGGTCCCAATGATCGACTAATCGGGATACCCTGTGATCGACGATCGATTAGTCGATATACTTCAAAGATTACCTCGACGATCGATTAATCGGGATACCCTGTGATCGACGATCGATTAGTCGATATACTTCAAAGATTACCTCGACGATCGATTAATCGACGGAGCCTTTGCTAACCATGCGCTCAAGCCGATCGATTAAGCTTGTGCAACAGGAGCAAGACGAACGAGTAGCTCTGGCATAGTTGATCAGACACGAGTAAATCGATTCTCGCATCCAATCTGAAACAAAACACCATTCTGTAGTTACATGCCTCACAAGTCAAAGTCAAAGTCAAATAATTTATTTCAAATAGGCACGAAGATGCACTTTTGAACGTCAAAAATTACATGAATAGTTAATTGATTCTAGTTGCGCCTTCCAAAATGTAGTTATGTATGGAGAAGAATGGGCAAGAAACTCCATACTTACTCTTTTAAAATGTTAACAATAGTTTGTATACATTAATTAATATTTATAGGTGAAGACTATGTACCTAGAATAACAAAATAAAAAATATAAAAAAATTCATCAAAATTACTTACCACAATTGGTAAAAAGAATGAAAAGTGAAGTAATAACAGAAAAATTAATAAATGCGATAGGTACATGGTGCTCACATATTTACAAACATTGTATATGATTTCCCAAAAAAAATAAAAAATAAAAACAACATATAATAAGTCAGTGTGTGAGTTAAAATATTAATCACAGAAAATAAAATTAATATCATAAAAATTATAAATTATACAGTTAAATTAGCAACCAGTTTGATTTTGTCTAGACTCTAAATTGTCCTATGGAGCAGGACCAGCATGTTTCCAAGCATTCTTATCTTGGATATAATCCTCTAATTTGTAATATGCTTGTTTACAAAGTGTACTTTTAATATGAGTTTTAAATTTTCTTTCATTTAATTGTAATATATCAGAAGGTATTTTATTGTAACATTTAACACAGTACCCCATAAAAGATGTATGTACCTTAGATAATCTGAAAAATGGTTGATCTATTTTATCTTTATTTCTAGTATTAAAATTATGCCTATCACTGATTTTATTAAAAATATGTAGATTTTTTCTTACATACATAATATTTTCATAAATGAATTGGCAAGGTACCGTCATTATATTAATCGTTTTAAATAGTTCTCTAAGAGATTCGCGGCGATGTAGATTATAAATGGCTCTGACAGCCCTCTTTTGTAAAATAAAAATGGATTCAATGTCGGCAGCCCGACCCCACAGTAAAATGCCATACGACATAATGCTATGGAAGTAGCTAAAATAAACTAAACGCGCGGTTTCTATATCTGTTAACTGTCTTATCTTTCGAACAGCATACGCGGCCGAGCTTAGCCGCCCCGCAAGAGATGTTATATGAGGTCCCCATTGTAATTTCTCATCTAGCGTGATTCCTAGGAAAACCGTTTGATTAATAAATTCCAGTTTTTCTCCGTTCAATATGATGTCACATTCGCTACTTCTAACATTAGGTAACTTAAATCGAATGCATTTGGTTTTTTTATTATTTAGTACCAAATTATTTACAGTAAACCAATTTTGGACCTGAAGAATAGAGTTATTCACGTCGTCAAGTTTTTGTGACCGTCGATCTATTTTAAAAATCAATGATGTGTCATCTGCAAATAACACCATCTGCGGTTGATTTTGAAGTAATTGGGGTAAGTCGTTAATGTAAACTAAAAAGAGGAATGGACCCAATATCGAACCTTGAGGAACGCCCATTTTCATTTCAGACCCTAATGAGTTTACGCCGTTTACCTGAACTTTAACCTTCCTATCCGTCAGGTATGATCTAAGTAAATCAAGAGCGGTATTCTTAATTCCGTAGTGCTCCAGTTTCAGCAGAAGTGTCTCATGGTTTACGCAATCGAACGCCTTAGAGAGGTCGCAAAAGATTCCAATGGCATCTTGTGCTTCTTCCCAAGCGTTAAAAATGTTCTTTATTAGGGTGACACCGGCGTCAGTTGTACAACGCCCCTTGGTGAAACCATACTGTTGTTCATGAAAGATGGAGTTTTTATTAAAGTGACGTAACATTTGATTGAGTATCAACTTTTCAAACACCTTACTGAGAACTGGAAGAATTGACACAGGCCTATAGTTGTTAGGTTCCTTACTATCACCGGATTTGAACAATGGAACTACTTTACTGTGTTTCATGAGATCTGGAAAGACTCCTTGGTCTACACTGGTGTTAAATATGAAAGCTAAATAGGGCGCAATGGTTTCGATAATAGACCTACAGACTTTTACAGACATTCCCCAAAGATCTTCTGTTGATTTAATTTTAAGATCTTTAAAAGCTTTTATAACAGCCTGGGGGTTTGTGTGTTGAAACCTGAACTCCAAAGGGCATGCCTTTACATTCTTTCTAAGTAAAGCAGCAGAAAGCGCGGGTGAGGAATTTAAAGTTTCTGTAGTTTTAAAGGGAATATTACCAAAAAAGTTTTCAAATTCCTGAGCTATTTCTACATCGGAGTTGATGGGGCCATGTGCAGTCTCTAAATTAAATTCAGTATTTTGCTGTTTTTTCCTACCTGTTTCATTATTTATTATTTGCCAAGTAGTTTTTATTTTATCATCAGCTGATTTTATTTTATTGCTAATATAAAGAGCTTTAGCTATTTTGCATACATTTTTAAATGTTTTTGAATATTTTGTAACATATTTATGAAAGCTAGTATTATTCATATGTTGCTTTAGGCCATAAAGTTCAAATAGCTTTTCCCTGCTTTTACGAATACCTGGAGTTGCCCAATCACTAAATAAGAACTTTGTATAAATACTTTTAGTCTTTAGTGGAAATGTGTCATTAAATTGCGTATTTAATAGTGAAAAGAACTCGGCGTAGAACTCATTTGGGTCATATACATTATTAAAACTCTGAAGACATAATTTACTGGCCAAAGAATTATTTAATTTTTCTAAATTTTTACATGTAATTGGCCTAAACCTTATTTGAATTTTTTGTAAAGGCATGTAAGAGCAAAATGTTATTGTTTGTCCACTGTGATCCGATGGCAACTTATTTACGATTTGTTTGTGTAAGTAATCACAATTACAAAATATATTATCTATACAAGTGGCAGAAGACGCTGTGACTCGGGTTGGTTCAATAAAAACATTTCAAGGAACACCAAAACTTAAATTAAGTATATCTAATCATCATCTGTGTCGAAAGCAGATTCAGAGTTCTCGTTCACATCTAATGCAGCCACGTGGATCCAAGGCATCATGCGATCCGCGGCAACAGTCGTTGCATGCTTGCCTTGTGTATTACATAAACTAGGTACTGGAGCTACTATACAACACTAGTCTTAGTTTATGCGAAACCCGAAACACGTGTCTAGTATTTTTAGGTAAAGAATTTATGTACAAAATTTCAAAACTGTATCATGAAAAATAACAAAGTTATAAGCTTGTTATGTTACCTGGTTGTCCGTACAAAAACATGCTCACCACGCGGCGCACCCGCGCCGCCCGCGCGTTGCGTTCATTAATAATTATATTAATTTGGCAGTAGGTATCTAACCGTACGACGATTGTATTTTAATTAACTGGTGATAACATTTTCCATCACACTTGCAGGCTTTGGAATTTTTCGTAATGGTCAAGTACTTAGTGTCGCTCGGTGTCCAACTTGTAACCTTTTTTAAATATTTTTGGGAAAAAATATAACATGGTGTAAAAACTATTGGAATCGATTCAGTTACTTATTCTGAACAAACTATATTCAGGTTTTGCATACACCAAAAACAATATTGTATATCGGTCAGTACCCAATACCTTTGTAACCCGATAGGGACCGATTTACAACGGCAGGAGCTTCTTACTCTGGCCTTCATTATTAAAGCAAGTTTTAGTAATTTTAACAAGGTCACCTTCTTAAAACTACCAAAACTCTCTTACTGTTATCATAATACTGTTTTTGCTTGATCTGCTCATTGTCTATCCTACTTTTAACTTCCTGGCGTATAATGGGTAAGTCAGTAGAATCGCGAGTTTTATCAGAAATCTCATTAAGGATGGGATTTGCCGAAACATTCATAGAGGTACGAAACATCACCTCAGCTGGTGTCCTGCCGGTCGTTTTTTTGGATAGTGTTGTTTAGTCCCCACTGAATCCTTCCTAAATGGCAATCCCATTCTCTTTCGCCATATTTCACGCTTAAAGCCTTCAATGAGCCGAGAATTTTGCGGTTATACCGCTCGACTTGACCGTTTGATCGGGGACTAGAGACATATGCGACGTGAAGCAGCTGCTGCGGTCACGCATGAGGCGATCAGGAGTTCTAAATATCCTGAATATGTCTTCTAGCACTCTTCCTACGTTCTGAGTGTGCGTGTTGCGAACCGGTTCGACAAAACAAAAATTTGTAAAAGCGTCAACTACTATTAATAGAAAAACCTCGCTTGGATTTCACGAAAGGTCCGAGATAGTTTATTTTATCGCGCAGAAAATCACATTTCGGTAAATTCTGAGCAATACGTCTTCACATATAATATAATTAATGTATACAAAATATTGCCAACATTTTAAAAGAGCAAGTATGGAGCCTCTCGCCCATTCCTCTCCATACGTAACTACCTTTGGAAGGGGCAACTAGAATCAATTAATTATTATTGTAAATTTTGACGTTCAAAAGTTCCTTTTATGTGCTTATTTGAAATAAATGATTTGACTTTGACTTTTACAACGATTCGCATTGGATATCTCCCCTCAAGAGTTACAGAATTCAGCATGCAGTAGGTAATCTATACACATTCTAAGAGATCCATCTTTCTTGCGTACAAACAGAATAGGACTAGCATAGTCGGAAGATGATTCGCGCACTATACCTGAGTCTAACATCTCATCTACCATTGTACGCACCTGCGAGCGCTCATGATGTGATAGTCGATACGGACGGTATACAACAGGACGTTGACTGTTAAGCTCTATTTTCATTTGAGTAACGTTAGTACAACCAAGATCCTTTAATGATGACACAAAACAATGCTTGTACTTTCTGAGCAAATCTAGTAACCGTTTCCTGACATCATCAGGTACCTTTCTACAAATGAGAACCTGGCTTTTATCTAATTTATTACCGGTAGAATCACTCATCAGTTCAGGTGACTCGACGACAACCCTGTTGATAAAATAGACCTCTTCAGCTCGGTTAAAGATATTGTCCTTTGGAATTAGACAGAAACTAGCATGGGGAATAACAACTATATTCACACAGCCATTTGTCGAATTATAAAGTCCTCCGCAAACTGAAAATTGCTGCTTGGGTTTTCCTGCAACACTATTATTCAGTAAAATACTGCCACTAATAGTAGGATCAACGCTGGCTCTGATCAAAACTGGTCCCCAAAATTTGACAGCTCCTAAAGTGCTAACCTTTAAAGAGTTTCCACTCTCAATGTCAACATCAGAAAAAGGGCAATTTATTGCCGTTGTCGAAGAATTTAAATTCAGAAACATTTTTATAAGCAACTATATGAGGAACTTCCGTGTAAGTCTGGCCAATTAGCAAAGGCTTGTCCAAAAAGTAGTCACTCACAACCTTACAAATAACCCTGGCGTTGACATCAACTATACTCAAATCAGGAGACAATTCTCCAAGCGATTGCACAACACTATTACCGAAACCTTTCATTTGAGAGTGTTATCATGAACCAAGCCTAGCTCCTTGGTTACCGACTCATTAATCAAAGTAACCTCGCTCACAAAATGTATGAACCCTGTAGGGGGGTAAGTAATATATGATATAATTACAAAATCTCTAACATCTACAAGAAACGATTGATATAATTTTAAAATAACTAATTTGTATAAGCATAACATACATTGAACATAAAATCGCTTGATATACCACTCAAAAGACGCAAAACCTATTTAGTCTAATGATAAAAACTCATAGTTAAAACGGTCACTGTTCTAACCTAACCCAAATGATTCATTAACAATGGAGGGGATCAGGCGCTCGGCGGCCGTTCCCGCCTTAGCCTATTATCCTAACCTATCCGAGTCGGACTGCTCTGAATCGGGGTGTTAACCATGACGATGGTATCAATATATATATTTTAAACGATAGACCCAACGATTCTAGATTAAATAAACGTTATGTCCAATAACGTTATACGAAATAAGTTTTAGAGTACATAAATGTTATATGAAAAGAAATTATATCAACACACGGTGTGTAATTTTGGCTTAGTTGTGGCCAAGTACAGTTTATGTGTTTATTTGATAGCTTTTACTATTTGGAGGCTTGACAAAGACACCGACAATTTTTTTTAAAGTAGTTTTGGTTATATTTCAATTATCGAGAAAAACCCATAAAAACCATAGAAATGCAATATTTTCTTTCAGATACATTAATTACTAATAAATTAAGTATCTTCTCATTAAGATAATGAAAAACTATAATGTTGCTAAAAACTAGATACGTAATACGGTTAATTAAGACGTAATAAATGTTTTTAGCAAAAAACATTAATAATTTTTTGTCGGTCTCTTTTTAAATTACCGCATTTTCTTTTTGATGCAAAATATGTACGACATAATAATACATTTGAATAAAAAATATCAGCTAAAAATAATAAAGGACTGATGAGATATAATTTTTCAAATTTTTGTCTAGGGTTGTCACTAACCTTCTTAACCATTTGATTTATTTATTCTGGGCATTAATAAAATCGTCAATTGAAGTATACTATGATTATTTATCACACTCGCAAAACCATCCGTAACATTTTTAACCTATTTCGAAAAAAGAGGAGGTTCTCAATTCGATTGAATATTTTTTACTACTATTTTTATTGATATTGATATTATATGACCTTCATATGCCATAAAGTTATATTTTCCTAAAATACAAAAGACAAAATTTTAACAACATAAGCTGGGAGTACCTCCACGTGGTGAAGGCGGTAACAGTTTTTACTGGCTAAAACTCCCATCAATATGAAACTTCCGTAGCTTCATACAGATAGATGCCTTCGGGCTTATGTTTGAGTTGTCTTTTCGTACCCGTGAATCTATTAGTGGCACGGTAGCCTACCCGGTAACGCAGGGGAGCAGCCACTAATTATTTTACTGTTACCTAAACGGAATTTAGAAACGATGGAATCGGACCAGTCAGATATTTTTCCTGAGGAGGAATTGAACCGTTCTCCTGGGGCTTGTCACTTCGGGTCTCAACCGAGTGACTTAAGGGAAGAGAATATTGACCTTCAAGATGATCAGCGACAAGTGCCTAAATCATCAATAACGCCTCACAAACATACGCATCTTGACTTATTCAAGATATTACAAAATAGTGCTCATTTGCAAGGACCCAAATCGCGACCTCTGGATATTCCCGAAAACGAAAGAGCAAAAATAGTTTTGAGTGCGATTTACCCTAAGGGTATTCCTAATCACACACAAATAGAATTCGACATCTTTAAAAAAAAAACTACAAAGTTTATTTCCAAATGCGAACAGCTTTACAAAGCCTCTAGTAGGAATCGCAAAACCTTTTTAGCTAAAAATAAAAAATGGCTTTCTTCTACATCTAATCTTCAACTTCACGAAACATTACATCAAATTAACTACAAAAGTCGCGAAAAATAAAGCATTGAGGAGATACCTGCAACAAGTTTCATAAAAATAATACCTTCAGCCTCAGAAGAAGTTAGACAGTCATTTGATGTTCCTTCTACTTCTAGATCCAATCAGTATGATAATGTTAGCGATCGTAGTCAGCGACGCATAAGAAAATCTCTGGAACACGAATTAGAGAACTACCCTTCGGACTCTCTGATCAAGGTGTTTTCAAAAATTGTAGTTGATGAAACAGGTAATAAATTAGGAAAAGCTGCTGCTAGTGACTTTGAATTTGTTATTCAAGAGTGTCTAAAATCTCCAACCGAGTCTTCCAAAATTGCCAAACTAATAAGGTCAAGTCAAAAAACTGATGAACCTTATTCACCTAATGAAGCTCTATGCTTAATTATAGATAGAAACCTATCTGTTGAAGACTATATTAGTATTCGTGAAGGAGCCAAATCTCGTGGATCTAATATTTACCCTCCCTACTACAAAATTCAAATGGTCAAAAAGTTATGTTATCCCGATGTGGATATACAAATATCAGAACGGGAAGCAACAGTACCGTTATTAGATTTAGTTATGCACACTTTTCGTCGAATTATTGACGTGTGCGACCAAAAAGTTTCGGAGTACTGCAAACAAAAAAAAAATAGGTACATTCCATTGTATATTCGAGGCTTCATGGGGTTTTGACGGAACTACTGGGCAATCTGTCTACAAACAAAGCTTCAGTGATGGAGACAATGATGAACATTGCCTGTTTGCAACCACATACATACCTTTACGTATAAAAACTGACGACGGTTATGTATTATGGATCAATCCGAATCCCCAATCTTTCAGATTTTGTCGCCCAATACGAATCCAATATAAGCCAGAAACGACACAACTTATCTTAAACGAAAAAACCCGAGTTGAAGAAGAAATAAAGAATCTTTCGCCGATTTTTGCTGAAAACTCTTTAGGAAAAACAGTTATTGGAGACCCAAAACTATACTTAACCATCATAGATGGAAAGGTGTTTAATGCCATTACAAACACAACATCAAAATCACGGTGTGCCTGTTGTGGAGCTACTTGTAGCGAATTCAAAAATTTAGATCTGATATCTAAAAAACCTGTAAATCAGGAAGCTTTAAGTCATGGACTTAGCCCATTGCACGCATGGATAAGAATTTTTGAGTTCCTTTTACAATTGGGTTATAAAAATGACCCTGCCGTGCAAAAGTGGCGAGTTGCAAAAAAATCCCCAGAATATAAAATTGTAGAAGAGAAAAAAAAAACTAATACAAGATGAGATCAGACAAAAAATGGGCTTATTGGTTGACGTAGTTCGTCCGAATTCGGGTACAACCAACGACGGGAACACTGCCCGTACGGCTTTGTCTGATTCAAATCGATTGACTTTTGCCAATATTTTAGGTATTGAAGAATGGCTCGTCAATGACCTACATACAATTCTGGTGGCTTTATCATGCGGCTTAGAAATAGATTCTAGGAAGTTTCAGGACTTTTGCAATGGTGTTGCAACAAAATATGTACAAAAATACAGTTGGTACAATATGTCTGTCACCATTCACAAAATTTTGATGCATGGTGCACAAATTATAGATTCTATATCTATACCAATAGGAATGCTCTCAGAACAAGCCGGTGAATCACGCAACAAATTTTGGCGCTACGATCGTGAGCATCACACTCGTAAATTCAATCGCGAAACAACAGTCTTTGACTTGATTCACCGAGCTTTAGAGTCTTCTGACCCGCTTTTGTCGAGTTTGTCAATTGACAAGAGACAAAAAAACAAGAAACATGCTAAGATTCCGGAAAAAGTTCTAAAACTTTTAAAACCGACAATGGATAACGTACTCATCCACGGTGACCCGTTGTTGCAAAAATCGGTTGATGAATTCGAATGTGATTCTGACGATAATGACGATATCAACATCGTGTTATCGTCAGACGAAGTATACATAGATTGCGATAATGACGACATCGACAAAATATAACTTTTTAATTTTTCTTGGTTTAACATTTGGACAACCCTATTTCCATAGTAATTTCTGAAATATTTAGAAACGCTTTTTCTCACTAGTCCTTTGGGTTACGTGTGTAATTTTTTAGGACATGATAAACAACAGTTGTGTCCATATTTATAGCAAAGAATAAAATGCGGTAATGATAGGGGTAAGGAAAAAATCGATAAAAAGTGAAATTAAGAAATTTTCACATATTTCATAAACTATCAAAGTTAGCTCCGTAATTTTTTATATGAATACATATTCAGATGTTACGTTATTTGGTGTTATTAAAAAAAAACGATACCAGTAACACTTTAGGAGAAAAAATAATAATTAATGTTTTTTTGAGGTCGCTGACCTTTCACTAAAAAAAATATTTCTCTGAAAGTATAGACAATTTTTCTGTAGGAATTTTCACCAATTAATAAGTATCACAAGATCTTTCGAATGAATACATAAAATATACCTGGCCACAACTACGCCAAAATTACACACTGTGCAACAGTTGGTATACCTCACGTTCATTATATATTGTGAATGTCATTGAAATTAAAATATACCAAATAACTTTATATCATACGAGACGCACCCCTCCATCGTATGACCGAGTTTGTTGCATCGTTGGCACTTCAAGAGAAGTTAAGGACAATGTAGAAAACTATGTCCCTTCTCCTTACAATTATAGCAACCATTAGGCTGACCCGATCTAGCTATAGATTTTGGTGCTTGGTTTTGGGTATTATTTTGATGTGTATTGTCTACAATTTTATTACGAAAATGGCCACGGTCTACTGTAGGCTGATGAGTATATTTATTACATAATAAGAACTGCAAAAGTTGGTCAGGGGGGTGATTGCAACGTAATGCCAAAGCACTCGATCGAACGTCCTCACTCAAGCCGGGCCCGTGAATAATGCAGTCCACGGCACGCTTTCTTACTATATCGCATTGATTCACGAGAACAAGCTTTTCGTAATAATAAACTTGCTCTTTCTTTTCAGCATATCCTCCAAGGTCTGGCCGCAATTTTGTTCACAGTGAAATGCATTTATCAATTTATCTTGCCGTTCTTTCCAACTGAAAATAATGGAATTCAAGCTTTCGTACCACATAGTACCTAGCCAGGCCTTGGAGTTTCTGCATGGCAAAATGAGTGGTAGTTCTGTCGTCGCAACCATATACCGACGCACATTCGTTTACCTTTTTCAGCCATATATTAATACGTTGATTTTTAGTTGAAGGATCTAAATTAGACAATATATTTTGGTGGTCTATCTTTTGAGACGACTGTGCATTTTGGTGATGTGGCTGTGACGACAGATCCTCTTTCAACAGTTTTAAAAACACTATCAAGATCGTTCTTAGAAAAAGATGGACTACGTGACCTTATATATTCTCCGGCATTGTTACGTTTCTCGGCAGGTGGCTCTGCCCGAAGCTCAGCTTCCCGACGACCGGAGGGCTTGCGACGCTCGCTGGCACGTCGTGACGATGATCGACGATGGTCCTCCGTCGCACGAAGTCGTTCACGTTCTCGGCGTAATTCCTGCTCCAGCATGTGTACTCTCTGCCGCCCCAGCAGGAAGTCTTGATCATCTCGAGATCGATTCGGGCTGCGCATACGCAGGCCGCTTCGATTTCATGAGCGATCCTCTCGACTAGGTGTCTCCAGTCTACGCCGACTGGAGTCTCGATTTGAGCGTTCTCTGCGTCCTGGTGGCTCGTCCATGATCGTCACTCGCAGAAAAAGAAGGCATGTTAAAAACAATGACTAAAAATAAGGTGAATAACACTACACTATTCGGTTCAATTGAAGAATGAGAAATGCATCATATCTCGGAAATGGTGCGTCCTACGCCAAAAATAAGCAAATTTTCGTACCCCTTTTAGAAATTGCCATAGAAGAATTTTCTCGATCATTTCAGATACTAAGACACACACACAAATTTGGCAGAAAACATAAAGTGTTATAAAGTACTTTAGGTCGCATTACAAAACAGTAGAACCACTCTAAGTCTTAGACTATGTTTAGAACTGCCATTTAGATAGGTTTAAACACTGTTGTATCTCTAAACACCTGTTCAACACATGTTCATTCTTTCCGTTATACGACCGTTATGCTTTAAACTATCTCTGATTTCACCATCACTAGTATTAAGCAAGTTTGAATTAAATATAAAATCATAATAAATATTATAATGCAAAGATAAAACACAAAAGAAATATAATTCAGAATATAAATAATAAAAGCCATGGGCGTGTACTTACGTTTAAGTTTGGTTAGCGTGTCACTTCTGATATATAAAACTCACTGAGACTACAGACTAAATTTAGACTTTCAGGATGCCTAGGTGAAGTACTGAAGGAAATTCAGGTAACAGGAAACACAACTTTATTCTTTCTTATAACCTTCTCGTCCCACAGCTCGAGTCAGAATGTTCAACCGACCCTTTCCTACTTCCCAGGTCTCCGATAATTTGCGCGGTAAAAACGAGCTCTGTGATTGGTTAACGATTTAATGTCATCAACCAATCACAGATGACAATGTGCTGGCGTCTGATCGGTTAGCCAATCAGAAGCATCCAGCAACAAACTGACAAACTAAAGTGTTGCCAGTAAAAATATTCGAATCAAATAGTTACAGGCCCGGAAACTAGACTTTTTGCGTTTCTATTTAACTAAATAAAAATGTATATTTGCGAACCCTAACACAAATTAATTGAACAAATTGTGGAATTAAAAATTCAACAATTTGTTACTTATAACTTTTTCAAGGTTTAAATATTTCTTCTCCTCTTTCTTTCGCGACAATAGATACCCATTCTGCGTTGCGAAATGGGTCGCTAGGAAATCTACAAACAAAAATATCATATAGAATAACAATACTACTTGCATTTCCCTGTTCCAGAACAGTCGATGTTTGTTACAATAGTTGGCGCGTTGTCACAAACATTGGCCAAACAATCATAATATTTGCTAAATGATGTATAATTTACTATTTAATTGTTATTATTTTATTAAAAACACATACATAATGATATAAACTTACCGAATAAAAAATATTCCTTCCAAAATCTTGGTGTTACAGTGGTTATTTATACAATTTTTGAACGCGCACTGCGGCATTTTGACTTTTTAACGTTGGCTATGTTTGGACGATACTAATTTTAAATAAGACCACAAAAGTATTTGTGCTCTTATTTTTCGGGCCGTTTTTGAAGAGCTTATCGGGAACCTAGTGCTATTATTGATCGAAGCGCGTAAGCAACGGATTGTGCCCGGCGCTTGAGACCTTTTGGGCGCGACATTCACTCTTGAGGCGATATATTATCAGCAGCGGTGTGGGTACGTACTACGATTTTCGTTTACACAACTACCTGAACCAACAACACCATGCCAAAGTGAAATAATTGTAACAAAACAATTACAAATAAAAGCCCTGGATTAGAATGTTGCAAATGTGGGAAAGTCGTACATGCAAATACAACATGCTCGGGGCTCACACAAAAACAAATACTAGCGATTCGTAACTCAGACACCCTGGAGTGGACTTGCGGTGAATGTCACCGACATACTCCTGTCAGGAAGTCATTTATAGTCCCAGAGGAAGATGATGATAATGTCGACGAACCAACTAAAAGACCGACTATATCGTCTAACTTTCCAATAGATATGAAGCATTTGTTATCGAACATTTCTAAGGAGGTTCAAAAAATAGTTCAAAAGGAGCTGGAGCCCTTGCAGTCTTCCATTGAATTTTGCACGGCGAAGATGGATGATTTTGTGGAGTCAATTAAAATGATGAAACAAAAAATGAAAGAAATGGAAAACAAAAATAACTTTCTATGCAATAAAATCACCCACTACGAAACAAAAATATCTTCTTTAGAACAGCGAATCAGACCAAGATAAATTGAACAATTTCCTTCGATCAATAATAGCACTAGATACAGGATCAGGAACAAAAATAAGTCATTGAAGTGGCCACGTTTACACACACATACACATTTACATTTGTTACTACGAAATATAGAAAAAAGTTTTATAATATTAACAACTTCAGTTCAATATAAACCTTAACACTCAACTATAAAGTTTTATTACGATTACAAAATATTTATATTTAAGTCCTTCTATCATCGGAGAAAGGTAAATAAATAAATTTAAAATGTCACTTGAAAATAAAAAGTCATTTTTATAATAAGTACAAAAATATTTATTCTAAAATGAAACTTAAAACCTAAGCAATAAGGTTAAAGACATTTTGCTGACAATTTCTTGCTTACTCTATTTTGGAACTAGACGTAGTTCTTGGTATGACATTTCAATGCTCAGAACACAGTAATCATTGAAAGACGTAGAGTTGCAGAATAATAATATTTTTTTTTTAAGCGAATGTTCTTTTTTTAACCCATTTGGACCCAAATACAAACTAGTAGTAAAATTTGGAAGCTAGTAAGACATTTTATAAAGAAAAATTAAAAATAAATAACTTCCTTATGTATTAAAAAACATCGTCCTCAAATGGGGCCAATGGGCTTATGTATGGTATTTTTCAAAGCATACTTTTTCGATGCACAATTTCTTGATGCATTTTTTATATTGCTAACGTGCTTTCATCTGGCATTCGTTGCATCCTAGCTGGCTTGGCAGTTTCTGGGGGAAGTGTCCAACACTATCTAGATTCATACTTGGCACCACTGAAGAAGGTTTATGACGCTTTTCATCGGGTCTTTACTGAAAGAGGAGTGAGGAGTGTAGGCATTGGCCTACACGCCTCAAATAAAATCGGGCGATACTTCGGCGAAACTGGAGCTGGTCTAGTTTCTCTTCAGCGGTCAGGACATGGAGACGCCAAACACTAGCTACAGCCAAATCCAGCATGTACATAGGTAAACAGAACCCACTACCATTTTTTGCCTCGTATAGCTGTTAGGTATATCGATTGACGGTCAGCTTGATCAACTCCTCCAATGCCTTTGGTGTAGTTCTGGAAGACAAAAGGGATGTCCACGTCTACCTTTCTTCCTTCTGCAGAGCTCCATGTTTTTACCTTACCAAGAGGGTAAACAAAGTCATAGTTTGTAAATGTTATGAAATGTTCACTAGTGGCTTGACAAGTGTTTGTACCATGGGGGTACAAACACTTGTCAAGCCACTGGAGGACATTTCTTCGTCCTATTTTCCTTCACAGTACCAGTCGTACGATAACTAGCTTCACGCAAATCTCGCAGCAATGCGTGACTGGTAGAAAAGTTGATAAAAAAAAAAAATGTTAGCAATCAGCTCATTGGACCCATTCGGGGACACCATACTAAAATATCTCCCTTTATCGTAAAATCTTGGAAAACACTGGATAGAATAGCATTATTTACTAGGAGAAACTATGCCCAAGTGATAAATACAAAAAAAAAGAGAAAAACATTGTAAATATTAAAAAAAAATATGACTGTTGAGACGCCTTCACTCAACATCGCCGCGCGCTAGCGGCAGTGAACGAGGGACGCGGGGATAGCGGGGAATCAGCCGGCCGAAGGCCGAGCGCGGGCCCCACGCCACACCGCCACGGCAGTCAGCTGTTGCTCGCCTTTATGCACGGCTGCGCTAACGCATTTTAAAACCTCTCGTTTTCATATATATAACCGACCGTTGTTATTTAATTTCTTTTTATTCTTCTTCATCATTATACTTGTTATACAGTCCGCTATCTTTTCATTTTGCTTCACCACGACCTATCGTCGCGATCAATGACTTACCTTTGGTCCAACACCTATTTGCTCAATGAAGTGAATAAAATCACTTATTTCATCCACTCAATCCAATAAATCACAAAAGTATAATTTGTTTCACAAAGCCACACTCTTGGGCCCTACGAATTTGCCTGCAAACTAAGGATAGCTAAAATAAGTTAAAAAATGTGGATACTTAAAGAAGTGTCCCCAAACGAGGGACAGCGGGCGTAAATGGGTTAAGGTAGCAAATATTTTTAATCAATTTAAAAAAGTTGGTAGTAGGACTATATTAGTACAATAGTTATTTTAATAAGGGGGATGCGCTGTGGTAGCCCGCGATATTCAAATTTTCTTGCGTTTTATGCAATTTGCAGGTCCGTGTCAGGTTGTAATATTGATCAGTTCAGTTATGTCCAATTTATCAAAATGAATTGAACAAATTGTTGAATAAAAAATTCAACAATTTGTTACTTATAACTTTTTCAAGGTTTAAATATTTCTTCTCCTTTTTCTTTCGCGACAATAGATACCCATTCTGCGTTGCGAAATGGGTCGCTAGGAAATCTACAAACAAAAATAACATATAAAATAACAATACGACTCCATGCATTTCCCTGTTCCAGAACAGTCGATGTTTGTTACAATAGTTGGTGCGTTGTCGCAAACATTGGCCAAACAATCATAATATTTGCTAAATGATGTATAATTTACTATTTAATTGTTATTATTTTATGAAAAACACAAACATAATGATATAAACTTACCGAAAAAGAGATATTCCTTCCAAAATCTTGGTGTTACGGTGGTTATTTACACAATTTTTGAACGCGCACTGCGGTATTTTGACGTCTTAACGTTGGCTATGTTTGGACGACACTAATTTGAAATAAGACCACAAAAGTATTTGTGCTCTTATTTTCCGGGCCGTTTTTGAAGCGCTTATCGGGAATCTAGTGCTATTATTGATCGAAGACAATTTCATTGAAATAGCTGGAATCCCTTACGTATAAAACGAAGAACTTGTGCAGATCTCAAATAATATTGCTGAAAAAATGAACCTTGATAAGTCCGTGATAAAAAGAATCTTATACAGAATTACTGAGAAATAAGTTTAGATTTCGTATTGAGTATTAGTTTATCGAAAAGTGATAAATATGTCAATGAAAAAGTAACGAAATTTTTGGAATGCACAAATTTTGATCATAGGGCCGCCGTGTTTAGTAATGTTTTTATGATAAATATTCTTGTATACTGATTGAAATACACATAAGTAGCTAGCTTATATATCTACGAACATAATTTGGCTAATATCTACTGATATTATAGCGTATTGTTATCGTAATCGTATTTCCAAGAGTAAAATTCGGCAAACAAATACCTACAAAAAGACAATAATATGGATATAGTAATGTTATCTTTAAGAGATAGACATACGCCATCGCGGACTTTCTTGAAGACCTTTATAAGATACATAATTTCACCATACATTATTTTGTTATATTTCAAAGGGTTTAGACAGCGTTTTCGTTGAAAGCTCCCAGACGGCTAAACAGCATGAGAATCGGTGCAGTAGTTATTGAGTATTTCGCGAACAGACAGACAGACAGACACGCGGCGGAGGACTTTGTTTTATAATATCGTGGGATGACAAGTAAAACTCAGTATTTGCATTTGTAATCAATTAGAGTTAATGAGGTTTTAAACTTATTTTGTTATTAAAAATCAGTTTATAATTAAAGATCTTTGAATTTGTGGTGACTATTATAATAACGGATATCTTATAAAACCTAGAATAAATTTTATTAAAAAAAGTTATATTTTATTAGTTATGTATAAAAATGTACTTAAGGAGTTTTACCTGCCTTTGAGTATAACCATGTATAGGTACTTAATGAAATAATAAAAGCTATTGTATTAAAAAAAAAGACATTTATTATTTTAATTTTCATCACTTTCATCACTATCATCAAATGAGGGTTCTGGCACGCAATCTGAGCCACCACTTAATGATGGCAAACTTTTGTACCATGGAATCAGTTCTTCTGGTATTTGACCAGCATTGCACAGTTTTACAAGGTCTCCTTTTTTGCTGCAGACAAGGGGAGCAAATTTTGATAAGCTGGATTCAGCACCACAGTCTGTGTACGTCGGCGTCCCCTTCCTGCACTGACATTGATCTCATTATAATCACTTGTATGATCATACCTATAAAATAAAGTACCAGGAAACTCTTTCTCAACTTTAATGCATTTAATTTTTAGCCAAGATACCTTATTACCCTCTTTATCTTTATTTCGATTTTTAATTGTAGATGCAGCCAATTCCTGTAGGTTATAAAAATCTTTGTAAGTTAGAACATGTACTTTATACTTATCATTGCTCTTTTTTTTACCTCTTTTATTCCTAGCAGATTTAAAAATCTCAACCCAATCGTTCATGCAGAAGGCACTTTTGTGTTTCTTGGCTGCTTCTATAGCTGAGTGCATAGAGTCACACTCCATGTACGTATGACCAGACTCCAGTTCTATCTTCATCAGATGTTCAATATTTTGAACAGCATAAAGCATCATAGCAGCTACTTGCTGATTTCTATTCTGCCCTCCACAGGTATCACAAAATAATGACATTTCAGATACTGTAGTGGGCAAGTTTTTTAGAAAATTGTACAGTATTGATCCTATCTCACTACTTTGAAGTTTACCTGCCGGTAATTTCTTTCAAAGCAGTAGTTGATGATAATTACATTTTTTTAAAGTCAGAAATAGGAAAGGTATGTTCTTAGTGACTTTTTCTTGCGAACGGTTATGCAAAAATAATTAACTTCGTGAATAAAAGTCATTTTTCCCATAAACTGTACTTAGTGAGTTTTTCTTGTCATCCCACGATATGTAGTGATTGTCCAGTTTGATTAATGTTGATTATGTAAAAACATGCGATCTTATTTTATTAGGAGATATAAATATAGACCTTAAAACGACCAATACTGTAAACAGTTATTATTTGAGTAAACTGGCTGAGTGCGGGCTTGAATGTGCGATCTCAGACTTCACGCGAGTTGAAACCAAAGGTAATATAGTCACTAAAACCTGTATAGATCACATTTTCGTGAGGTCTCGCCTTCATGACCTCTACTCGGCTGCTCTGGGGACTGTCTTGGCGGACCATCGTATGACAATTACCACGCTTGCATCCATGCCTAAGGCTAAGTTCAGATGGTCGCGCGTTGACGCGCGTACATCCTTACGCGCGTAAATAATTCCTAAGTAAATATATCAGACTGTTCACATGAACGCACGTCTACGCGCAGCTACGCGCGATCGTCGCTGCACCATCGCCGGTATCTTGATGCGCGCGTGTACGCGCGTTTGCGTTCGTATTGAGTTCCTTTGTTCATGTATCAACGTGTTCAGTTGACTCGCGCGACTTCTAGCGTGCAGACGTACGGAGCAGCGAAAAATGGAGGAGGATTTCGATGTCGATTTATTCATTGATGAAATAGAAAAAAGACCAGCTATTTGGGACTTAAATTGCATTGAGTATTCCAAAAGAACATTAAAACAACGGGCATGGGAAGAATTAGTTTTAATTTTTGGCAATGGCGATGAATCGCAAGAAAAGAAAAAGATATTGGGTATGTTTTAAACTTTTATTTTAGAATACCAAGTTTAATTAATTATACACATATGACATATTATTATACATAAGTACGTACTTAACAATAGGTATAGGGATAGACAGCAAAAAACATCACCCATCACCGTTCTGAGTTGTAGGTACTTACAGGCAGGTATAGCAAGTAGTTGTGCCTACGCGTGAGTCTATCCCACGGGGAGCGGGGCAGTGCTAGCACTATCTTTCAAGATGCTTTGTTTGTGTCATTTTAAATCATATTATCCTGCCAGGACAACTTGCCTTCATTTGTAAAATTATTCGTCAATCTAGTTCGTACTTTATCTGCATCTCGCACTGCACGACCAGTGTACATTCTACTCGTATCTGTCAATGGTATCGGGTGATTGATAGCATTTTCACTGGTTCGTAAATCATTTTCAATTATGTTTTCTAAATAGTCAAATGTCGCTATCGACATCCTGAAGTAATTAAAAACTTTTCTTCATGTCTTGAGTTTTGGATAAAGAGTAAAATATAAGCTTAAAGTAGTTCTATCTCTTAAAATCGGATGTACCCAGTATCTTCTTTGTCTTCGTCGTTTTTTTGAGCCTCCGATACAAAATCCACAAACAGATTGCCTCGTCCACTTCCATTCTCGATGAATGATCGCGCCCGACTGCCGTGAGCTTAACGCTTGTCATGTGAACTCCTTGTCGCGCGTACCCGCGCGTCAACGCGCGTCCATCTGAACTTAGCCTAAAGTTAGAGATCCAAAGTTCATTGGGTCAATTGATAATACTAAATTAAAAACACTCTTAGCTTGCACCGAATGGGAAATGATAGATGAATTAGACTGCGCAAACGATATATATAAGTACATAAAAGAAAATTTTGTAAAATGCTATAATGAATGCAAATATATTAAAAAGATAAATAACTCTAGCAAAAGGAATTGTGAAAAATAGATTAACAATAAAATAAAGATAAGTTGTGCCAATAAAGACAAACTATTTATCAAATGGAAAAACGACCCTAACAATAAAACCCTTAAGTAAGAATATAATTAAACTAGAAATAAAGTAAATAAAATTATACTAAACACGAGAAATAATTATTACAGAAAAGAAATAGCAGTGAACAAAAATAATCCCAAAATACTGTGGGAAATTGTTGTATATTTAATGTAGGTACTTGTCAAATCTTATTGTAATAATAAGATTGACTAAGTCAGCGGTACTCAAAGTGTGTTCCGCGGAACCTTAGGGTTCCGCGATACCCCTGTAGGGGTTCCACAAGAATTAAGAAAAAAAAATCTAAACACCTCTCTGGTCACTGGTCGAACGTTTTGACTCCGCCCGTCGCGCGTATACTTGTGAGCGCGCAGTCCCTTTGATAAAAGCCGCCTCTGAATTAGACGCTATAGTTGTGAACAAGCGACTTTCGGCTCTATCTTCAAAAACATAAAGTCGAGATTGTTGACAACGCATTTTTTTGTATTTCTATTTTTATTTCCGCTTTTTGTTTATCAAAGGCGCCGACTCGAGTATTTTTGAGAATGTTCGAGTTCGAGTCTAGGACTAAGTATAAAAGCGGCGATCGCGCGTCGCGCCTCGTCAGACTCGTCATTCCGACCTCGCCGCCGAGGCCCCGCGCGAAATCCCCGACTAACGAATAGTCCTCCCCGACCCTTGACTGTAAGTGAAGCGCCAGCACGCGTTTTAGCTGAGTAGCATGTAATCCAAACTCCCCACGATAATAATTAAAACACTGATTTTATCCAGCCACCGTCGGTCCCTTGCCACCCTCCCTCCGACTCAGCTGCCCTAAGCCGAGGTTCGTACCCCACAGGGGGTGCCCTTAGCGAGCAGCAGTCGTTTAGTTTATAGTTTTTACGCCCTAGCTGGAGGCATTAAGTTTCGTTAGGAGCTTAAGGCAACCACAGGAAAATCCGGTTAAAGAGTCGGAACCTTAGTGGTTACACTCTGAGATGCCCTAGTCGCGCCTCGTCAGTCAGTTGACGATTAGCGTTCGGAGCGATAAGTTCGTACCTACCTACTTACAAGCTGGCTAGCCTGCTGCCTGCTTGTAAGTTCTACTGCCTGCTGTATTCTGATTATATCAGTTTTGTACATTTCTTCTTTGGACTAAACTTTGTCTCATAAACGCAGTAACGATTGTGCATTATTTTGTGACCCCACCATCCTGACGTGTAACATTATTAATAAAGAAGAATGGAACGTTGGCTTAAAGGTGTTAAACGTGTTGCAACAACATCTTCTAATGACGCTGAATGTTCAAAAGCAGTACGCGCGGAGAATACAGCAATTACCGATCCAGACGATGATGCCACGACGTCAAGCTCCACGGTTTCAAAGACGAAAAAAAGGAAGTATGATGAATCATATATCATTTTCGGATTTGTTGATTCCAACGGCTCACCTCTCTGCATGTTATGTAGTAAACTGCTTCCTAATAGTTCCATGGCACCTGCCAAATTGCGCAGACATTTAGAAACTGTACACCCCGAGTCTAAAGACAAGAATAAAGAATTTTTTGTTCGTAAAAAAGAACAGTTATTGGAAAGTCAAAAAAATATGATGCATGTAACACAAACTATCAATGAAAAGGCCACGGAGGCATCATATTTAGTTAGCTATCGCATTGCACAAGCAGGTGAAGCGCACACTATCGCTGAGAATTTAATAAAGCCATGTGTGTTAGACATAACAAAATGTATGCTCGATGAAAAATCTGCAAAGCATCTTTCTACTGTACCGCTATCAAACGATACTGTTTCACGGCGAATCCATGATCTGGCAAGCTACGTCAAACAAGAACTTGTTGCACGTCTACAAAAAACACGATTTGCCTTGCAAATGGATGAGTCAACTGATGTCGCTGTCTGGCTATCTTGCTGGTTATCGTGAGATGTCCATATGAACGTTCTTTTGAAGAAGACATGCTTATGTGTTCACCGCTGCCCACAAACACTACCGGGGAAGAAATTTTTAATAAAATAAACATATTTTTTAAAGAAAATTATCTTAGTTGGAACGATTGCATTGACATTTGTACAGATGGGGCCAAGGCGATGACAGGTAAAACAGCAGGAGCAGTATCACGAATAAAAAGTAAAGCGCCTAATTGTAGTTCCAGCCATTGTATTCTGCATAGACAAGCACTTGCGATGAAGCAAATGCCGTCAAATCTAAAATTAGTTATGGATAAAGCGGTAAAAATAATTAATTTTATCAAATCACGACCACTACAATCCTGATTGTTCTCATTATTGTGTGAAGATTATGGCAGCAAACATAAAACACTGCTGCTCCATACAGAAGGGCGATGGCTGTCTCAGGGTAAAACTTTAACAAGGCTATTTGAACTTAGAGCCGAGTTACAAATGTTTCTTTCAGCAGATACAGTTTCTTTTAATTTGAAAGACCGTTTGTATGATAAAACTTGGTTGTTCCGATTGCCTTTTATGGCGGATATCTTTCAAAAACTGAACGAATTGAATTTATCATTGCAAGGTAAACAGACAACAGTGTTCCAGGCCTATAACAAAACAACAACAACAACTGCCTTTGCAAATTTTTGATTATTTGTGTTGGTAAGAGAGAAATAGAAAGCTTTACGTCACTCAGTGAGTTAGCGATAACGACTCAGAAATGTTTCAAGATGATGTGTTTGAAGAATTGGTCCAATATCTCACTTCGATGCGCGCATCTTTTGAAAAGTATTTTCTCGAAGAACAGAATACAAAAATTAAGCTGAATTCATGGATTCATAATCCTTTTTTACCAAACTTGCAAAAGCCCGAAAGTATGTCAAACGAGATATATGAATCTCTTTTAGAAATGTCATCAGACACAAGTATGGAGTCACTGTTCAAAACAACGCCTCTCAACGATTTTTGGTGCAGATTCCGTGATGAATATCCAATGCTTGGCAGAATGGCTCTGAATATTCTTCTCCCGTTCCCAACAACATATTTGTGCGAAACAGGATTCTCAACCTATGCAGCCACGAAAACAAAATATCGCAATAGACTGGACGCCGAACCTGATATGAGACTTCAAATGTCTTCTATCAAACCTGATATCAACCAATTGATGAAAAATAAAAAACAGTTTCATACCTCCCATTAGTTAAGATTTTTTCATTTTTAATATCTTCTATTATTGTACTTGCCATGTGGTAAAGTAAGTAATAATTAGTAACTGTTACATTGTACTTTTATTATGCTTATATAATAAAGAATACACTTTTAAAAACTATTGTTTTATTGTAGGGTTCCGTCAAGTATTTTGCTTGTCAAAAGGGTTCCGTGACCAAAAAAGTTTGAGAATATTTTTGTTTATATAAGGTTCACATACTTGGGGGAAAGGTATGTTGTATATTTAATATAGGTACCTGTCAAATATTATTGTAATAATAAGATTGACTAAGTAGTGGGTAGGTGAGTTTTCTTCAGTTGATTTTTGTACTGTTTTGCTACTTAGCACAATAAACGTATTTACCGAAATACAGTGTTTTAATGGACATAATAGAAATATTGAATAAACTTACGGGCAAAATAGTCTAGTCAGTAGATGAGGTAATAACGAACGCCTTCTTAAATGATTCAAATAATGAAATTATTATCGCTAATGACTTTGCAATGGAATTTGAAACGAGTGTGTCTAATATTGTGCCCGGGTGTAACAGACCCTTGCTGGATGAATCTGAATACATGAGATCACAGGATAAATCTATTTTCTTCAAAAAAGCTACATCTTGTAAAATTAATAAAATCATAAACAACTTAAACACAAATAAATCGCCTGGATTTGACACTATAAGAGTCATAGATATTAAATTGATAGGAAATAAAATTGTGAATGCAATAGTTAAACTAATTAACACGAGTATCCAACAAGGTAAATAGTCGTCTGAATTAAAAATTGGTATAGTTAGACCCATTCATAAAAAAGGTAAATTCAATGACAGCAAATTATAGACCCATAACGATATTACCAGTCATTAATAAAATAATTGAAAAATATATCTGCGACCAAATACACTCGTTTTATCGTAACAATAACATAATTTCCAAAGCACAATATGGCTTTCAGAGGAAAAAATCCACAGCTCAATTACTTTCCCATTTTACCGATGAAGTTAACAACCACCTGGACGAGATGAAGCATGTGGTGCTATTGTTCATTGATTTCAGCAAGGCGTTTGACACACTCGGACACATTATGCTATTAAAAACATTAGAAAACTCCGGGATAAGAGGAAAATTACTAGAATGGTGTAAAGAATATTTTCGTTGCCGAAATTATCACGTCAAAGCTGGCCCCAGCCTAAGCCGACCCGTCAACGTTACACAAGGTACAGCTCAAGGATCAGTGACAGGTCCCCTTCATTATCTGGCCTACGTCAATGACCTTGAAAATATTATCAAATACTGTTCCCTCTACCAATATGCTGATGACACTTGTATACTTTCCGCCAACAAAGATCTTAATTTGGCCGCGGAATATTTACAAGCGGATTTTACTTGTATCACTAAGTGGGCCCATGATATGGGACTTGTTCTGAATCCACAGAAAAAGAAATTAATCTTTTGAACGCCAGAGCGTAAACGCATCGGCGCCCCTTCCACGCCAAGCCACAAATTCAGCGCAAATACCTACAAAAAAAAATAGGGATTCCAACATCTTATCGAAAAGTTTTCGATAACCAATTAATCTTTGCTTTTCATCACATGTGGTTTCTATAAAATAATACTCGTTTCATCATTCTTTTATTTAATTTGACCCTATTTTTATCATAATATCGTTTAACAGCAGTTACAAAGTTCTAAACAACGTAAAAGCAGACATTACCAACTGCAAACGAATATATTAAATATTAATATTATTAATATTTAATATATTCGAGATTAGTGATGTACCTTATTAAGGTACATCACTAATCTCGTTCGTGACGTCATCCACTGTCGGGAAGACCCGACTCCGGCGTACCTACCTGGCACGACCTTTGAATAAGCTGTTGCGTAGGGATGCGCGAGAGTGGAAAGTAAACTATCGATCGATACACATAAATTATGTTTTTTTTCCACGATTGTATAAATATTCTTGTGCATTATGCATTAGAAATATTCGGATACAAATAGTTGTTATTAAACAATAATGGTTAAAGTAATAGTAAGCTACTTTTATTAAAATATTCCATAAATTTGAAATATAATTTACCTTACTCACCCATCACTAGCTGTCGTCTCTTCCCGACTGTGGCGTGGGGAAGAACACCTTTTTAAGAATTTCGATTAGCAATTTTTGAGGATAATTTTTTTTAGTTAAATGTAATTAATGGATATATCATTGTGTCATTTTGCAATATACCATTAATAAAGTCTTAAATAATAGTAAAAAGAAACACAGAAATTTTTATTTAGTATATTTATTTTATGCTTTAAAATGTCGTTTTCTTGTCGGCTCTTGCCGACACTGGCGAGTTGGGCCAGTTTTCATTTGTCGGCTATAGCCGACCGTGGCATTCAAAAGGTTAATACAGTCATGTACATTCAAGCCACATTAGCCTTCCATTCTATCCAAATCAGAGCTCATACCCATGATTGTCTGCATAAAAATGTAACAGATTGCCAATGTTCGTCTATTGAGCAATTTCCATGTCATACCTACTTGGGACTTATAATTGGTGATCGCTTCAACTGGAGTTATCAGGTGGAATCTGTATGCGGTAAGTTGCGTGGAATACTCACAAAATTTTCGATTATAAGGCGGAATATACCGTACAGAACGCTCCTACAAATGTACACAGCTCTTGCTGAGTATAATCTCTTATGGCCTCACCAGCTATGGACGCACATTTAAAACTTACCTTGATAAGATCCACAATTTGCAAACACGTCTGCTGAAACTAGTAGCACCAAACTATGTTAAAAATAAATACCGTGACAATTATACAGATTTATTTAAACACTAGCTTTTGCCCGCGGCTCCGCCCGCGTGGATGTCGGTTATAACGCGTAAAAAAGCCTATGGCCTTCTCCATATCCCAGGCTATATCTCTGCCAAATTTCATGACGATCGGTTCAGCGGTTTAGGCGTGAAAACGTAACATACAGACAGACAGACAGAGTTCCTTTCACATTTATGATATTACTAGCTTTCGCTCGCGGCTCCGCCCGCGTAGATGTCGGTTATCGCGTATTAAAGTAGCCTATGTCCGTCTCCATATCCCAGGCTACATCTCTGCCAAATTTCATGACGATCGGTTCAGCGGTTTAGGCGTGAAAACGTAACATACAGACAGACAGACAGACAGAGTTACTTTCACATTTATAATATTAGTATGGATAATATGGATTGCAAAGTGTTACCAGTTCTAGCCCGCGCTGAGTACTTGTTTCTCATAGAACATTTTGACAACATTGAGATCCAGATTCTAGTGAAATATGATGTGAATACCCGTCAGTCAAAATTAAAATCACTTCAAGTGCCACGTAAAAATATTTTTTATGGTAGACGCACCGCATCTTTCACAATACCTTATTTACTAAACCAAATACCTTTTAGACATTCGCGACTCAATGAACAGTAAAAACACAAAAAGGAATAATTTTTCCCGTTTTTGCAACATTTTTCATTTATGCTCCGCTCCTAATATAATATTCCTCAATAAATGGACTATCCAACACAAAAAGAATTTTTCAATTCCAACCAGTAGTTCCTGAGATTAGCGCGTTCAAACAAACAAACAAACTCTTCAGATTTATAATATTAGTATAGATGAACGCTTTGAAATACCGAACCTCTTAGCGGACTATGTTATATTATAACATAAATAGACAGAGGGCATCATTTGAAAGACTCAGCAGCGATCAACCTATTTTTGAAGACTTCCCGGTTTTTTCTGAAGAAGACCTAATTCTGTTTGCACTTGGCACATACCAAATCAAGTTGGCTCGCAGCTACTACGCTGAACACTTAGTTGAAGGCTTGTAAAATATTGAAGTATACCGGGAGCGACAAATAAGTCAGCTCAGAGATTTTATTGAAGAGGACATTTGGTTAGTACGTGTGCGTATACAATCTAGACATGTAACGTCCGGAATATATTATTCTTATATTGTAACTAGCTTCTGCCCGCGACTTCGTCCGCGTGAAATTTCGGGCCACCCATCGCGTCGCATCCCGTCGCTCGCCCGCTCTATAACTTCGTTATCACTTAGCGTTCTTTCTGACTTTTGTTCTTTTCGCTTGGCTCCTAAGGATCTCATCATCATCATCATTTCAGCCGAAAGACGTCCACTGCTGGACATAGGCCTCCTCCAATTGGGGGGGTTTCCCATAATCGCCACGCTTGGCAGGCGGGTTGGCGATCTCAGTATGGTGTTAAAAATATGTAAATTGAGAACGCTGCTGCCCATTCTCTAGTAAATCCCTTAGTCGCCTTTTACGACACCCACGGTAGGAAATGGGATGGAGCTATTCTTTACGTCCGGCACCACACGGAACTAAGGATCTAACGTGATGTTATATAGACTTCCTCGATAAATGGGCTATCCAACACTAAAATAATTTTTCTTCCCTTAGTCGCCTTTTACGACACCCACGGTAGGAAATGGGATGGAGCTATTCTTTACGTCCGGCACCACACGGAACCAAGGATCTAACGTGATGTTATATAGACTTCCTCGATAAATGGGCTATCCAACACTAAAATAATTTTTCTATTCGAACCAGTATCTAGTTCCTGAGATTAGCGCGTTCAACCAAACAAACAAACTCTTCTTTATACTGTACTGTATAGCTTTATAATATAGCTGACCCATGCAACTTCGTCTGCGTCCCCTAACAGAGAGAGTGGTTTAAGTAATGAATTTTCTACTTATTTTGTTACGGAGTTATTTTAAAATTATGATATCTCCTAATATGTTGATTGAAATCAAGTGATGTCAAGGACAATTTTGTTTACATTTAAATACTTGTGATTAATAACATATTTATTTGGATAAGGATCAATATTATGTTGATAAAACTCCTTCGCAAATAATGCATTAATTTCGAAAAAAATTGATTACCATAAAAAAGGTTATAGTGAGTCAATCTTAAAAGATAAACATATGCTGTCGCGGACTTTTTTTGAACTTTTAAAGAGGAACAATTCCATGATACATGATATTTGCGTAACTTAAACCGTTTACGCAGCGCACGCAACGGAAGCTCTCAAAAAGGAATAACTTTTCCCGTTTTTATAATTTTTCATTTATGCTCCGCTCCTATTGGTTTTAGCGTGATGTTATATAGCCTATAATATCCCTCAATAAATGGACTATCCAACACAAAAAGAATTTTTCAATTCCAACCAGTAGTTCCTGAGATTAGCGCGTTCAAACAAGCAAACAAACTCTTCAGCTTTATATATTAGTATAGATTAATCGAGAAAGACAAAATACAGAAGCAATAGCTCATTATTATTGCAGTTGTATCAGTGGAAGGCGCACAATCGGTTGCTGCGCACACGTTATGTGCGTAGTGTGGTATCTGGCATGGGCTAGACATCAAGACGAGGATATTTTATTACCGGCATCAGAACTCAGTGCTATTATTGTACATTAACCTCCTTACTAATAAACGTTGTATAGCGTCTGTATATTTACACAACGCTTTGTCTTCTTCTATCGAAAGTCAAATTACTGACGAGTGAAAGAGAGAAATCAGTGTGTAACTAATCACTTGATATAAAACGTTTATTAGTAAGGAGGTTAATGTATTAATCTACAATAATGTACAGTGTATCCTAATGACGCCAATAAAATATCCTCATCTTGATGTCTAGCCGTACTAACGCCGTAATGCATTAATGTACAAAAATAGCACTGAGTTCTGATGACTTTATTATTATTATTATTTTTGGCGATGTTTTGTCATAGTAGTAAATGTATTTGTATTGAAGTCTACAAGTCATTTTATTTTATTTCCTTATTTTTAAGACTAAACCTTAGTTGTAATACGCTAAATCACAGGCTGACATATCTATAATAATAATAACCCCACCGCCGTATCTAGTATCGTAGTCTACGTTGACGTCGTGGTGGGGCTTGCGCGCTCCGAACTCTAGGTCTGTACCGGTAGAGTTTAGTTTACCGGAACATGTCTAGGGTGAGGAGCCAGACCAAGAGAGATACAGAAACCCGCAGGGCAACATGTGGCGAGCTGTTGGGCAATTGCGACCCCACGGACCCTATCTCCCGGGAGAAGTCATGTTCCTCATCTCTGGCTTGCCTTTATTGGCCGGCTGGAGTGAACACTGACGAGGAACTGAGCTCCCACCTCATTCTTGCCTTTATTGGCCGGCTTGAGTGGAGATTCGCAAGAGCAAACGTGCTCGGAGGAAGGAAGTATTCCAGTAAGTGCTTGTAGGGATCTTGACTATCTTACGGGCTCTGGGATTGTTCTGAGAGCCGTGGAATACCTCTCCACTCCTCGAGCACTTCAGGATATGTTGCCCCCTTGTCGCTACGTTACTATGTGCTAGCGACAAGTGCGAGTGTGCAAGTCACCTCCTGCCATTTTATCCGTGTACAATAAAACATTGATCAGGCAGGGGCCATAGTCCTTCCATAGTTTTAGGTAACTAGTCCATTTTAACACCCAAACCCAAAGTCCAATATCTTTGTTTCCATATCCTACAATAGTCCTACACCAACCGGGGGTTGTCCTTGGGTGCACTTGCATAGTGCGTACATTGATAATCGTCGGTTGATGCCTCATTCCATTTAAAATTGTCTAAGGGGCCTCTGCGAGTTGGCTTCGGCCCCTCGTACGCCTTCCAAAGGTCCGGGACCCCAGGGTCTCGAGATATATAAACGTATATAAAATAATAATAATAATAATCTTTTCAACACACTTGCTCGTAAAGTGGCTCTTACTGAACCGCTTTTAGGTCCACAATGCAGTGGATTAAAAACGCGTGCCTTTTACTTTACGTTACCATACTAGTGCTGTAACGCCACAGATAACTGTTTACTAATCAAAAATTTGCGCTTTTTTTTTAAATCTCGTCAAAGAAAATTCGTGCCGAAAGGAATCCGTGCGTTCACTTTTTTTTAATAGTCTGAATTGTTTTTAGTCCCAAAATTAACTAAAATTTATTTTTCTTAAATCAGGAGTGGGTTGTTACAGGTAAAATCGCATATCTGTTCCGTCTGTTTTTGTCCACGTAATTAACAGTTCCAAAAACCTGTTACAAAATAGCAGGCTGTTATTTCATACTATGTTGGAACATACTATTGTATGTTCTCTGTTACCACAGCTGCACAGTTAAAATACACGGAGGTACTTCTCTTTCTAACTAAGGTGTTACACCTATGCGAGAAAAGAAAAGAGCTTGTGACGGACGATGTAACAGGGTGTCACAGTGTTACAGTAGCATTTATTATCTATATTCTAACTAAGGTAACTGTCATAAGCATGAATAGACAAAAGCTTGTGACTGGATGGATTCTGTTATCTCGTCGTGGAACAGGAGCTGTTTTTCAGTTTATTTGTCACAGTTACAGTCTGTTATCTTGTGATACCTGTTGTATTTAGCAGTTATAATATACACTGCCGGTCAAAAGTTTGAGACCACTATACAAAAATTAAGAAAACAAATAAAAGTCAACATAATATGTTGACTTTTATTTGTTTTCTTTCATAAAGTTTTAAATATTATTTAAAACTTCATAAAGTTTTAAATATTATTTAAAACTTTATGAAAAACAGGTTTTATTTTCATGTTACACAAGATTTAAAATTAACATAATTACATGAAGTCTTGACGAATATCATATTCTAAAGAAAATACACACAAGAGAGTTTATACAGATTTTTCATCAAAATATCCTCCTTTGCATTTTATGACCTGTTTTACCAATCTTGGCATGCGGGCAATTTATTTATTTATGGTCTCTGTCTCTTGCGAGATATTCCTCCAGCTTTCTTCTAATGCATTCCACATGGCCTGCTGTGAAGAAGGACATTGTTCCCGTTCCCGTTTCGGTCAAGCTCTTCCCACAAAAGCTCTATAGGGTTAAGATCGGGGCTTTGGGGTGGCCATGTAATGTTTTCCAACACTTTTTCCGACTGTTTCTCGTCTAAATAGCCCCTACATAATTTTGAACTGTGCTTTGGATCATTATCTTGTTGGAAAATAAATCCTTGACCGATTAACTTTAGTCCGGAGGGAATAGCATTTTTCTCCAAAATTACTTTATACTGCTCCTTTTTCATAATTCCTTTAATTTGGACCAGATTTCCAGTCCCATAGCCTGAGAAACAACCCCAGACCATAACAGATCCGCCACCATGCTTGACAGTCGGGACTACACACTGTGGCATCAACTTTTTTTCGGCGGAACGTCGAACGAAAATTCTTCTTTTTGAACCGAATATTTCAAATTTAGATTCGTCACTCCAAAGTACTTTTTTGAAATCTTCTTCGGTCCAGTCTCGATGGGCTAGGGCCCATTGCAACCGTTTTTTCTTATTCTGCGGTTTTAGAAGAGGTTTTCGAACAGCAACGCGACCAAACAACTTGGATTCTCGCAATCGTTTTTTCACTGTAGACACTGACACAGGTTTTTCCCGAGATTTGTTGACATCAACACGTATTTCTGGGGCTGTTAAGCGTCTTATTTCGCTTGCTGGTTACCACAATAAATTTGTCTTCACTAGAAGTCGTAGCTCTTGGTCTCCCGGAGCGCGGACGATCTTGATTACAGCCAGTTTGTTCGTACCGCACAATAGTGCGATGAACACAAGTCTTCGATAACTTAAGTTGAGATGCAATCTCACGTTCAGATTTGCCTTCATTATGGAGAACAACGATGGCAGATCGTGTTTCAATACTTATTTCGCAAACTTTTCCCATTTTAGAGACGGACTGTAGGAATCACAAAATCAGACTAACTGCGGATATTCGTAGATAACCATGAAAATATCGGGTTAGAATAAACTTTGAAACTATTTTAAGAATTTAGAACAATTGCATTGTACGAGGGTGAATCAAAAAATTCTTGGAATCCATGTTAAAAAATGCAAAGATTTAAACAAAAATATTTTATTATTCTACATAATCTCCCTCCAATGCAATGCATTTAGAATAACGCGTTTCTAACTTCCTTATTCCTTGTGAAAAAAATTGTTTTTCTTAATTCTCGAAAAACTCCTCTACGGCAGCCATAACCGCGTCACTATCGTAAAATTTTGTTCCACGAATGTCCTCTTTTAATTTTGGGAATAAGTGAAAATCACTTGGGGCTAAGTCCGGAGAATATGGTGGGTGGTCAAGGAGATTGAAGCCAGCACAGCGGATTGCGTTGAGCGCAACTTCCGAACGATGAGCAGGAGCGTTATCTTGAAGAAACAACACGCCCAACGATAGTTTTCCACGACGTTTTTCTTTAATCGCTTCACGCACTTTAGGGATTAAATTTGCATAATAGGGTCCAGTAATCGTCTGGCCTTTTGGCATGTAATCAATAAAAAGGATTCCTTCACTATCCCAGGACACTAGAGGCCATAACTTTGCCAGCGGTAGGAGCAATTCAAAATTTCTTAATGGATGGAGAGGATGGTCGTTTCCAAGACATGCTTTGTCTCTTAGTTTCAGGATCGAAATGGTGGACCCATGTTTCATCCATGGTGACAAGGCGACGGCAAAAATTATCCGAATCACGCTGGAACATTTCGAGATTACGCTTAGAAATTTCCAAACGTCGCTTTTTGTTTTCGTCGGGTAACATTCGTGGCACCCATCTTGCCGACACTTTTTTGAACCCCAGTGAATCAATTAAAATGGATTGAACGCTACCAAATGATATCTTTAGGATCTCAGCTATATGTTTTATAGTTATTTTTCTGTCTTCCAAAACCAGATTTTCAACCTTTTTGACATTTTCTTCCGCAACGAAGGTTGAAGGCCGCCCAGAACGCGGGTCATCTTAACAGCTTGATCTACCTCTTTTAAATTCAGCCACCCAGTACGCAACCGTAGAATAGGGTACAGCATCATCCCCTAATGTGTGCTGAATGTCCGAAAATTTTTCCTTCGCAGACATTTTTTTCAAACTGAGATATTTTATCACCACACGTAACTCACTTTTATCCATAATTTTGGGTTTTTAGCAACTCGTTGCACAAAACAATTTATTACGTGCGAACGAACTTACAAAAACAAGTGACAGTTTGCATAAATATTGTGTGATTGACACTCTTTAATTTGAATATCGAACTTCTCCCAAAAATGTTTTATGTATATGCAATTCTAAGAACTTTTTGATTCACCCTCGTAAGTTGATGTAAAATAAAAGAAGTGTCAGCTGCGGTAATGAGGTAATAAAATTTTTACAATCGATTCTCGGACTCGAATCTTCCTCGGTTCACATTGAAGTATGGAAACAATGCTTGTTTATTGCCCTTTCCTTGGCTAATATATAAAAGAATAAGCTTTTAGGCAGTCTTTATAAACAATAGAATATGCAGGTGTGCAGATTACTTTTTATCACCAATATTTTGAAAATATTTACTAATAACAAAAGTTTTTTATTAGTGGTCTCACTTTTGACCGCCAGTGTATACGCCTCACTCCTACCTTACATTGTCCGTCGTCCCACCCGGAACCAAACGGAAAAGATTCTGTCTGACGTTCTATTATTGCGGATTCTCACTGAACTAATGTATATTTCTCTATGCCAATAGTACTTTCTAATTCCATACTAACTAAACTACGATCAGACTAAACATTTTTTTTTATAAAGGCTGTTTAGTGGTTTTGCCAGTGCCTGTATTTACACGGAAAAAAAAAAATACTAAACCAGCGCGCCATTTTCCATTAATATTTGTATTGTTAACGTTTTTGTTGTGTTGTTATAAGTTACTATCAAAAATACGAAATCTAAAGTATTGTCACCAATCGACGTTGAACAGTTGTTAAAAAAAACGTCCGGATAGTCAGTAAGTACCTGGCAACAAAGGTCAGTTGAACTTTATAAATCTAAATGTATCATCTCTATAATTACGTTATTTTAGCATAAGTTTTTACAACAAGTCTGTTTTTTTCCTCGCAAGTGTTGAAAAACGTCGTATGAAACGCGTGTGCATTGATCATTACACACTCGGCTCCCTTATCACGCTCGTCTGCGACTCGCGCGAATAATACCGCCTCGAGTGCAATGACCAACACAGCACACTTGTATCATAATGTACTATTATTACACATGAAAGTTGTTACAAAATAGTGTGAAGTCCCTGACTCCTGTGCTAGGTGATATACCTGTGTTACAAGAGCCAGTGCCCTCTCCCAGTGGGAGATATTACAGAATCTTATGCAAAAAGATTAACAAAAAGAATATGGTAACAACAAAAAAGTAAAATAAACTAAAAACGGTTAAAAGAAGCCTGTATTGAGTTTGCGAGTGTTTGTGTGTATGTTTGTGTCTCAGTGTGAGCGTAAGTGTGTGTGGGTGTGTGTGTATGGGAGGGGAGGTTTGTTTGTGGGTGAGTGTATATGTGTGTGTGTGTCAATGATTGATCAGGAGGGGTTTTAATGTTACGAAATAGATATGATGATTTTCTCTGTTTCGTCATAGTTGAGCGACAGTAGCCATGACTTAAGTGTCTGCTTGACTTTATTTAGGGTTAGTTAATAAATCGAAAGTTTTCTGTTTATTTTATTATAAATTACTGCGCTTTAAGCTTGATAGTGTCGTCGCGCAAGTGCAGTACGACATTGGACAGACTCACAGATAGGAAAGCCAATCCGTTGATTACATAGCTTGCTATCTAGTGGCATCGTGGAATGTCGGCGTAAGATAGAGTGAAGAACGTATAATTTTCTCACCGTTATCTAAAATAAAAAATATTTAATTCCATTAATAATTACACCACAGATATAAAACTTCTTGAGGCTGTTTGTAGGGTGATAATACACCAAAAAAATCAAAAATTGTTCCTGGCCGCTGATAGACCAAGCGCCATACGATTTTGCCCATTCTCCTTTGTATGGATAATTTTATCTGAAATAAACTAATTAATAATAATAATATATAACGAAGTTACAAGGTAAACTAACTAAGTAGGCTTTACAAGTTACCGATTAATAGTCGACCAACTAACATTTACAGATGAAAAATGTGTTTTCCCATACATTCATTTTCCATAGAAAAACATGTTTTTCAACTACAATGTTAAGTTTCGTCCGACGCGCACTTGGCCGGTTTTTTGGAAGTTATAATATTTGCAATGAACAAGTAAATTTTTGGTTCTTCAACTGGCAGTGGCAAGGGACTTTTTTTTTCACGATAAACAAATGAAACTACAATCATTCGAAAGAGAAAAAAATATGGAACTGGAGCCAAAAATGTATAAAACTCAAAATGTGTGCTGTTCTGTCCATATAATAAATCTGAAGATGTGGCATTATTATGTACATTGAAATTATTTCAAAATTTATTTTGCTCAACTGCTGGCCCCGGGCTTCACATGTCCAAACTTCGCCGTAGAGATGGGCTGAGTGATGATTTTTCTGTATCGGTGACTGCATGACAATGACAAAAAAATATCGGTGACGGGAACAATGACAAAATCATCAATGATTTTTATTTGAGTATTAGATCTCGTCACTTCATTTGTGAGTAGATACTGAATGATCGCGGAACGGCTTAGTGAAATTATCATTAGTTATTTATGTAGGCATGAGTCGAGTTTGTCAGTTGGCCGCGTAATTTAAATTTTCTTAGTTTGTGACATTCATTGCAGGTTATTTAGGTATTGATTTATCGTTATGGAAATCATCAATATGTTTCCATTAGTGATATTTGCTGCAAGATATGACTATTTAGTATATCATGGCAATTTGTCGTAAAAACTTGGTCGCGTAAATATGCACCTCCCCAACAAGTAATATTCCAATCTTCCCTTCATGCTTTTTCCAGGCTTAGGACTAGCAAAGACTAGCAAAGTAATAGTACATACTTAGTACCTAATAAAAGAAATCTATCAGTCTGCTAATTACACTACGTATTTCGTACGCGTAAAATTAAATTAGGGTGGTTGTTCGTCCTCGTCTATCCAAAACAATTATTCACGAAATACTAAATGCTAGATAAATTGCATTCGTGATTTGCCGCGCATTTCGCACGCAAACATAAACAATGCAAGTGAAAGCATTGTTGCCGTTCCGTGCGCTCAGTCCCGGTCATTTTATGGAAACATGTGAGTTCCAGTCCAGTATCGCCGATCGCGCAGTCTCGCAACGTCGCAATTCACAATCACACCGCCCGCTGCGCCCGAGACGGCCCGATACCGTCCGATCCGAATCACCGAAGTTCGCGTTCATTGTCATTCTTGTAATGATTTTTAAGCATTGATGATTTTGTCTTTGTCATTGCATGATGAAATGATTTTAAAATATCGATGATTTTTACATGTGACATGATATCGGACTCATCTCTACTTCGCCGCCAACTGTGTCGCAAGTCACAACACTCAGTCTACACACAAGATCATACAAAAATCTCACAATTGCAGTACCTAAGATATTTTTCTTTCTATTATAGGCATGATGCTGGTAGCATATGACGAAGAAACAGGTCCGTGCGTGTACAAGACGGACCCGTCCGGCTACTACTGCTCGTACAAGGCGGTGTCGGCGGGCGCGAAGGCCACCGACGCCAACGCTTACCTGGAGAAGAAGCTGAAGAAGCGCGCGGACCTCAGCGCCGACGAGGTGGTGCAGCTGGCCATCTCCTGCCTGTCGCAGGTGCTCTCCGTCGACTTCAAATCCACAGAAATTGAAGTAGGCTTGGTCACCAAGGATAACCCACAGTTCAGGTGAGATTGTAGCTGTATGGATTCAAACATCACGTCTCTCGCTGGTATTCCCGGATAGGCTTGAGGTGTATAATATGTAGAGATCGGATATTCGGATGCATATTCACCTAAAGTTGAGATGTTGGCTAATAAGGAATGCACTTATGTATCGAAAAAATCCCGAGATTCCGGAATCGACAAATTTTGTGTTTTTGAAGTGAAAACTTTAGGCGCGTTGAGCGATTTTTGGTAGGGGAAACCCTTATGGGTTCGCGATCGTCACCGAACGCTTTCCATGAGCTATATGTATACTGTGTATAAGTGTGTACTTTTTGGGTGAACAAAAATCATGGCACTCGCGTCATCGTCACCGAACGCTTTCCATATGTATAAAAGAACAGTTATTCCAAAGTTTTGTTTTCACTTCTGTCTGTCGGCAGTCCTTATGACTGCCAATTTTTTTTTTTGGTCGGGTCATTATCATCTATACAACATTAGTTTTAGTTTATGCGAAACCCGAAACACGTGTCTAGTATTTTTATGTATAGAATTTATGTACAAAATTTCAAAACTGTATCATGAAAAATAACAAAGTTATAAGCTTGTTATGTTACCTGGTTGTCCGTACAAAAACATGCGCACCGCGCGGCGCACCCGCGCCGCCCGCGCCTTGCGTTCATTAATAATAATATTAGTTTGGCAGTAGGTATCTAACCGTACGACGATTGTATTGTAATTAACTGGTGATAACATTTTCCATCACACTTGCAGACTTTGGACTTTGTCGTAATGGTCAAGTGCGGATAGGTACTTAGTGTCGCTCGGTGTCCAACTTGTAACCTTTTTTAAATATTTTTGGGAAAAAATATAACATGGTGTAAAAACTATTGGAATCGATTCAGTTACTTATTCTGAACAAACTATATTCAGGTTTGGCATATACTAAAAATAATGTTGTATATATAAAATGGTAAACTGACTGACTGCGTGATATATCAACACACAGCCCAAACCGCTGGTCCTAAAGACATGAAACTTGGAGGGTATGTTCTTTGTAAATTCCACCCCTAAAGGGGTAAAATAGGGGATGGAAGTTTATATGAAAGTCCGTCAGTTTTAAATTTAGGATCTTCAAATTTTGTGTTTAGGCTGACTATTGAAAATTAATTTATACGTGTCTCAGCGTTTTTGATAATTCCATCCCCGAAGCGTTAAAAAGGGGGATGAAGTTGAATTCGAAGAAAAATAACTAAATTTACTATCTAGGCTTATGGTTGGAAGCTAACGCAACGGTGTTGTTAGAATTTCAACCCTTAAGGGGTTGAAAAGGGGATGAAATTTTGTTTTTAATTAAAGTTTTTTATTTTTGAGTTATAATCACTTATATTTCGGCTTATGTTTCGAAACTAACACAACGTAAATTGTTGTTTTTTTTTTTTTTTTTTTCTACCCATAAGGGTCTGGAAAGGAGGATGAAGTTTTGTATTGAACTTCTTCATTCGCTAAATTTTGTATTCAAGTAAAAATAATATAGGTACACGTGTACTGTTTCTAACTTTACAGTATTTTACATGGAGCGACTGCCTATCTGACCTCCACAACGCAGTTACTGGGTAATACGATACCCCTTGGTAAAGATGGTTGTCAGACTTTCGGGCTTCTGACTTCCCGTAACGACTATCAAAGATCCACGAAGGACAGCCGGGACCAAGAGCTTAACGTGCTTTCCGAGGCACGGACGGGTCTCTATTTATGTAAACATGCTCACCCAGCCACAGACCAACCGCGGCAAGTGTAGCCTAACCTGATCGATCGACCTGTACGGTTGTTATTATTTAGCCACGGGACACTCCCCCGGAGAACCCCCCCCTATCCCCTTCTCCGGGAGAATCGATATAGATTAGGATGGTTATATTAGATTAGATTAGGATATAGAGTAGAAGACGTCAGCTAAGAAAGGATTTTCGAAAATTCAACCTTTAAGGTGGTAAAAAGGGGGGATTCCGTTCGTTTGAAAAATCTTATTCCTTGAGTTTATAAACTTGAAACTTGGCACGAATACTTATCTAAATAATAAAGTTGATTATTTCAGTTTTTTTTTAACTACCCCATAAAGGGGGTGTCAAAGTTTGTATGGAAAAACTGACGGCTATCAACACATAGCTCAAACCACTGAACGGATTTGGCACACAGATAGTTTTTATTGTGACGTAGGCATCCGCTAAGAACGGATTTTTGAAAATTCAACCTGTAAGTGGTAAAAAGGGGTGATTTGATTTGTTTGAAAAATCTTATTCCTTGAGTTATTAATAAACATTAAACTTGGTACTATGGGGGATTGGGGGATGTCAAAGATTGTATGAAAAAAAAAAACCGTAACGGACTGGTCTATTTCAGTCTGAGTTATTTTCCACTCTGTAATCGGCATAATGTTTTTGTTTGTTGCCTTTTTGTCGGTGACGCAACGCGGTGTAACAATGTAAATTGTCTTTGGTTGGTCCCCGGTCCTGACATCGAGCAATGGAATAAATTGTCAAACTTTTGTTGCTTGAATGGGAGGCTTTTGGCTACTTCAATGTATGTATTTTATAATTTTATTTTTTACTAGCTTCTGCCCGCGACTTCGTCCGCGTGAAATTTCTTGTTCCCCCGACCCACCCCGTCGCATCACATTGCCTGCCCGTGCTTTTACTTAGTTTTCGCTTAAACTTTCATTAAAAAAAAAAAAATTGTGTCCTAGTTAATAGGAATGTAATTCTTCCTCAAGAATTGGGCTGTAAAATTCAAAAAGATTTTTTCAAATCCAACTCTCAGTTCCAGAGATTAGCGCGTTCAAAAACAAAAAATAAAACAATATATATCTCGATATCTCGACATCCTGGATAGCGAAATCCATTATTATTATTATTTTATTTATATATGTCTACATATCTCGGGACCCTGGGGTCCCGGACCTTTGGAAGGCGTACGAGGGGCCGAAGCCAACTCGCAGAGGCCCGTTAGACGCTTTTTAATTAAATGAAGCACCAACCGACGATTATCCCTGTACGCACTATGCAAGTGCACCCAAGGACAACCCCCGGTTGGTGTAGGACTATTGCAGGATATGGAAAACAAAGATATTGGACTATGGGTTTGGGTGGTTAAAATGGACTGGTTACCAAAAACTATGGAAAGACTATGGCCCCTGCCTGATCAATGTTTTATTATACACGGATAAAATGGCAGGGGGTGACTTGCACACTCAATAATGGGCCCCCGAAAACGGTCGCTAGCACATAGTGACGTAGCGACAAGGGGGCAACATGTCCTGAGGTGCTCGAGGAGTGGAGAGATATTCCAAGGCTCTCAGAACAATCCCAGAGCCCGGAAGATGGCCAAGATCCCTACAAGCACTTACTGGAATACTTCCTTCCTCCGAACACGTTTGCTCTTGCGAATCTCCACTCAAGCCGGCCAATAAAGGCAAGAATGAGGTGGGAGCTCAGTTCCTCGTCAGTGTTCACTGCGGCCAGCCAATAAAGGCAAGCCAGAGATGAGGAACATGACTTCTCCCGGGAGATAGGGTCCGTGGGGTCGCAACTGCCCAACAGCTCGCCACATGCTGCCCTGCGGGTTTCTGTATCTCTCTTGGTCTGGCTCCTTACTTTACTTTACTTTCCCGGAACATGTCTAGACATGTTCCGGGAAAGTAAACTCTACCGGCACAGACCTAGAGTTCGGAGCGCGCAAGCCCCACCACGACGTCAACGTAGAGATACGGCGGTGGGGTTATTATTATTATTATATTTTCATAAATGAATTGGCAAGGTACCGTCATAATATTAATCGTTTTAAATAGTTCTCTAAGAGATTCGCGGCGATGTAGATTATAAATGGCTCTGACAGCACTCTTTTGTAAAATAAAAATGGATTCTCAATGTCGGCAGCCCGACCCCACAGTAAAATGACATACGACATAATGCTATGGAGGTAGCTAAAATAAACCAAACGCGCGGTTTCTATATCTGATAACTGTCTTATCTTTCGAACAGCATACGCGGCCGAGCTTAGCCGCCCCGCAAGAGATGTTATATGAGGTCCCCATTGTAATTTCTCATCTAGCGTGATTCCTAGGAAAACCGTTTGATTAATAAATTCCAGTTTTTCTCCGTTCAATATGATGTCACATTCGCTACTTCTAACATTAGGTAACTTAAATCGAATTTATTTGTTTTTTATTTTTATTTAGTACCAAATTATTTACGGTAAACCAATTTTGGGTCTGAAGAATAAAGTTATTCACGTCGTCAAGTTTTTGTGACCGTCGATCTATTTTAAGCTAGCACAGACATCGTCGTTAACTATAATCTTTAAAACATTCAAAACTCTGTACATTGTGTTTTTGTTTAGGATAGATGAGTTGTACCCACATTTGTTAATAAAAATTATTATTATTTAATTATTATTATTATTATACTATATTACAAAATAGTACAACTAGTGGGAGTCTCTATTTCCCACTTGTTCTACCCGTTTCATCGTTAGAACTAATGGGATATCGCTGCTGAAGTGAAAGTTATGTGTGTTACACGAGAGCAAAGTTTTTTTCATCTCGTGCCTTTGAATCCCTCGCCACACTCAGGATTCAACTTTAGAATCACTCGCTACGCTCGTGATTCAATCATTGAATCCTTCGCTTGCTCAGGATTCAAAATCAGCACTCGCAGCAAAAAACGACTGCTCTCTTGTTGCACAAATAACTATTTCCTTTAATTTATGTTATACTAGCTTTTGCCCGCGGCTCCGCCCGCGTGGATGTCGGTTATCGCGTAAAAAAGTAGCCTATGTCCTTCTCCATATCCCAGGCTATATCTCTGCCAAACATGACGATCGGTCCAGCGGTTTAGGCGTGAAAACGTAACATACAGACAGACAGAGTTACTTTCACATTTATAATATTAGTATGGATTCTCTTCCTTTTCCAATGGGTTTCATCCTACTATAATTTTTTTTCACTTTTTACCATTTTCAAAGGCTTCAAGCCCTGGTCTATTAGTATATTGTGTCGTCTTACGACTTCCACGTGAACGAAGTTGCGGGCAGAAGCTAGTTTTAAATAAATGTGCATCTGAATAGTTTTACAATCTAAGAATCCCAGGGATTAACCCTGAACTTGAATAAATATTTTTTGAAGTCTCTTCCATACTCTACGCCTGACTAGTGCATTCCCGGTGTTCCTGGCACCACGGGATTTTTTTTACAAAAATATAATTTTAATTAGCCGCTTCCATACTTTCATAGCTAAAAATTCACTTTAGGTAAATATGCATCCGAATTAGGGATGTTACGAATATTTACATTCGCATTCGCTTATGCGAATGTGTACAAGTCGTGTCGAGTCTCGCCCGGCGGCCGCGCGGTTGGTCAATCCTCGCACATTTTCATTTAAAATCTACCTATTTTTGACATGACATCCACCAATTTCCTAAAATCAAGTGTGACAACACTGTTGGTTTGTTTTGTTTTAGTTATCAGTCAGTTGTAACTAATCATCAAGTAAATAAACAAGTAGTTTGTGAGTTTAGAATTGTGTTGGGCTGTATTGACAGTTTTTCCCATGACACCGGGAAAGAAAAGTGAAATATGGCGATTTTTTACGCCTATCGATCGAGACCACGCGAAATGCAATAATAATAATATTAACCCCACCGCCGTATCTCTACGTTGACGTCGTGGTGGGGCTTGCGCGCTCCGACTTCTAGGTCTGTGCCGGTAGAGTTTACTTTGCCGGAACATGTCTAGGGTGAGGAGCCAGACCAAGAGAGATACAGAAACCCGCAGGGCAGCATGTGGCGAGCTGTTGGGCAGTTGCGACCCCACGGACCCTATCTCCCGGCAGAAGTCATGTTCCTCATCTCTGGCTTGCCTTTATTGGCCGGCTGGAGTGAACACTGACGAGGAACTGAGCTCCCACCTCATTCTTGCCTTTATTGGCCGGCTTGAGTGGAGATTCGCAAGAGCAAACGTGCTCGGAGGAAGGAAGTATTCCAGTAAGTGCTTGTAGGGATCTTGACCATCTTCCGGGCTCTGGGATTGTTCTGAGAGCCTTGGAATACCTCTCCACTCCTCGAGCACCTCAGGACATGTTGCCCCCTTGTCGCTACGTCACTATGTGCTAGCGACCGTTTTCGGGGGCCCATTATTGAGTGTGCAAGTCACCCCCTGCCATTTTATCCATGTATATTAAAACATTGATCAGGCAGGGGCCATAGTCCTTCCATAGTTTTTGGTAACCAGTCCATTTTAACCACCCAAACCCATAGTCCAATATCTTTGGTTCCATATCCTGCAATAGTCCTACACCAACCGGGGGTTGTCCTTGGGTGCACTTGCATAGTGGGTACAGGGATAATCGTCGGTTGGTGCCTCATTTAATTAAAAAGCGTCTTACGGGCCTCTGTGAGTTGGCTTCGGCTCCTCGTACGACTTCCAAAGGTCCGGGACCCCAGGGTCCCGAGATATGTAAATATATAAATATAATAATAATAATCATTTTATTTCAGAAACATCCATAAATTTGTTAGTAAACATTTAACCTTAATAACTATGTTAGAAAACATGCAAGTTGGACAAATAACGGACGAGCGGGCAATCTAATTTCCCTGCTATAACATTCAGGAGACTGTTCGAGCTGCCCCGGACCCTCTGCAGCAACGACGCGGCACGCTTACGTCTGATCGCTGCGAAGCCATCAGTGTGCGCATCAGCAAACATTCCCGACGCACTGCAGAAGCGTGGCAGCCCCAGCAGCATCCTGAATGCATTATTGTATTGGACTCGAAGAACATTGATGGCTTTCTGCGTACAACTTGTCCAAAGGCTGCACGTGTAAAAAGTCTGACAATATGCTTTAAAAAGCGTCACTTTTACTTCACACGTGCAACGAGCAAAACCTGCGGACAAGCATATTGCATCGAACCGCCAATGCTCTTCGTTCCCTTTCTACATCCAGATCATCTTTGATGCTCGCGGTGACAATATGGCCGAGATATTTAATTGTTGAACACGATTTAAGATGTTACCTGCAAGTTTAAAAATGTTATTCGGCAAAATTACTTTTTCTGAAATATAATATGCCTCTTTTGAACTCAGATTATTAGATATAATTACTGTTTATGTATAACACTGGACTGTTATAATGTTTTTTCATATTCCTTTTATAGATTAATAAAAATTATGACTTCTGTTGTGGTTGTTGGGTTGCCTCCTTCCCTCAAATATGGCGAGGGGGGTAATGGCTGATCTTTGCGTTATGCTCGTGAACGGGTGCTGCTTGTGGTGCCTGGTCGTCTTGCTGACCATGGTTTCGTTATTGTTATTAGTAATTAACTGTTTATTTATTTTACTTCGATGGTCCTAGTTTATCATTTGGTGTTCCATAATCCAGCATTACATATGTAAGCAGGCACACCCTTTATGCCTGGAGATTTTTATTTAGGTTTTAAGTTTTGTTTACTTTTTATTTTTTTAAAGTTTTTTTTTTGCTTGAGTATAGCTTTCATTGTATATTCTGGTATATTGGCGTATGTTAGCTGACATAGGGCAAATAAATTTATTTACTGTTCTGTCTTTCGTAATGTTAATTACTTTGCATACCGAATATTGTTTAGAATCAAGATTTTATATATGAACAGACAGTTGTGCTGCTGGGGAGTTTGTTGCGCTACTTTTTCCCAGCTAAAGCACTAGGAAGTGGTGAAGGGTGGGCGTTTTGTGGGACTGTCTTATGTAATTTCATTTTGACGTTCGAAAAGTGATGATTTTCAGCCTAATTTGTATAAATGACTTTTGAATTAAAGTTTTTTCGAATGATATTCCCAAACATTCGCATTTACATTCGCGAATGTGAAAAATATGTTATTCGTAACATGCGATCCGAATATTCGATCTCTAATAATGATAACAACACTCACATTTTGCCAGTTATGTAGTGTTTTTGTTGTGTTTGTTATGGATGTGCACAGCAATATATTGTATTGGTTTAACTATTGATAAAAATACTAAGTATCTATTGTTTCATATTTCAGAGTGTTGGCTGAAAACGAGATCGATAGACATCTGACTGCGATTGCTGAGAAGGATTAAGGATTTGGCAAATAAAATCTCTATTGTAATTTTTGAATAAAATGTTTCTTATACAAATTATTTTTGGCTCGCTGTTTTTATATTGTAGTTGACTACTTTTATGAACTGTTACAAATCTTGAGAGAGATATTTCACAGTTTTGTTCAATCACATTGTATCTAAACAAACAACTCTGTGAGCAAGCCAGCGTTCCCTGCCGGTACGTTAATGAGTTGCGCGGGCAACTCGCTGACCACGCTGGTGAAGTTGTGCAGGCTGCAGCAGAACACGAGGCCGCGCACCGCGCTCTCGTAGTGGCCGGCGCGGCGCAGCTCGTGCAGCCACGGCACGCGGCCGCACGCGCTCTCGCACAGCGCGGCCTCGCGCAGCTCGCTCGCGCCCACGAACGGGTCGTTGAGCAGCAGCAGCGCCACGGCCTTGTTGGCCTGCTTGGCGTGCACCACCGTCCAGATGTACTGCGGCACCGGAAACCTTTTACCAGCTTTCAGGAACAGTTCGGTGCGCGATTGGCCCGCACGTAGCGCGAGCACGCCGTGCGTGCCGGCGTACACGTCCAGCTCGGCGTGCGGACGACTTAGCTTCAGGAACTTGGCGACGTCGCGGTGCAGGTGGTGCAGGTTGCCCTGCGCCACGCTGCGCCACACCGCCACGCGGTTGGACACGAAGTCCGTCACGCGCATATTCTGATCCTCGAAGTAGTGGCCGCTGAGCAGCTTGGCGGACGTGAGGCTCTGGTCCGCGAAGGAGTACCGCTCGTGCTTGAGCAGCTCGTGCAGGCGCCGGTTCATCCGGACGTCGTCGGAGTAGAGGCGCTCGGCGGCGTGGCGCGTGGTTGCGTCGAACATGTGGTTGAAGTTGCCGAGGATGCTGAGCGGCGCCGAGTGGTCGCTGTGCGCGAGCACGGCCAGTGCGTTGTGCGGCGCGTTGCTCATGCGCAGGCGCGCGGCCACGGCGCGGTCCTCGTCGAAGCACAGCGCGGCCAGGTGGCGCGGCGCGCGCGCGCTCGACTCGTGCATCAGGTACGCGCGCCCTTGCAGGCCGCCGCAGTGGTCAACCTGCATGAGAAAAAGTGGCTTTCTGACTTAGTCGCGATTCCGTGAGAACGACGCACGCAGGCCCTGCATGTGTCACCTGATGCAGCACGTCCTCGAAGATGCTCGCCTGGCAGCCGAGCTCGAGCAGGTGGCGCAGCGAGCCGTCGGCGCGCACGCGGTAGCGCCCGGCCTCGCAGCGCGCGGCCAGCGCGTCTTGCAGCGGGAAGGCCTCGAAGCGGCCGCGGCCGCACGCCAGCGTCAGCTCGGCGCCGGCCGCCACGGCCAGCGAGCCGTTGGCGGCGCGGTGTGACGTCACCAGCGGCATGTTGTCGGGCACGCACTCCGCGCACTCCAGCTCCATGACGCATGGTGCTGCACGTTACGAACATACTATTTTATCATTTCTGCTGGGTCACTCGCACATCGTGAAAAACCGACTAAGTGCGAGTCGGACTCGCGCGCACTAACTTTCCAATACTACCGAAACTATAATAGTTTACAGTCTTTGTCATGATAGAGGCCATAACATTACACTTATTCTATGAACATTTTAAGCTATTTCGGTTCTCAACTTGCAGCCCTGTGATAGGCAGACTCCAGAGACTACTATAGTGACAGTCCCGTTCCACACTTTGGGCACGGAAGTTCTGTTTGTTCCTTTTAATGCTCATACAACCTTTAACTGAGGATCTCGAAAGTACTGGTTATAATTATCACTTATTTATTTTACTTTAACACTAGCTGCTGCCCGCGTCTTGTTTTTTTTTTAAAGTATGTACCGTATAGAATAGAATACTCTTTATTGCACACCATAAACATTACAGATTTATGTGTATAAATTTGACAAGGGGTGACACAATGGGCGGTCTTATCGCTAAAAGCGATCTTTTAAAGACAACCTTTGGATGGATACACTTCCGTATAGTAAAAAGCTGTTATTTTGACATTACAGACTGCAATTTTATTTGTTTGTATGTACAGATAAAGCATGATATCATAACCAGAGGATCGGATATTTGGACGCATATTCACCTAAAGTTGAGATATTGGCTAATATGGAATGCGCTTCTATATCGAATAAATCTCGCGGTTCCGGGATTGACAAATTTAGGTTTCTGATTATAGAATCGGATGTATACCTATTTACTTGCTTTCAAATGTTGGCTTTTATGGAATGCACATTCGTATCGATCGTAAAATATTACGTCAAGCGCTGATTAATTTGACAGGACTAAACTAAAATTTATCTACTGTCCTTTTCTTAATGAAATAGAAAGAAAAAGATGCACTGAACTGTTTAATTTGCGAACAAGGGAATCGGCACCAATGTCAAATAATTAATAATAATGTCAAAATCACCAGTATTAATGTCAAAATCATTAAAAATACAGTAACTAATCAAACCACAATAGGTACATCAATCATCAAAATCAGCAATAAGTAGGTACAAGAACAACATTATTTCAAGGCACGATTTGAAGGCAATGCTCTGAGTATTAGTCCCTCCGCCCTATCGGACACAGTGAGGAAATATGCATCCTAATATCCGATCTCTAATCATAACTCATACTTTTCTATTTAATGAATCATCAATTTTCATGAAAATGTAACACTAAACCAACAAAACTGTTCGAAGACCCTTCGCAGCATCATTGAATCCTGAGCACTCCTCTCATTATATTATTTGTGATACTTACGATCAGTGAAGTGGGCAAGTTGGAAACAAAACACAAACACGACAAGGCGTAGCAGCCCCATGTTTGCGCAGAGTGATACTGTCAGGCGTCAGCGACTGGGCGCTGCGCTATCGCGGCCGCTCACTTGACCCCAGATAACGCGCCCCTACTGGCCAGGGTCGCTGTCACCAACCACTACAATATGTACTTGTTTCATTATCATTTTTTTAAAGTGACGGTGAACAACTTCTAATGTGGTGTTCTAATGTGGTGTGTAGTAGGAAGTTAGGTCAATCCGAGCAGCCCTTCGTCCCAAATCTCAGATAGGTACTTCTGTTCATCTTAAAGAACGTCTTTGGGGCTTGGCGTAACGCATTTTTTTAATGATTTTTTAATCAGAAATACAAGTATGCAATTTGATTAATATTTATGCATTCGGAACAATTTAGTATCATCCATAGATATAAATAAACTAATCAAGTCTTCAAACTAAAGAAATACTGCGTGCGAAACGAGTATTTCCAATATTCGTTCGTGTCAGGCATGCCGCACGGTGGCCTGAAAATCGCCTTTCATAGACCTAGAGACTTGAATTTTGAAGGGTCCTTTATGGCTACAAATGGATTCTGCTGATCATTGCTATACTATAAAATTTCGTATGAGGCAATTGCGTGTACAAATTGAGTTATAATTTTTTTATGAAAAATTTGTACGGCTCTGACATGATAAATGAGGCTATCTCTGGAATCATAAGGTTGGCTTATATCCTTACACACAGACATAGTACAATTTTTTTGACATAGGGTCAGATGGGGTAAATATGAGACGAAAAACGAAACATTTAATTTTTGACGCTGTTAAAGATTCTTGTACTTCATGTATCCAATGACTACTAATCATTCGTAACAAAAAATAACAAAATAAAAACGTTTGATAATTCAAAAAAATTAAATAGTATTGAATAAGTATGACGCATGACGCAATTTGAAACACCCTGTTACGAGCGCGCGGTCCGAGCCATACCGTGTTCCAAGGGCGCGGAATGGAGCGGCGACGTCTTTATCAGAGTTCATTCATCTTAGTGTAAAAATGTGTTTCTTACTATTGCAACCTTAATGTTCTCGGTATGTATGTAGTAGTTTGTAAGGATATTTAACCGAAACGAAGTTGTGTAAGATAGATACGAGTAGGTACATACTAAGTGCAGATTATTAAAAGAGGTACGATTTAAGTTACAAACATACGGCCGATTTCAATAACTGATAAATTTGTTTTCGTTCGACAGATAGAAATTTGACTCAGGCACCTACCTACATTAAATCCAGAATTTTGATCCCAACCTGGCAAATAACAAAACAAAAGATAGTTAATGAAATTGGCAGTACGTAAATTGTAATTGGAATCAACTGAATTATTTACACTAATTACGTATTTACAAATGATCACTTTTTATTTACACATGCAAGTAGTTAAGCTTTACCTGTGCGCGGGTGTCATTCAAAATAATCCAATATGTTCTCTTCGAGAACAGGTGAAAATCGTGGACGACCCCGAGCTTGCGCATGCGGTGGGGTGCGAACCGCCCCTAAGACGACCCACTGACCGAAACTGGCCGTACTCAATCATCGTTGTATTGCTGCTAAAATCACTTGCGGATTGATTACACCTTGGTTGCGTAACATGTCGAGATTATTAGGCGCAGCGTATAATCTCCTTGATTCCCGTAAATTGTCACCACTTATTGCGTACAGGAGTACCATGTGTAGGTACTCGATATTCGAGAATTGATAGTTGCTATCACTCATTGTGAAGTAGGTAGGTACCTAATCACTATTTGCACTTAGTAGGTAGCGATCGCGAACAACGGTCGATAACCGGCAGTGTTGCCATGTCCAAAATCTGGTTGGTGGTAAATCCATTATAAAAATACGGTAGATTTTATAAAACTACGATGATTGGGTTATGAGAAAAATGGTGTATTAAAAATCGTACAAAAATACAAGTAAAGTTACTAGATAATAATTCAAAAACATTAAGGTACAAAAATGAGGAGAGGTAAGGAAATAAATACCATAACTATTCTGAATCTGACACCAAAATCTCCTCATTTTTGTAAATGTTTTGACTTAATTTCTTAGCCAATCGCGAAACTATGGTATTAGTAGCCATTCCTCTCGAAACTTCTGTTTAGACTGTTTTCTTTTTTTAGTCGGAACTTCCACTTCAGACTGAGTCAGTGTCACTTTCAGTTTCACAGTTTCAAAAATAATCGACAGTTAAACAAAGAAACTGTAAAAAATTGACGACTTGACAAGATAGGTACCAAAAACAAACTAAATTCGACGAATGCCATATACCTAAATGAAACTATCGTAATATTACTCGAAATTACCTAAGTATATACGTCATCTCAATTTGTTAGCATTATAGAGGGCCCGAAACAGGGGGAATACCCGAACTCGTCTGCTGGTGTGACCATTCTAGTGTCGGACAAAAATATTAGGGATCGGAGTGCGTTCATAATACATATTATAATACGTCTTTTGATTTAGTAAACTTTTTTTACAACAGGAATCTTAATCCTTCCAGATACTCGTAACGGTAGATTTTGTCACCGTTGTCATGCCTCGACGGTAGATGGTAAATTTTTGCTGAATACGGTGCATTTACCGTAATTACGGTGTACATGGCAACACTGATAACCGGTAGCGCGCGCGCGCGCACTTCCACTTCCGGTACTCGGACGCAACTGAGACACTGTGAGAGTGACCTTCACCTATTTTTTTTTTTTTTTGGGAAAGGTGTGGGGGCGTGGCACGCGCCGCATAGCGTTAGAACTTCTCATTGGATGACAGTCTACGTGGACTGTGCTAGATTGGCTTACGATAATTTTGTCTCATAGAAAATGGAGATGGAATGATCTACTCGCTCGTGCGCTGGGTAGGTATGTTCTACCGTTTAATACGTAAACATTATAAACAGGATGTTCATAATTCTAATGCATTATTTATTTATCTTTGCACCTATTATCTTAATTAATGGTAACAAATTTTTAATCACGCCTACAGGTATTTTATGTCGGGATACATTGAGTGGACTTCTTTTGTTAGACGACTAAAATGCCACAGTGTATAATGAGTCTTAAAACAGATTATAATATACTATCCATTGGTATTTTTCACATGATAACATTAAATTGAAGATAATTGGCCTAGATAATATAGTTTTGTGTACAAAATATGTTTAATTTTTTCCCTCATTAATGGGGGAAATATAAGACACGGAAGTCAAAAAATGAAACAGCTTTAAACTTCTATACCTTGCGTGTTTTTCAGATACAGGGGCAATAAGAAGACAACAGGGTTAAATATAAGACGAAAACTTTTATTAAATTGAACAAAAATTTGTTAGAACATTTTGAACTTAAAAAAATCAACATACTTTACTCTCTTAGATAAATGATAGGTCTCGCTGCGCTCGACTAGATACCGCCGGTGTACCTACTTGTCGAATGCGGCAACAAATACTACGCCGAAGTCGGCGTACCCGAGCCAGTCATACTGCAACCTGTGTGTGACGTGCACGTGCCAAATGTTTTATTAAGTTTTGGACATAATCCGAAGTAAAATGCCAGTTTGCGTAGTGAAACTGTGTAAAAATAATACTACAAGAAATAAGAAGGACACTGGCATCACATACCATCAGTAAGTATCGTATAATTTCGAAATTTTAACATAAAATTACATAAACCCTAAACGCCATTCATTGTTGCTGCGTATACAGGAATCAAGATCCCCGTGGTTGAGATTTTTATAATCAGATTTTTTTGTTTTTGTATTTTATTATATAACCTATTTAATTTATATTACCTAGTTACAGCGACTTTTTTGGATCGAGTCGGCGTTCGTTAACCACATGGCCACCAAAAAAGCTCCAAAAAAGTTGTATAGGTAGGTACTAAATAATGTGTAACCACACTATTGACGGGTAGAATAGAAATAAGAAGTATTTTTTTGGTAATACCTTATATTCTACATGATTATTTTTAGTAATAATTTATAAATATTACATGTAAAAAACTACTTATACTAATAATAACTTATACATTCGCTTTTAATTTATTGTTCATTTTTAAGTATTTTCTGAGCTACATTTATAACTTAACTAATAGACCACAGCATAAAATATTTTTCCCATTAATTCGGGTAACAGTTGAGCAGCTGGTATCACACAATGTCAACTGACAAATGTCAAGTGACGATGACTTACACACAACACAATAATGAGTTGCCGCATTCACGGAGCTATTGTTTTTAGATAGCGCGGTATCTAGTCGAGTGCAGCGAGACCAATCATTTATCTATGTTTACTCTGCTTACATACATATGTATAATTCGTTTTTTGTTTAAATTATTTGGTAATCGCAACAAAAATTAGTAATTTAATGCTTCAATTAAGCCTACGTATGGCAGTATAAAAGACGAAAAAATACAAAATCTGATACAGAATTATGCATAAATTTTCGTCGTGATTGTCCAATGCCAATATCTCTGACAAACTGATATTTTCTTAGTCACTTTCGTCTTGATAGGGCAATGAGGTTATATTATACTAGAGGCGCAACGTCCTACTAAAATTTTTCGAAAGACGTAACCACTTACGAGTTAAAGACGTAGCTTTGAAACGGATACATAAATTATGTCAAAATGACAAAATAATCGGTTTGTCTCGTTTCTTCTTCCGTCAAACTAATTACGTTGGAACGAGACAAGCCATTGTCATCGGAAAAACAGCCAAAGTTGCCAACGATCAACGTAATTACCCCAGAATGATTTTATTTTATTTTATTGAATCAATTACCTACTATGAAAGATTGTATTATGGAACTTTCAATAGATTACAGATTGAAAGAAATTGAAGAATTTGAAACATATAGGAAGAAAAAAAAATGTGCGTAAAGGTAAATATTATATTCCAAAACTATTAATATTGTCTCAAATAACTATTGTATAAAATGGAATGATAATGGTGCCGATTCCCTTGTTCACAAACTAAACAAAATAAGTTCAGTGCATCTTTTTCTTTCTATTTCATTAAGAAAAGGACAGAACATAAATTTTAGTTTAGTCCTGTCAAGTTATACAGCGCTTGACGTAAATTGACGTAATTTTAGTCGGCAAGTTTTTAATCACGTCTAAACCTAAAAGGAGTAGTGACAGGCGCTGATTAATTTGACAGGACTAAACTAAAATTTATCTTCTGTCCTTTTCATAATGAAATAGAAAGAAAAAGATGCACTGAACTTAAATTTAGTTTAGTTTGTGAACAAGGGAATCGGCACCATTATTTCAATGTATCCATACTAATATTATAAACTAGCTTCTGCCCGCGACTTCGTCCGCGTTAAATTTCTTGTTCCCCCGACCCACCCCGTCGCAACACATTGCCTGCCCGTGCTTTTACTTCGTTTTCGCATAAACTTTCATTAAAAAAATGGTGTTCTAGTTAATAGGAATGTAATTCTTCCTCAAGAGTTGGGCTGTAAAATGCAAAAAGATATTTTTTTAAAACCAACTCGCAGTTCCAGATATTAGCGCGTTCAAAAAACAAAAAAACCGGCCAAGTGCGAGTCGGACTCGCGCACGAAGGGTTCCGTACCATCCATACAAATCCTTATCCTTACTAATCCTTACTAATATTATAAATGTGAAAGTAACTCTGTCTGTCTGTCTATTTGTCTGTCTGTCTGTCTGTATGTATGTTACGTTTTCACGCCTAAACCGCTGAACCGATCATGAAATTTGGAAAAGATATAGCCTGGGATATGTAGAAGGACTTAGGCTACTTTTTTACGCGATAACCGACATCCACGCGGGCGAAGCCGCGGGCAAAAGCTATCCACACTATCCATACTAATACTATAAATGTGAAAGTAGCTCTGTCTGTCTGTCTGTATGTTACGTTTTCACGCCTAAACCGCTGAACCAATCGTCATGAAATTTGGCAAAGATATATAGCCTGGGATATGGAGAAGGACTTAGGCTACTTTTTTACGCGATAACCGACATCCACGCGGGCGGAACCGCGGGAAAAAGCTATCCATACTAATATTATAAATGTGAAAGTAGCTCTGTCTGTCTGTCTGTCTGTATGTTACGTTTTTACACCTAAACCGCTGAACCGATCGACCTGGGATATAGAAAAGGACATAGGCTACTTTTTTACGCGATAACCGACATCCACGCGGGCGGTGCAAAAAAAACGGCAAAAAAATCATGTCCGTTGTATTGGAGCCCCCCTTAAATATTATTTTTTTCTGTTTTTTAGTATTTGTTGTTATAGCGTCAACAGAAATACATCATATGTGAAAATTTCAACTGTTTAACTATCACGGTTCATGAGATACAGCCTGGTGAGAGACGGACAGACAGACAGACAGACGGACAGCGGAGTTTTAGTAATAGGGTCTCATTTTACCCTTTGGGTAAGGAACCCTAAAAACTAACTCTTCAGCTTTAGAATAGACTACCTCGCAGAGTTGATCATTATTTTGCTGCTGAGTTATTATAAAACAGTTATAACTCCTAAGATATTCATTGAAATTTAATGATGTAAGGGCAACTTTGTTCAAAATTAAATACTTGTGATGAATAACGTATTTATTTGGATTAGGATTAATACCATGTTTAGGAAAACTCCTTCGCAAATAATGCATTAATTTCGAACAAATTTGATTACCATAAAAAAGGTTATAGTGAGTCAATCTTAAAAGATAGACATATGCTGTCGCGGTCTTTTTTTTTGAAAATTTATGGAGGAACAATTCCATCATACATGATATTTGTGTAACTTAAACCGTTTACGCAGCGCACGCAACGAAAGCTCTCAAAAAGGAATATTTTTTCCCGTTTTTGCAACATTTTTCATTTGTGCTCCGCTCCTTTTGGTTGTAGCGTGATGTTATTTAGCCTATTCCTCAATAAATGGACTATCCAACACAAAAATAAATTTTTCATTCCAACCAGTAGTTCCTGAGATTAGCGCGTTCAAACAAACAAACAAACTCTTGAAAGTAACGCTGAACCGATCGTCATGAAATTTGGCAGAGACATAGCCTGGGATGGAGAAGGACATAGTTTACCTTTTACGCGATAACCGACATCCACGCGGGCGGAGCCGCAAATGATAAATGATTTTATTTCTGTAAGTAGTAGTTTGTAGTAAGTTTGTGCAAACACTTTTACACGTCAATCATAATTTTAAAACTAGATGAGGTCGGCGTTTCCTATGTGACTACTCTGAGAAGAAAGGCCGAAACAAACTCAGCGATCACAGTCTCTTTTAAAGTCCAGACATAATCTTGGTCAGATCATGCGAAGACCATGTAGACTGGTGTCTGAAATGGGCTTTTGATGAAAGAACCACACAGATTGAGTGGACCTGTCTAGTCAGTGCACAACACTATTTAACACAATGTGATCATAAACAATCTAGAATTTTTCATTTAAAAATATAACCTCACTTTACGTCTAAGATTATTCATTGCTAATAAAATTAATATTTTTTGTAAGAAGTGGTGATTTATTAAGTTAAAACCTTCGAAATACAGGTGAATGTGTTACTTTTCTATTTAGTAAGTGTTTGGGTACTTCACAGTATGTTTAAACCAAACTGACTATAATAATAATTTAGACTTACAGGAACATACATTCGTCATTCATTAAATTCCCAACAGTCTGGCAAAATCAAAATCGTTTTTACTGGTAACCCTGATGGCAAAAAAATGTTTGATAAATGTAATTCGTCTTTTAATGTTTTTTTTTGGATAATCTGACGAAAATTTTGCAAACTTTCTTGTGAAATGTAACACCACTTGCATTATTAATCTTTTCAGACCGTGACATGCAAATTTTAACCGCACATTTCACCATTTTGATATTTTTTATCCTTTAGCTATCGCTCACTTGACGTCAAGTTGTCAATTGAAGTCAGATATGCCTGTGGACATATACGACGTAGTAATGCGTTGGTGCCGTACATTGCTGATCTAGTCCTATATAAGATCATTGTGATAGGGTATAACTTTCGTCTTCTATATCAGTGTCAGTGTCAGATTCCTGATGTTTATACTTTTCATGTAATCTTCGCTTGTCAATAGTTTAATATAAACTGTCTTAATATACAAATACACACACACTGTCTTATATTTTCCCAAATGCGCGTCTCATTTTTTACTCTTAAAACAACACGAGTTGTTCGGCTCGGACTCTTTAACCGGACTATCCTGTGGTAGGCACCACAGGATAGTCCGGTTAAAGCTCCTAACGGAAATTTAAGGCCTCCAGCCAGGGCATACCTACAAGATAATTAAAACTATCCGTCTGCACGCTAAGGGCACCCCCTGTGGGGTACGAACCTCGGCTTAGGGCAGAATCGGAGGAGGGGGGAGGATGGCAAGGGACCGTCGGCGGCTGGATAACATCAAGGTTTTGATTATTATCAGGGGGATTTAAAGCTACATGCTGCTCAGCTAAAGCGCGTGCTGGCGCTTCATTTGAAAGCAAGGGTCGGGGACACGAGATCCCTGCTAAACGACTGCACGTATACTAAAACTGCCGCCCTCCCGCGCAATACGGCTCGCAAGGGATCCCGGGGGCGGGAGTGGGGGCCGCACACGCTGGAATGAGAGGATGCAAACGGAAAGTTCGTAGTGCCCGATGAAAAGATTTTTTTAAATAAAATAAGGTCCTTTTTAGATCTTTTTCTACGGAATTATAATCATGTCTTATTTTTATCCGAAATGTTGGGTGTCTTATATTTACCCCGCCTGACCCTAGGTACTTCGTTCGTATTGTGGCACCATTTGTGCTTTTTATTGTTTAAATCCTCAAACTTAAATAAATATATTATAAGTTGATGATTCATTTTAATGCTTAAATGCTTTAAATATGAGTATAATAATAATATTTTTTTTATTATTATACTCATATTTAAAGTTTATTTCGGATGTATGCCAAGTCTAGTTTACAATATTTTTTATCTACACCCATGCTATAAGGCGATTTCCAGCCCAACGTTTGCCGCGCGCCGCTAGGTGGACGAAGTCGGGTGGACGTACGGAAATACACGGCCGGTGCCTGTGCCGATGCGTTGATGTTCAAGCTAAAGCTAGGCGTGAGCACTCGTTCACCATCCTATATGTGCAAATGAGAGGTGGACGTTTGAGCTTGCTATAAATAAAAAAAATAAAAAAAAAAAAGCCTTTAATATTCCTTAATTACAAAAAAAATACAAGTTTTAAAGTTCATAATTTAACTAATTAAGGACCCCTCGACGGGTATAGGCCTCCTCCAATAATTTCCATTTTTTTTTATTTTTTGCTATCACAACCCGTGTACACAACCCGTGTACACAAGCAGTGTAAACTTGTTTCAGACTTGCAGCAAGTTAGAAATATCAAATGTGCAAACTTGCATCAAGTTTGACGAGGCAAGGGACAAACTTGTGGCAAGTTTGTATCAAACTTGTATCAAATGTCTAGTTTCCCTCTTTCAAACTTTGCATAATGTTTGCCAATGCAAACTTGACAAACTTGTGGCAATTTTGTATCAAACTTGTGGCAAGTTTCTATCAAACTTGTGGCAAGTTTGTATCAAACTTGTATCAAATGTCTAGTTTCCGCCCATCAAACTTGTATAATGTTTGTTTATCAGGAGGCTTACTCGCGAACGCAAACCTCTACGACAAAAATTAAAAATTGTGTCGTCGTTTGCGAGTAGGCCTCATGAAGAAACAAAAAACTTGACGACATTTAAAGTATGAAATGAAATCCATTGAAATTAAAATTGAATGGGTTTATTAAAAAAAATATTATTGTATTAAAAAAAAAGTAGGAACTATAAAGGACTAAACTAAACTCGCATCATAGTTGATTTTGTTTTTGTCTCTCGGCCCTGAAACAATGAAATAAAATGGCTGTTAGTCAATAAACACCTGCGAAACTAACTTTTAAATTAATGTACCACTGAAATACAACACAATTACAGTCACCCTGAACGAGCTGTCTTGTTATGAAATAAATAAATGTATGCAACTACCTATACAACTTTCAGTCATTGGTCTCAGCGCCGGGGTTCGAACCCAGTACCAAAGGCCCCACTAGACTATCTACACCCGCTCTACAGAGTATTATTATAAGAAGAGAGTAATTTACCTTCTTGACAATCTCACTTTGCCTTGGTTTAGCCAGTCACTGATTATCTCTTTCTGCTTATCGTCAGTAGCAGTTCCATGCACTTTCTTACACATTTCTGAAAATATAAATAAAACGGCTATAGTAATGATAGTTGACAATAAGCAGCATGTTTCGTAATGTGACTGTTGGTTATGTAGGAATTAAAACAATAATAAAAATAAACAGCTCTACCGAAATAGGTAGGTACTTACGAAATATTAATTTGCAAGTTTCTGTGTCAAGAAATGATTTCTTTTGAGTTCTTCATTTGTTTTCCCATCAGAGAATATTGCTCAACTACTGCATCCAGCAGTATTTTTCTCAGCATGTTTGTGGTGAAAGGACGGAGGTTTTTACTGCCAATACCTGTCAAGAATTGTACCTGAAAAATTTAGGTAATGGCATATATATGGTACCTATAAATACATGTTGGGTGCATCATAAATATATATATATTTTTTTTTTTTTTTGTTAAATAAGGTTTATACATACAAAGTCAATAGTTAGTTGTGCAATTACTCAAGTAAAAGCCAGATAAAATGGCATGGAATTGAATTGACCATTAATATTAAACATTATTATAAGTGTATTTAATAAAATGTCACCCTTACCATTGCCTGTTGATTGTCACTATTTTTTAATTGTCCATTTAAATGACAGAAACTGTCATCGTCATTTACTGGCAGGTTTGTTAAAAACTGTGGCAGTGAAAAGGGATCATGCCTTCGTGAAGTTAATGGCTCTTCCGGCCGCCCTAAAATCAGGTCCATTTTTTTTTTTTTAGTTTCTGACACTTGTTTTGACAGGTCAGTCACCATCTGGATGAGATGACTTTGCTGGATTGCCAATTGTTTGCTTGTAGCACAGTCTGTAACAAAAATATTAAAATTAAAATATCATTAACATCCTCTGAATACTGCATACATCACACTAATATTATAAAGGCGAAAGTTTATGTGTGTGTGTGTGTGAGGGTATTTGCGTATGTGCTTCATACTCAAACAGCTGGACCAATATTGATAAAATTTTGTATGGAGGTAGCTGACACTGTAGGTAGCTGTCATGTTATTTTTGTAGCTGAGTATGATATTTCTTCTTCTGATTAGTTGTCACCTCTAGTTGCTGAAGCAAATGTCATATTTTCTCTTTTAATGCTCTTTAACCGGCCTTGTCTCGACATTTGTACAAACGGTTTTTGAGACATTTTTGCCGAGTACTAACCTACAAAATTAAGAGCTGTATGATTCCAAAAACGAATTTTATACAAATTAGGGGTAATTGGAGCAGTTTTACATGGGAATTGTTAACAACATTGTTAGCATCAGCTTGCTAAAAATGAAGAAAATTTTGAGGAAACATTAGGAAACCCGAGTACCTGAGGTGTTTATACAGGCAGCTGTAGGCATACAGTAATTTCCCTCTCTCTGAGAGGCCCGTGCCCTACATTGGGATGTATGTTGGCTGGTATTATAATTAGGGAATCGTACCACATTGCGAGATAGTTAGCAGCCATCTGTGACAAAAACTGTTATCAGATTATGGTAAGTTGGGATTTTTTTGAGGTTATGTGACTTTATACAAAGTTCTCAGGGGGTCTGCATTAGCTCTAATTGATTAAAATGATCACCACACTGTAAAGCCGTGTCCGCTGAGGTATGTTTTAGTGTTTTTCTAACACATAACGTGTTATCCATTCGACTCTGCAAACAAACTGCGAACGAATAATGTGTTATTATCGAAAGTCGTGTTATTTTGTTAGCATTATACGAAAACATGCCGCAGCGGACCCGGCTACTACTAACCAAACCAAACTTACCATCAGTCAGTAGGGATGTTTTATCAAGACGATACTTAGTCCAACAAAATGCAATTTTCTTTTCATACACTTTTTGGAGGCTTCTTCAACAAACTCCTGGTTTTTCAATTTACAAAACCGTTTCAGGCATATTTATAGCAATTGTGCTAGATAAAATTTTGTTCATCATTAGGGTTGTAATGATCCTCACACCTCTTCAGCCAATCTGTATTTATGTTTTCACAAGCTTTAAAGAATTTAATTTAAAGTTTTCATGTCAATTTCGCACTGTAGAGTTTATCTCGTAATGATTATGGCAACAGGTTTGAAAACACAACACTATAGGGTCAATTTCGCACTGTAGAGTCTATATCTCGGAGTGGTTAAGACAACAATTATTCACAAACAATGTAAAACCGGCAGAAAATACGATTTGGAAAAACGGGAACAATTGGACCCAGTTAAGCAGAAAAGATCCAACCCACAATTTTGTAAAATCGAGTTATCTACGTATCCATAATGTACTCATCAAGTTTCATATATGCACAAAAGATCCAGGAAGTTTGATCACATTAACCTAACAAAAGTTATACTGTGTCAAAGATACCATCCCCTAATCACCAATTTTGAAAAATGCAAAAAGTACCATGTTGCTTGGACACAGATATTAATAAGATTTTTTTTTTTAAAGATTCATGTTGCATGGATCTATTTAAAACTTTAAAAAGTCTCAATAATTGTTGTATACTTTTCATACCACGCAGTTTGGATCTTTTTGCATAATAGATACCTCACTTTATTTCAAGAAAAGAAGTTCCAGTCAAACGACGCTACGTATCACAATCACAAAATATCTCCAAGAACAGGTCATTTTCACGACAGTATTTCCTGAAAGGTATTCCAATATGTAGGGAAATGTTTGTAAAAACAATTCACACAACTCCAAAAAGGATTGATACAGCACTTAAAAAGATGAGGTCGGATTCTATTTCGGACAAACGTGGAATTAATGGAGGTCGCAATAAAATTAATGAGGAAAGCGAATTTTTTTTCATAAGTATTGTTAAAAAGCTCCCTACGTACATTTCGCATTACTGTCGTGAGAAATTAGGAGCTGCGAAATTTTTAAGATCAGATATGACATTTCCTAAAATTTACCAGATCTACACTGAAGAAGCACATTCAGCAGGCATTAATGTCTTGTCATATCCAAAAGTAAAACAGATTTTCTTAACCAAATTTAATCTTCGCACCAAACCCCTAAATAAAGATACTTGTAACAAATGCGACTTTTACAAAAATAAAAAGAATTTGATTACGTATGAAGAAGCTAAGAGAAAGATTATAGAGGAACATAATGCCCATCTTAAAACCGCAGAAGATCTTAAAAAACGACTGAAAAGTGACATGGCTCTCGCAAAAACTGATCCTTACACAGAAACGATTACATATGATTTAGAGAAAACGTTGCCACTTCCACGCATTCCCACTAATATTGTATTTTATAAAAGGCAGGTATGGGTGTACAATATGGGGATACATACGGGATCAGATGATCAAGGGCACTGTAACATCTGGGTAGAAAGTGAAGCTGGGAGAGGCTCCCAGGAAGTAGGTTCTTGTCTTATTAAGCACCTATCTGAAAGATCGAAAGAAGGAGTGACCAATCTTATTTTGTGGAGCGATTCCTGCGGCGGCCAAAATAGGAACATTAAGCTCACCCTTATGCTTAAAGCTTTTTTAAATGATCACCCAACATTACAACAAATTTGTATTAGATTTTTAGAGTCTGGACACATCTTCTTGCCTAACGACACCGATTTCGGAAAAATAGAATGTGCTTTGAAACACCAACAAAGAGTTTACCTACCTGAAGATTATATGAACACAATGAGAACCTGCAAAAAAAATAAACCTCTTCAAGTGCACAAAATGGAAGCCAAAGATTTTCTTGGATCAGCAAATCTTGAGAATACAATCACTAATAGAAAAAAATCTATTACTGGTGAGAAAATATCCTGGCTTAAAACAAAAGAAATTTTATTGAAAAAGGAAGCAATGTTTTCCTTGTTTATGCGACAAAGTTTAGAGGATGATTATGAAGAGGAGGATCTGAAAAAACGTCAACGTGGAAGACAACGCTTAATTTCCAGAGATATGATGAATATGCTTTGGCCAAATGGTAAACCTATAGCAGCTGCGAAATTGAGCGATATCAAATGCCTTATGCATTTAATTCCACGAGATGCTCACACCTTCTACAAAAATCTAACGGGCGACAATAATGTAGAAGACGACATTGATGGATTTGGTGTCGAACCGATTTTGAGGTAGAGTTTGAAGCTGAGGAAAGCGATATTGCTTAAATAAATTGGAAAACCAACCAGTGATTGCCGATTCATTTTTTTATATATTTTTTTTCATCTCAAAGCAACAATTTGAATTAGTTTAGCTCATTAAACTGTTTTTATATAAGTACAGATTTTAATTTCCTTCCTTCTAAAATGAACCACACATTAAACCAATGTTTATTATTGTAATATTGTATTTTGCATAAAAGATCCACGCATAGTTTTTCAGGAATTACAGATATTCTTCATATGAAAATGTACAATATACTACTTTCAAAATAATGTATAGGTAATGGCCTACTACACTACTAACTTTCAAATAGGTACAGTATCATACGATTTTTTTATTCTCTGCCTAACTTTAAACTGCATTTACTCAAAAGTAATGAAACGTTGGCTGGATCTTTTCTGCTTAACTGGGTCCAATTACAACAAAAAGTATCAGAAAAAAATCCGCCATGTTAGAAATGAGTGTGGCCACTTCATAAAAAAAAATCGCCATACAATCATTATTTGGTTCTAAGTTTTTTCCTTTAGTCTGCATTGTACGACAAATTGAAACACAAAATAAGGATTTTAACTGTTTTAAATAATTGCTTTACAATATTCGAATGCACATTAAAATTATCACAGCTCTTTATCTCGAATCTGCATTTACCGAAATGGTGGGTATCTGTTCAACCGGGCATGTGACATCACTGATCTTGTTATCACTTTCTATTGTAGAGCAGTATTTCGTTTTTGCAAATAATGCCAGTGTTGGCATTGGCAGATACGAAAGCTGACTTCCTGTGGTTGTTGGCTTAAGGGTCCGTGCACGAAAAAAACTCGTTTTTATCAATTTCTTATCTAATTGTCAGAAAACTTGAAATAATCGAAACATTAAGTCTGTGTAACTATAAAAGTACAGTTTTCATGGTGCTAAACCATTCGTGTCAGTCACAGCAGCTTTTAATAGTTTCATAATTTTTGTGCTCTCCAAAGTATAGTTTATTTCGCCATTGATTTACTTAATGAAGATATTGTTTAATCATTAAATAAAATTTTGATTATATTTCAAGGATAGCTGAAGACTAATTTGTGATTTTTAAATTTCTTGATATGATTTGCTAAATAATAGGAAAAATATATATTACTGACGAGGTTTAAAACAAAAAAAGGTTTTTTCAATATAATTTTTCTGCTATATTTTGTATGGAAGTTGAAAAAAGTGGTCACGCCACATGCAAGTAGACCATATAATGATGTTGATGATAATTTTTAATGTTCAAAATCAAAAGTAGTTTCTTGTAGAATGATGATCAAATGTCAGTCCCGCGTCATTTTTCGGAAAACTTGTTGCAAATATTAGTGATTTACCGTGAGTACTTAACTTATTTGAAAAATCCCTTTCAGCCACATGAAAAACTAAGAACACGACTTTTCAAATCTCAAATAATTTTGTTTAAATTATGTTTCCCTTTCTCACAAACAATGAACAAAATTGATCAAAATCAGTCGATTTCGTGCACGGCCTCTTAACAAGAAACAAAAAAGCTCGTAACTCGGAAACGGTGCGTCGTAGGGCCTTGCTTTTCAGAACCGAAATGGTTTTTATGGTCAAGGTCAACCTGGTACTGTAATAAGATTGCAAATTATCATTAAAAAAAAAAAACGAAATTTTAGTAAGTCCCAAAATAAATTTTAACGAAAAAAAAATTTTTTTTGGATTTATTTGCTGCCCATAGTGCCCCTTACCGTATACTCCAACTCCTAAAACTCCGCCCCTAAGATGACCCACTGACTCGGAACTGATGGATGATGATTATGGTACAGGCCGAACCCTTGATGAGCTAGTCCAACTATCACTTGGCCGGATTTTATGGTTGTTATATTGATGACTGTAACGTTTAACGTGACAAGTTTATAGTAATAATGAATCAAACTTGACAGATCATACTTGCATTAATAAGATTGCAACAGTATTAAAACAAACTTGCCGTATCTTTTTTACATTTGGAAGTATACAGCAAATTTGAAACAAATTTGAAACAAATTTGCCACGACAAATTTGACGTAACAACTCAATATCAAATAAAAAACAAACTTGCAGCAAACTTGAATGCTATCTGGGAAGCCATGATTTGCCAGTCAATTCCACTATCTCGTCGTGCCAACGTTCTGCTGGTCTACCTCTTCTTCGCTTACCGAGTGGGCCTTTCCAAGCGGTTGTTCGAATGGTCCATCTGTCGTCTCCTGATCGCGCCAAATGGCCTGCCCATTTCCACTTCAGTGCTTGAGCGTGTTGAAGAGCATCTATGACTTGTGTCTTCATTCTGATTGCAGTGTTTCGTTGTTTGTCTCTTAGTCTGATGTTTAGGATGCTTCGTTCCATGGCCCTTTGGCAAACTTGTATTTTACTTTTGGTTGTGTTATTAAAGATCCACGTCTGGCAAGCGTAAGTAAGGCATGGTAGCAGGCAAGAGTTCATGACCTTAACTTTAAGTTTTACAGGTAAGCGTGATTTCATTATTTCCTTGTACTTCCAAAATTTACTCCAAGTTATGTTAATTCTTCGCGTGACTTCTTCCATGTTTCTATTTTTGTTGAAAGATAATTGTTTGCCGAGATATATATAATCATCTACGTATTCTATCGTTTCATTGTTAATTCTTATTTCTTGTTTTATTCTGTTTGTAAGTATTTTTGTTTTCATGGTGTTCATTTCTAAACCAGCATTAGAACTTACTGTATGGAGGTCGTTTAACATATTTTCTAGTTGTTTAGCGGATTCAGATACTAAAACAATGTCGTCTGCGAACCTTAAGTGGCTGAAATTTTTACCATCTATGATAATGCCTTTTTGGGACCAATCAAGGTTTGACATTATATGCTGTAGGACATTAATAAAAAGTTTAGGAGACAGCGGGTCTCCCTGCCTAACTCCTCTACCTATTTTTATAGTATCACCAGTTCTATCCAGTTTCACTCTACTTCTGCTTTTACTGTAAATGTCTTTAATTATATTAGTGTACGTTTGTGGGAGTTCTATAGATGAAAGAGAGTCCCATATGCTTTGATGGAAAATCGAATCAAATGCCTTTTTGTAGTCGACAAATCCCAAGTATAGAGGTGCGTTAAACTCTTCATATTTCTCTATTATTTGTTCTATGGCATGTATATGGTCCACTGTGCTGAATCCTTTGCGAAAGCCTGCTTGTTCCACTGGTTGATGTTTCTCTATAACTTCTTTTATTCTATTTTCCAGGCATGAGGCGAACAGCTTATATAAGTTTGGCATTAGGCTAATTGGTCGGTAATTTCCTACGTCGGCTGGATCTCCTTTCTTATACAAGAGTATTATGTCTGAAAGTACCCATGATTTCGGGACTATTTCATCCCTCAAGATTTTGTTGAAGAGATGTGTCAGTGGTGATGCAAGAACATATTTGGATAGTTTTAGCATTTCATTTGATAGATTGTCTGGTCCGGGGCTTTTGTCAGAATTTAATTTTGCGATGCGATTTGCGATTTCAGATTCGTCAAATGGTTTTATCTCGATGTTTGTCTGTGAGTTTATGGCTTTTCTGGTTTCCGATGATAAAGTTTCCGGGGTGCTATACAAAGTTCTGTAGTATATGTAGCGATTTTTATAATTTCTGCTCGTGTTTGTGTTTTAGCTCTGTTTTTACTTGAGTTTAATTTTGGAATCCATGTTTTGTCTTTATTTAATATTTTATTGGCTTGTTTTGTGCTTCCTTTTGTTGTGAGAAAGTTTTCTATTGTTTTCATTCTGTGTGTCTTATAATCATTTTTAATACTCTTGTTTGTTGTCTTATATAGTACTTTGAGTTGGTGTTTTTCTTCTTTTGACAAATTCTTCTTGTTTTGTAATTCGTGACGTTTGCTAATTAGTTTTTTTGATTCCTTACTTATAATTTCGTATTTTGGACTTGTAACATTTGACTGTACTTCTTTCATGCTATGAGTTATTGCTTGATGTATTTTTTCATGGTAAGTTTCAACAGGATCATCATTGTTTAGGTTTCGAATTTTTTCTTGTAATTTTTTTATATAATGTTTCTGTTCCTCTTCCGATTTCATCATCGCTGGAGCATTGTTAAAATTTGTTCGTTTCTTCTTTGTAGTTTTCAATGCCATTGTTGCTCGTAGTAATCTGTGGTCGCTAGAGTAGGTTATGTTGTTTAGGACTTCTACATTATCGAGTTGTTTTGGGTTGTTAGAAAGAATGAAGTCGATTTCATTTTTTGTTCTTTTATCTGGCGCTACCCAGGTCCATTTACTGTCTCTTTTCATTTTAAACAGGGTGTTTGTTATCGTAAGTTTATTTTCTAGTGCAAATTTGATGAGTCTATCGCCTCGTTCGTTTCTTTTACCAAATCCAAATCTTCCCAAGATTAGGTTTTCGGTAGGTTACCGTTGACCTATTTTTGAGTTGCAATCACCCATGATAATCAAGTTATTTCCGCAATATGATTGAGCTTCTCGTATTTGAGCTTGCTATACGCAGTCTCTAATTCAGATAATTTATGTAAACAAAGTAATGTCAAGAAAAGACCATAGTTTTCCTACCTCAATGACTGTAGTCATTGAGGTAGGAAAACTATGGAGATGGCATATTCTACTATAGAAAGAATAGTTATACAAATATCTATCTTATCGACACACACATGTTTAAAAGCCCTTTGTCTCTTTTTAACTAACCAAGAGCTACATATGAAAAGAGAGACATCTAAATGTTTGTCAAGGACTAAATTTGGCAACACTATTTTGTGACGTCAGAATCATCTCTATGCGTGACCGGTCGCCATGTTGAGCAGCGTTGCCAATCTGTGGGGAATTCCCCAAACTGCGGGGATTTTCAGTCCGATTGGGTAATTTGTGGGGAGAGCGTTTATGTGGGGAAAATGCGGGGAATTTAGACATTTGCACTAGAACTAAACTTAGAAGTAATAAAAGTAGTATAAGAACTACTAAAGTATTATTTATAAATTATGTATATTTAATTCAACTGTAACTCATCTTATCCGGTAGGAATGTTTTAGAGTTTATTTTATGGCAACATTTATGTCTGTCAAACTTATCGTTTATCGGGGAAGTCCCTGTTGTTTACTTTAGCTCTGGAACGAAATATACAGAGTATTGCAGAGAACTGTTGAGTGTTATTGTGTTCACTCATATTTCGAGTTCACACATACTGCTTGTTGTATACCTACTGCTTAAGTTTATTTAGTATAATACAAAGCTACAATGGACAAATGCTTGTTAAAATGTAAAGAAAAAGTTATTAAGGACGACGATAATTCCAAGGTATGTTATAATTTTATAAAACCAATATTCATTAGTATACTAGACGCAAAAATTGTTTTAACGTATTTGTTTTGGATTGGAGGAATAGATAACGCTTATGGCCACTAGAGAAGATATTGGTGCCGATTCTCTTGTCACAAAATTCTCTAAACTAGACTAAAAATCACCAAAATTTAGTTTATTCCTGTCAAACGACCATTTCCTATTCTGAAATTGACTAAAGTGACACAACTTAACTATATTTTAGTTTGACAGCTCTAAGATAGTACTGAGTTTTTAAATTTAGTGAAAATGGCAATTTTGCTATTCTGAATTTGACGTTTTTAAACTAAAATTTAGATTTTCTAACTAAATCTGACTATTTTTAATCGCGATTAAAAAGGTGTGGAATAAAATTAGTTTTCATGAACTAAAATTCACACCAATCACCTCGACTTCTGGTGCAAAACCAGTACTGTATATAAGGTGTATCTATTCATACACGAAATATTTTAAGAGAAACATCTTTATGTGGTAAAAAAGCGAAAAAATCCTTTATTTACATATTCTATGAATGACCCGCCTCGACGCGGTGACGCCGAACGGTGCGGTGGGGTGGCGGCACGAGCGCGGTGAATTTTGATAATTAATCATCATATCAAGTAATTTTTTTTTTTTTTTTTTTAAATAATATTCTCGGAATAAAAAAGAAAATCATTTCCATGGCTTCTTTACCACTTAAAGGTGTATCACTTAAAATATTTCGTGTTTATCCCTATATTTTTTTTTCTTTTCTTTTGCGTATATCTCCAAAATGGTGCGTCTTATCGCAAAAATAATGAAAATTTCGACCCCCTTTTAGAAGCCCTTAAACCACTATTACGCTACATGTAGGTAATCTTTTTTTTTTTTTTTTCCACACAAAAGTGAAAAATTCCATAAAAAAAACACGTCGCGGCTGCCCCCCATGTGCGCCTCCGGCTCTAAAATAAATTATAGGCAAACAAGTACAACGTTGCGAAGCAAAAAAAAAAAAATACCACGTGGAGTCACGATTGTCAAATTCGATTTAGTTGTGTCAAACTTATTTTTAAATTTAGAGAATTTTGTTTGCAGAATAGCTTTAAGATTCTCATAGCCAAAAGTAAGGAATTTTAGTGATAGTTTAGTTAGTTTAGTTCGGTGTACAAGAGAATCGGCACCATTAAGAAGAAAGGAGGGAGCCTAAAATTTGACCCGTCAAATGATATGTTAACAAAACAAATTTGGCGCAATGAAGAGCTGCAATAGGTTAACATCATTAAATACTTATGTATAAGTAATAAATATATTTGATTTATATGAATAGTACTTTTATTTCTCTGCTGAAAACTTGTGGGGAAAATGTGGGGAATATCGATTTTATTTTCCCCAAAATTGGGGATTTTCAGTTAGGTTTTTGGGTAATCCAGACCGTGGAAGTTGGCAACCCTGATGTTGAGTGCCGAAAGTACTATGTGGTTTTGTGGTACATGTTCTGTCAAACAGTTGCTTGCTCGAAATATTTTTGTTGTTTTCAAGACAAATACGTCTCGAAACTAGGCAATTTGGTGTTCTGAGTTTGGACATTAATAGAAAAATCATGCCCTCGTGTTGTATAAAACAGTGTGGTGCGAGGAAAAACAAAAATCAACCTAATTTGACTCTGCACAGGTTAGCAAATATTTTTCATTATTATAGTCGAATGTTGTAGAATTTTGTGTATTGTAAAGTTTCAAGATGATCCTTTTGTAGATTGTTGAAACCATTGTCATGTTTTTATGGCTTTTATCGTTGTTATTTCTTTATTTCTTTGCATTGTTTACATAAAATTATTGATATGTAAGATTAGTGATGTGTGATGTTCGCATGCGTATCGATAATATTGATATATTGTAAATACATTGCAATGATATTTTAATTAATCCACAGATTTCCTGTAAAATAAATTTGAAAGAAGAAATGGATAGAAGCTATTGGTTCTGAAAATATAAACCAAATTTGATATCACCCAGCGTATCACAGAACGCATCAATATTCTCCCAACTAGCCCACGACCATCGACATCAAGAGATGAGTCAACTCAGCTGATTCTCTATCCAGAACATCCGAACGAGAGACCCTCAAACCTGTAACTACGTGTATCTCCCACGTTTATCCCACAGACAACTCAACATTCATCTTCACAGAGGACTGAAATTAAGTTACCGGGAAAAAACATCTCGTTAAATATCCAGTTGTACAAATTGTACATTAAATTTTTAATAAAATAAACTATTTCATGTTGTAGATGTTAAATTATTTTATTTTCTCGCAATCGTAGTGAAAAGTAGAGTGTAACACGGCGCTAAAAACCCATTAAACCTCGGTTTCTATTTACTCCCTCGCTAAAGCCCGGGAGTAAAACTACCTCGTATTTAAATAATTGGTCATTTTAGCTCCTTGTATAACAATCTACTATTTTTACATAAAACATTGTTATTATTTTACATAAATTTATCGCCCTACTTTTCGTAAAACGTAGCTCGAAAAGTAGGATGATAACAAAATACTCTTATTTATTTACTACCCCGTTGGCCTATGTCCAGAAGTGAACTGCGATAGGCATATTTGATTTGATACAAAAAAAAAATTGTTGTTGCCAGTTACCTCATACCATACATCTCCTGGTAAGTATGTAAGCTTAAACAATACTCTACACCCAAAGCTACTTCTATTTCTGTGGGCCTGGTTTGATCATAATAGAAATGCAAGATCCCCCTATCACACGAAAACGTAAGACACACCCTCCTTGGTTCGATAAAAATTTAATAAGAACTTTGAGAGAAAAGGAAAAAATACGACAGCGATACAGAACCTACAAAAACCCCATGGATGAGCTTGAACTGAAGTTGCTGAGTAAACGGTCGGTTATGGCTGGCTCATGTTACAGTAAATATGTTAGCGACTTAGAAACAGTAATAGTCAAGAATCCGAAGCGATTCTGGGCTTATGTTAAGGACAAGCGAGGTGGCACCAGTTCTTATCCCCTAACAATGACTGACGGCACCACATCGTCTTCGGATGGCAGCATTATCTCAGAAATGTTTGCTGCTCACTTCTCTTCCATGTACAGTCAACAAAATGTGACTGATCATTTGTCTTCCTCAGAATACATGCAGGACATGCTGGCTTATAGTTTACCTTTGACAACACCCACGATTGAAAGTGATGCCTTGCTCAATAAATTGAAATCTCTGGATCGTCGAAAAGGCGCTGGTCCCGACGGAATCCCTCCTTATTTTGTCTCCATGTGTGCTTTGCCTCTGGTAACTCCCTTATCAAAAATATTTAATCGATCACTTGTGTCCGGCATATTTCCAAATATTTGGAAGGTGGCACAGGTGGTACCAATTCATAAATGCAGTGACTGTAGTTATGTGACTAACTATAGGCCAATTTCAATTTTATCTACCCTTGCCAAAGTTTTTGAATACATGATTTGTCCCTACATACAGTCTCATTTGAAACTTTACCTAAGTAACTCCCAGCATGGCTTTGTGAGTTCCAGATCTACATGCACAAACTTAGTGACTTTCATGGAGACCCTGACAAGTGCCATTGACTCTGGGAAGCAAGTTGACGTAATATATACTGATTTTAGCAGGGCCTTTGATCGCGTCCCCCATAATATACTTTTGCATAAATTAACTGCTTACGGCATCACCGGCTCCCTCCTTAATTGGTTTAAATCCTATCTCGATGGTCGTTCCTTCTTTGTTGCCCTCAATGGCTACCAGTCAGGCTCCTACAAGGTTACATCTGGCGTCCCACAGGGATCACATGTTGGCCCAGTTTTATTTAACCTATTTAGTAATGATCTTGCCAATGAGTTGAAATTTTCTGAATGTTACATGTATGCTGACGATTTAAAATTTTGCAGAATAATTGAGTCAGACCTTGATGTTGAGTTGCTACAGAGAGATATTAACATGTTAATAAAATGGTGTGATGATAATGATATGAGCTTAAATATCAGCAAGTGCTACCACGTGAAATTCACCAGGAAAACTAAATTAACACGATCTACTTATTACATCAGTGGCAACTTAATTCAGGAAGTGGAACAGATAAGAGACCTGGGTGTTTTGTTCGATAGACAGTTAACGTTTGTACCCCACATCGAAAATGTAGTTAAAAAAGCATCTAGAATGCTTGGGTTTGTTATAAGAAATGTCACTTGTTTCCGTCGCAACAAGACTAAAATTTTGCTCTATAATTGTTTGGTCCGTAGCTCGTTGGAATATTGCAGCACTGTTTGGAGACCTCACTATGCCACCCACACACTAAGATTGGAAAGGATTCAAAAACGATTTCTGTGGCATTTAGCATACTCTTCCGGGATAACTAAAAAGAAACGATCGTGTAAAGATAGACTCTTGCATTTCAAGATGATATCCCTACAGAAGAGAAGAGATTTACTGGACTCGTTATTTTTATTTAAAATTTTGGGACGTAAAATTGACTGTCCCCAATTGTTGAGCAGAATCAAATTCCGTGTACCTACAAAAAGCCCACGAACTCCTATAACCCCATTATGTCCTCCTCTTCGCAGAACTGTCCTTGGTGCCAATTCTCCAATGCTTATGTAAATTATTAAATAGCTGCAGTGATCTTATTGATATTCACTCTGACTCACTTGGTAGGTTCCGAAATATTATGAAAAAAAATTTGTAAAATAATTTTAATAATTTTAGTATAAATAATTTAATAATTTTAGTGTAAATTTAATTTTGATTTTAATTTTAGCGCTGATTTTGATTTTAATTGCCGTGTTGATTATGATTTTAATTGCAGTATTGATTTTGATTCTAATTATATTATGATTTCAATTTTGTTTTTAGTTGGATTTTAATTGTATTTTTAATTTTGATTTTAATTTGGATTTTATTTTGGAAAACATTCTTATGTTCGGTGAGTATAAGAACTCATCTAATTTTAAGTAGGTGCACAATTTCAATCAACAAATAATTTATGCATGATGTGCTTACCTGTAAGAAATTGGTACACTAGTCTATAAGTCTATTGGATGTATTTCTTAACTTTGTATCTGTGTATTCAATTGTTGGTGAGCCAAATAAATAAAATAAAATAAAATTATAAATTGATATTACAATAATAATTATATCGTAGCAGAAGGCTGTGGAAACGCGAAGCGATTTAAGCAACACTTAAAGGTTTGTATTGATTTTCTCACAGAGAAAACGTGTTTGTAGTGAAAATTATAAGCCGAATTATGCAATGTAGCGTACGTACGTTTGTTTTGAATTATGCATAAAACAGGTTTTGCAATGGATAGTTTAGTAAATGTTAAATTTTAGATTTTAAAATTATACGTATTTTACCTGGTGGTAGCACCATTAGTATAATCTTCTTTTCTGCCTAGAAGCCCGTCTTTCGTATTTCTACCGTAAAGCAGCAGTGCATCCGCAGTCGTGTTTCCGTTTGAAGGGAAAGAGAGCCAGTGTACGAGGGCTGCACTAAAAGTATCGGGAATGGAATATTTCCACTGTTCCTGTCATATTAAAATCTTTTTAATTGAAAACTCCTTGGTTTTAAAAATCGAATACCTTTTATTTATTTAAAAAAAGATTCTCGGTCTTGTCACAAGGTTTTGTCAAACTTGTTTAGTCGTTGAGAAAATGGAATTGACTCGAGAAAATTCAAGAGCGATGATTTATTATGACTTTCGAAGTGGTTTAACACAAAAACAGTGTGTTGACCGGATGATTTCTGCATTTGGTGATGAAGCCCCATCCAAAACCACAATTTATCGCTGGTTTGCTGAATTTCAACGTGGACGTGTCAAGCTCAGTGATGATCCCCGTCTAATAATATACCGAAGATAAACTTCTTTTATGAGGTAAAAAGAGATTACAACAAAGACAATATTAAAAAAATTCTTGATTGTGTATTAGCTTTAAGTTTTAATGAAATATATGAAGAAACAAATTGCAACAATGCATTTAACATATTTCATGACCTATATATTCTGTTCTACAAACTATGTTTCCCCGAAATAACAATTAAAAAGTATAATAAACCAATAAAAAATAAATGGATTAGTAAAGGCATACAAATATCGTGCATAAAAAAGCGAACTCTATATTATAATTACCAACACGATGCCAAAAACAAAAAATATCATAAAAGAAGATACCTAACTTATTCTAGAATTTTAAAAACATGTATATCAAATTCACAATTAATAAATAACAAAAATCATATATATAATTCTAAAAATAAATGCAAAGCGACATGGTCTATTATAAAAAATAATATAAGTAGTGACGATAATTATAAAAATGACATCAAAGAGTTCATAATAAATGATAAGATAATTAATGATCCTAATGACATATCGCACACCTAGATGAAGGGTGGCACAACTCAAAATAATCCAAAATCGAGTTATTGCGATTATCGGAATCAGTGTTGAAAACTACATTAACTCCAAAGACACCGGTGTACAAACTCCATTCATAAAAGACTAGATTGAGCTGTAAGTCAGTCTTTTTGAGTAGCTCCACGGTCACCCCCCATCAACAACAGTAACGCATCACCAGTTACAACATGTCAGCTGCAGGGAAAGATGCTGTCAATACGCTCAAAGAGTAAATTATTTCGACTTAGTTTTGTATTCGTGGCTAATCGCAGTAATCAAGCGTGAATTATTTTGAGTTGATTTCGTATTCGTGATGGAATCGGTCTTGTTTCTTGTATGTTCTTCAAATTATTTCCACTTACCCCAGTATTGTTGACAAATGAAAGTAATTGTTGTTTTACTAAATTAATATAAAAAATATATATATTAATAGCAAATTAATATCTTAGTAAAATAATATACAACATCATACAACAATAATTTAAATCGGTCAAATAGAAAATGAGTAGAACGTTTTTTGCTGTTCCTGAAAAAAGAGGTATTTTGAGTTGTGCTACTCTTTATCTAGGTGTGCGATATGTAATCAATTCAATGACTATTTTATAGAAATGACCCATAAGTTTAACCATAGCAATAATAATAACTTTAGTAACATTGACATTACTATGTACTAACACTGATAGTATCTTTTTGACTCCAGTAAATGAACAAGACATTATAAAAATTATCAACTCTTTAAATAATACTAACGCTACCGGATATGATGAAATTACCACAAAAATAATAAAATTAAGCAGTAAAAGCATAGCAGCACCTCTAAGTTATATAATTAATCTGTCATTTGAGACAGGAACATTTCCTACTAGGTTAAAGCAATCTATAGTTAAACCGCTATACAAAAAAGGTAACCGCAAGGATATGTCCAATTATAGACCCATTACATTGATACCTATCATAGCAAAGATTTTTGAAAAGGCAATGTACGGTATAATAATCAACTTTTTAAATAAACACAACATACTTACTGAGAACCAATTTGGTTTTAGGAAGAATAGTTCGACTTCACTTGCTTGTTTTACTTTGGTCAAACAGATATCTGAAGCCCTCAATAACAAAATGTCTGTATTATCAGTATTTTTAGACATGAGCAAAGCATTTGATTTTGTCCCACATACTCGTTTACTTTGCAAAATGGAGAAATACGGCATACGAGGCAAGGCGCATGACTGGCTTGAGAGTTATTTATCGAGTCGCCAGCAAAGGACAATAGTATCAAAAGTTGACAATAACAAAAAAGAAACGTACAGTTCAGAATTAAAAATAAATAGTTGTGGTGTTCCTCAGGGAAGCGTATTAGGGCCTCCATTATTTATAATATATATAAATGACCTTTGCAAGAGCCTAAAACATAACTGTACACTATTTGCTGATGACACTACTCTGACTATAAAATCTTCAAATAGGAATGACCTAGAAACTGACACTAACAATGAAATACTACAAGCAATTAAATGGCTGGAATCTAATAATTTACATGTAAACATTGAAAAAACAAAGTTAGTACAATTCCAAACATACAATTCTTTAGTAAAACCACCTAAAATACACTATAGTCATTCAATTTTGGAACCAGTACCATCAACCTTATTCTTGGGAATAGTTATTGACGAAAAATTAAATTGGAAAGAACATATAAAAAAAGTCTGCACAAGAATTGATAAATTTGTTTTTGCTCTTCGTAAACTGAGACGAATAGCCAATAAAGAAGTAGCCCTTAATGCATATCATGGCTATGTTTCATCAGTGCTGCGTTACGGCCTTGTGATATGGGGTAATTCGGTAGATGTGAATAGAGCATTCATTGCACAGAAAAAATGTGTCAGAGCTGTATGTGGAGCAGAATATTTAGAGCATTGTAAGCCATTATTTAAAGCACTGAAAATTCTTCCACTTCCTCCTTTACATTTTTGAAATTTGTATATTTGTAAAAAGGTACCCGCACATGTTCCCACTGTATGAACACATTTCTAAAAGAGTTAACAGCAGAAACCCGAATAAGTTACTAGCACCTAGCCAGGGCGTTCAATAAAAAATGAGAACGCGCTACAAACTTTTTGGAAATATAAAAAGTAAATACTGGCTGGTAAAGCTGGAATACCTGCGATATACCTAAAAAAAAATCAACTGATTGTCTTTTGTTTTTAAATAATAGAAGTAATTTGTTTGCAGTTAGTTGTAGACTTTTGGTCAAAATGGAAAAAATTGAAGTACGCGCGGTTATTAAGTATGTGCTTGAAAAATTTTACCACGCAAGTCAATCAAGATTTATAGGATACATTGGGAGCAAATGCTCCGCCGTATTCCACAATTGCACGTTGGTGCGCTGAATTCAAACGTGGAAGAACATCCATCAAAGATGACTCTCGCTCAGGGCGGCCTACGACAGCAGTGACTGAAGAAATGGTAAAAAAAGTCGAAAAAATTGTTTTAGCAGATCGTCGTGTCACGATACGTTTTATTGCTGAAGAAACAAAGATTTCACAGGTAGTGTGCATAGCATTTTACATGAACGCTTGGGGATGAAAAAAGTATCCGCGCGTTGGGTACCCAATTATCATTTTTTTTTTGTTTTGTAAATAGTCATCGCTAAAATTAAAGTGAATTAATTATAAGAACTATGCAAACAAAATACCGTTGCCAAACAATGTTTTGTGTAGTATGTCAGAGACACGGCATAAGATCGTCATAATCAGCCTTTTTAAGTCCAGTGCTAGACGTAGGCCTCCCAAAACCGATTTCCACTCTAAACAGTTTACAGCCGTTTTCATCCAAAATGTGGCTAGATATCGACGGTTAAGAACCAATAGTGTCTATCTCAGTTTTTTACGTTTTTCACTTTTTAATGCAGGTAGATTTAAAGTTTAATTTGGCTTGGCCTACAGAGGCACTTATCTCAAAATTCACAAAATTGTTGTAGTTATTCGCTATAGAAATACCATCTAAGTTAAGAGCGCGTGTATTTTTCTGCCAATACTGTTTATCTCTTCTCTATTGCGGCTGTACCTCGCCGCATCTAGCGTGAGACTGACAAATTGGCAAGTGGCAGGGCAGTGCGTGCGGTTCGAGGATGCGACAGTGATAGATTAGAAAGAGACAGTTTATTGTATTCAAAAGTCGCAAGGGAGTAGTGTCAGTTGTTCGCTAGATGTTCTGTGGTCAGTTGTTTCTGTGCGAGTTTCGACAAGTTTGGTAGGTAAGTAATTTTGCAACTATAATATTAGTAAAAACCCATTTTAAATGATTCTATTGATACAATTTTTGATTGAGAAGAAAGTTTTGTGTTTGATTACATATTTAGCCGAAAATTATGCAAAATGTATCTATGTGTTAAGTGCAATTGTTGATAAACAAACAACTAGTGTTGAGATAGATATTATTTCCAGAATTTATTTCGAAGAATCATATTTGTAATTGTGATTATATCATTTTTATTCCAGTAAAATGGCTAATCGGTTAAAGGGATTTAGATCAAACAAGATCTTGAGTCTATTGAAGGCTGAACATGAACCTAATAATGTTGGACCTGACGGTGAGTTACTTTTTATTATCACAAGCTTTTATTTTATTTGCAACGTTCGCATGCAAGTATGTATGTTCGTAGGAGATTTCATTTAATGAATTGATATACTTTAAACTGATGAACCTGTGTATTTTACAGATAATACAACAAAAAACATAAAACCTGGATCCTCTGCACTAACACATAATAAAAACTTTGATCCACCTATGAAACAAATTGTTATAGATAAGCATGAGCGCATTCTTCTGGAAAAACAAAATATTTTCAGAATCTGTTTAAAAAATCCGAAATCTTTATCATTAAGTGATTTAACTCAAGATGACCAGAAACAGTCTACCAAAAGACCACTGTCTGCGCCTCCAAAAGATATAATATTAGACTATTCCTGTGTAAGCCCTTCAATTGCATTTGGCTTTTATTTTAATGATTACCCACAAGTTAATGAAGAACCACAGGTGCAAAATATAAATGAAAGTACAACAGACTGTGAAACAAGTGAAGATGATTACGGAAATGTTAATGAAGGCCGAAAACGTCGAAATATAGCGAAAAAAGATGAATGGAAAAAACTTGCAGCCCAAAGAAAAAGAATGCGCGGCGAAGAATATTTAGGGTATTCAAAGCCTCGAAACGAGAAAATGCGGCAAGACCAGATACGACCAGCTAAGCAAATGGGTGATGCATGCACTTCGGACTTTTGCAGAAGAAGCAAATTCAGAGGTTGTAATAATTTTGAAGAAGACACACGCAAATCCATTCATAGTTACTTCTGGAAACATCTTAATTGGGGCGAAAGAAAAATGTATGTCAGAGGACATGTAAACCGGACTAGGACTACTCAGAAAACGAAAGGTGAAGAACCTTCTCGCCGAGAGGGCACATTAAGTTATTTTTTGCCTAAACCAGGGAATGAAGGTAAAATTCAAGTTTGTAAGCAAATGTTCTTGAATACTCTGTCACTGAAGCCTACCACTGTTCAGCTGTGGGTAAAAGACGCTAGTTTCAATGTGGACACAGCAAATCAGGAGAATAGCCAGGTAAATAGACAAAATGCAAAGATGGTAGCCTTAAATGACTATTTTAAAAGTATCCCAAAAATGCCATCACATTATGCTCGTAAGGATACTAGAAAACTATACTTGGAGCCTGTATATCGTACTATATCTGATGTATTTAACGCCTATAAACAACATTGCAATGACATAAATATACCTGCTGTATCTAGATACACATTTGATAAAAGTTTTAAACATAATAATTTAGCAATATATACTTTGAAAAAAGATATGTGTGATATTTGTGTTGGCCATAATGAAGGTAATATCGATGAGCACATTTATCAAGAGCATCTTATAAAAAAAAATAGAGCCAGGGAAGAGAAGGCAAAGGATAAAGAGGATGCAGCAATGGGGCATTGCATTTTATTAACGATGGACCTAGAATCGGTTAAAGTTTGCCCTTACTCCACGGCTAGCGCTTTATACTTTAAAACGAAACTGACATGCCATAATTTTACACTCTTTGATTTGACTTCACGCCATTGCACATGTTACTGGTTCACAGAAACGGCAGCAGACCTTACTGCGAGTACTTTCGCGTCATTTGTGATAGACTACTTAGAGCGCCATTGTCTGCCGAAGAAAATGCCAATAATTATTTATTCCGATGGTTGCACGTACCAAAATCGGAACGTTATAATGGCAAATGCGCTTTTGAACTTAAGTATAAAGCACAAAATCACCATCACCCAAAAGTTCCTCGAACGTGGTCACACTCAAATGGAGTGTGATTCGGTTCACAGTGCGATTGAACGGAAGCTCTCAAATCGTGTAATTCATTTGCCATGTGATTATGTTTCGGTAACTAAAGAAGCAAGGGCATCAAATCCCTACGAAGTAATTCAGATTGACCATGGTTTTGTGAAAAATTATGCCGATACATCTACTTGGCTTTACAAAACTATAAGGCCAGGACGCAAAGCTGGTGACCCTACTGTAACAGACTTAAGAGCTATTCTTTACAACCAAGAAGACACTATTCAAGTAAAACTACATTTCGACCAGGATTGGTTTGCCTTGCCACAAAGACCAAAAAGATATAACCCCGACGTGTCTTATTCGACCTTAAATGAAAATATGATCCCCATAACTGCCTCGAAGTACCAGCACCTCCAAGAGCTCAAAGAAGTTCTACCAAGTGAATGTCATAATTTTTATGATACACTGCCCCATTTGTAGTAAGGGTGTGTGTGTGTGTGTCAGTGTATTTGTTGTTTGTTTCTGTTTTTACTAAAAATAATTTTGAAGATTCGATTCAGTTATTTTGAAGATTTTTTTAGTTACTTTAAAGTATTTTTTAGTTATTTAGAAGTCTTTTTCAGTTATTTTAAAGTTTTTTTGCTTATTTCGAATATAATATTTCATCTTCCATTGTGATCATTATTAAAAAATGTGATTTTTTCATTGTGTTGTTTTATTTCAAAAACGGCTAACTACTACTTATTAAAAAAATATTTACACTAATAAAACCAATACCACCTAACTCACGTTAATTGTAAATTGGCCAATCTTAACCTAATGCTAGGATATATATCGCATTTCAGCCTATTTTTTCTATTTTTACATATATAAACATTTCAAGTATCTTTCTATTCAAAGCCGAGAAATGTTTTTTTTATCTCCTGTAAAGTTAACTTTATTGAGATAGACACTATTGATTCTTAACCGTCGATATGCTACTTACAATATGAATCTATGAATGGGAGTTATACTATTAGTGTTGTTGAAGATGTAAAAAATTTAAAAATGTTTGGATCTTCTTCGTTACCAGTATCATAAAATATTTTATACCAGAAATTCTCCTTTTTTTAATATCTTTGTTTAAAACCGAAAATTTATAAAAATAATTACGTTATGATCATTTTTTTGTTATTATTTCTTAAAATCAATACATAAAAGAAAATGAAACTTCTTTTTTCGCCATTTTATGTGAATTACCATTACGAAGATATTTTTTTGATATTTTATCCCCTTTGTTTACATAAATTATCTGAATTTGAGGCGTAGACAGAGAATGCTATAGACAAATTGATATCTTTTGTCGCATTCACACAAGAAAAAGAGCAACTTACGCCGATGTTGTGTAAAGAAGTGAGACAGAACGATGAGATTTTTTGTTTCACGACGCGTGCCACGTTTTTCAAGGTTATCAAAGTACTATGCTAAACAAAGTTTGACTGCTAACGTCCAGATAGTTATCGTCGTCTTGTAAAATTCAGTTTTTATGTGCTTTATGTTAAGTAATTTATGTGATTTTACGTTGTGAACTATTTAGACTTAATATTTCAACCATTTAAAAAAGAAACATGGTGCGGTGTAGCATTAGAAGGCGTAAAAGTGATAGTGGAACGAAAATGCCAGACTTGTCTTTTCATTCGTAAGTATAGCAATTTTTATCAATTACTAGGCTTTCAATAATATTTTACTGTGTTCATACATTGTGTATAATATACTAAATGTAACCTAGACGTAAATTCATCGATAAAAAGCACAAAATTGACGATTATTAAATTCTAACCTAAGAATTTTGGTGTTGCGAACTTTTCTATAAATTATTACCCACTGTTATGGGTAATATATATTATATTCTGCAGTGTGTATCCTAATCCTAACAAATATTATAAATGCGAAAGTGAGTTTAACAGCTGAACGGATTTGGATAAAAGGCACATCGGTAACCTGGGTTAGGACATACGATACTTTTTATCGCAATATTTTCACGGGATCGAGACACATGCGGGTGAAACCACGGGGCGCAGCTAGTTAATTATATATCTGAAAGATGAATGGCTTGTTGCAGTTTTCCTGAAGATGATAATTTACGTCGGAATTGGATCGTAGCTACAGGATGAAAAGATTGGACACCAAAACCATCATCAAAAATTTGCAGCAGACATTTTGATAAAAAAATATAAAATAAAAATAAGAAACTTACACTGCTATTACCTAATGCTGTACCTATTCTGGTAAGTATTCTGTTAATTATGAATTAAGTTTCGATCCAGGTTTTATAAGATTTTTATTAATGATCAGTGTTTTTAAAACTGTTATATACAATTACCTGTTGCAAACTATTACTTTGTACATCTTATGAGCAAAAAATTAGAAACGTTCATACGAAGCTTGTTTTATTTCAAGGGCAATAATGTGTAAAATCAATAAAAGCTAATTAAAAATAAAAATGTTGTATTATTTACTCACAAAGTCAGAAACTACTATCACATAACAAATTATAGGTATTTAGAATCACATCATCATCATCCATCGTCACCCGCTCCTGCCCTCAACGCAATTCATTTCAGTTCAGGAGCATGTTGTCTTCTTCCATGCATCACATGCTTGAAACCCACCCCCCGTTGCTTGTCACCCTGAAAGTGACACTGATAAATCGATTATCATAGACTCTTCGCTTTTACAGATGGACCTTAATAGTCTCATCCGATGGTGCAAAAATAATAAAATGCATTTGAACTCAAAGAAATGTTACCATGTGAAGTATACAAGAAAAAATAATATTATAGAGACAGTATATTACATTAATGAGGACTGGGTTAGTGAAGTGGACACTATACGTGACCTTGGAGTTTTGTTTGACCAAAAATTAACCTTTGTGCCACACTTAGATCATGTTGTTAAAAAAGCGTCAAAAATGTTGGGGTTTCTCATAAGACAGTGTAAAGGTTTTCGACAAAGTAAAACAAACATTTTGCTTTATTATAGTTTGATACGTAGCATATTAGAATACTGTAGTGTGGTGTGGCGGCCGCACTATGCTATTCACAGTTTGCGTCTAGAACGCGTCCAAAAACGCTTTGCTTGGCATTTAGCTTTTTCTGTTGGTATAGCTAAAAAAACGCCTTCTTACAAAGACAGATTAAACATCTTCAACATACACACCTTAGAAGAGCGAAGGCGTTTAAACGACGCAATGTTTGGTTGCAAAATCTTGAAAGGAAATATTGACTCACCGCCGCTGCTCACACTTATAAACTTTCGTGCTCCTTCAAGAATTCCACGTAAACCCATAACTCCATTTCGTCCTCCACAGAGAAGAACGGTGTTGGGATCTAACTCTCCATGCGCTAGGTTCTGTAGGGTTTTGAATAGTTGCAGCGATCTAATCGATTTCCACTTTGATTCTCTGACTAAGCAGAAGTCAAAAATCTTGAGTTGTTTGTCAGAGTTGTTGTAAGCAAAGCATTCATATTTTTTTCATTATTTTATTGTTTACATTACATAACTTATTTAAAACTAAGTCTTTATTTAGGCTGTAACGGATCGTTGCAGACTTGGTGATGTTCAATTAGAAAACCACGAAAATAGGCTTATGCGGGGTAGCTGCGTAGACGTCCGGTGCGTGTACGCTTCCGTCCTCACGGCATCGTGTCTAGCGGGCGACTGCCTGGTGGCGGGGGTGAGCGGGATCGCGGTCGATTGTGCCCCTCGCGCGTTTTTTACTCTGTTTAATCTGTATCGCGACGTTCGCAGCCACCCCGCCTTTTATTAGAATTCAAAAGACGTTACAATGCTACCAACATCAAATTTAGACAATAATTAGTATGACATTATACACACAAATAAACACAGTTACAGTAATAAAACAGTACTGAGCCGTCCATCATCGCTAACATAGGCTACATATTTTTTCTTTAGTTTTAAGTTGGCTTGTGAACTATACATGTACCTAGGCTTACCAATTAGCATATTTTAGTTCATGTGGTGTTTACCTTTAAGTAATTGTTACACTGTTCAAAGTTATTAAGACGTTACCTTTTATCAAGATGTTAGTGTAAACAATTGTTGGTGAACCAAATAAATAAATAAATCATCTACATCAGTGTCACTCAGGGTTTCTCTTGTTTTCCACTTTCACAAATTGTAGGGTAAATTTTTCTTCGCACGGTAACCCTAAATATGTGCCATTTTTTTTTCTGACCCTTTCTGCGACACGCTTTGCAGGTGTCTATAGCATTCTCTGTCTACGTTGTGAGGTAACCTTAGCAAGATCACGACTAGATATTATTGACCAGAATAGGAAAACTACGAGAAAAATAAAAGACTTAAGACCAATTTACGATAAGTAATTTAATATGAACATAATATACAATGCTGATGTTTTATTTATAAAAGCAGGTAAAAACCGACGAAACACATACACCGTACGATAAAATAGTATTTTATTTATTTCATCAACGTACATGACTATAGAGTATAATTACTTAAATAATTAACTATATCGTAGTACAATTTTGCTACAAAGCGTGTCACAGTTTAGCAAAATTGTCTGACGGAGCCCACGGCCTGGGTCCTGCAACGATCTAGCTATGCGATATTGATCTATGTGAATATAACCCAGAGTTGCGACCAGCAACGATAAATGCGACGTGTGAGACGTTGCGGAGCTCCTCCGTATTGCTTCCATGGATATGTGAGTAGCTGGTCGCGCGTCGACACTTTGTATACAATTAAGCTTAATGTTTCCATATAACGTAACCTCTACAGCATAAGTTAAGTAAACGAGCAGTCTGCACAACTAAACATACTACTGTTGATATAACAACGAACGCTTATCAAAATCGATGAGATAATGTTACAGTTTACTGATGGGATCTCTCTAAAGGTACGGCCAAACCAACGCGTATAACATGAATCCGCGATGCGTTCATTGAATTTCGTTTGATCGCGGCGATCACAGGACGCGCCGGAACCAGTTCATGATAAAAAAGTGTGCGCCACCGTCACGTCCCTGGCCGGGCCTGTGCGTCGCTGGCCCCGCACGGCGACAGCGATTGAGCGACGTGCCCGGACGCGACGCGGCTCGCGAGCGGGACGTGCCCGGACGCGACGCGGCTCGCGAGCGGGACGTGCCCGGACGCGACGCGGCTCGCGAGCGGGACGTGCCCGGACGCGACGCGGCTCGCGAGCGGGACGTGCCCGGACGCGACGCGGCTAGGATCGGGCCGTGGCCGCGGTCAAGCCCAGCGCGGCCATTGAACAGCCATCATTTAACTACTTACATTCAACTTCATAATCTGTAAAACGACACGTGTATGTATTGCATAAGTATAACAAGGACGAAGGAAGCTCTCTAACCAAAAGATACAGTAATAAACCATTTACTTATATAAAGTCAGTCAGGTTCACGTTGGTGTGCGTTGCGGTTTTGAGATATACACTTCTCATCATAAAAATCGAAACACACTTCCGTTTTTATGGTTTCTGTTCTAATTTAACACAAAAGATTTTTCATTCCATGAAAAAAATCACATGATTGTATAGCTGGCAGTTTGGCCATTACAGTGATAAGCGAAAATTCAAAATTAGAATTTCATTTGTTTATCCTATAAATGAAATGATTCACTGTTTTGAAACAAATGTGTGTTTAAGTTGGATTACATTTCACCTTTGAAAACCAAAAATTAGCGCTTATCTTAAAACTTTTTGTTCTTTATTTGTTTACTGTGACTTTGGGACATCTGAAAGTTTTTTTTTTTTTAAATATGTATACATCGCCCGCAGAAGCCGCCCAAGTGGTGGCATTGCTGGATTCTGGACGTACGTCAGCGTGTTGTGGCTGAAAGATTGCATCTAAGCCTGTCGTCTGTTCACAGAGTCTACAAACGCTATCGGGAGACTGATTTGTTCACGCGCCGTTCAGGATCTGGCAGGAATCGGATCACTTCTGAGTGGGATGATCGATTTATTGTAACAACTTCTTTACGTAATCGACGCCTTAATGCTTTTCAACTGCAGCAGCAGCTTCATGTTGTACGTAGGGTGGCTGTAAGTGACTCTACAATTAAAAGAAGGTTGAAGGAACATGGACTGGTACCGCACAAGCCAGCAAATGGGCAGAAATTAACTGCAAACCATCGAAGAGCGCGCCTTAACTTTGCACGTGAGCACCTAAATTGGTCATACTTCCAGTGGAACAAAGTCCTCTTTTCTGATGAGTGTAAAATTACGCTGTATGGTAACGACGGAAGGAACAAGGTCTACAGAAGAGATGGAGAACGCTTTGCACAATGCTGCATTGAAGAAAAGGTCAGCTATGGTGGCGGTTCGTGGGCGGTTTGGGGAGGAATCAGCGCCGACGGTAAGACAGAGCTTGTCTTTGTGTCTGGGCCACGGTTTCACTAAACAGTTATCGGTACATCGAACAGTGTCTTGAGCCTCACGTGATGCCCTATGCACATTTTATTGGCAACGGTTTCATATCCATGCACGACAATGCTAGGCTCAGCGTCGTACGAGATTATGTTACCGAAGTCGGTATCTCCATTATGGAATGGCCAGCAAGAAGCCCGGACATGAATCCGATTAAACATCTATGGGATGAATTAAAGAGACGAATTCGTGCAACAGATCCTGCCCCAGAAACACTTAGCCAGCTGCAAAATGCAATCCAAGAGGAATGGAATGCCACAACATTTGATCGTGACACTCATCCGATCGATGAAGAACCGTATGGGAGCAGTAATAAGAGCTCGGAGAGGGAATACAAGTTATTAAATAAACGTTTCTAAGCTTTTTTTAAATTTAAAAATGCATCGCGCCACACGCACACGCACCGCCACATGACCACAGACGTATTTTGTGGTCGTAAATTTCAAATATTTCGTCCAATTGCGAACGTGACTGAGAAAAGTAATGCACCAATGGTGTTCATTAGACATTTCTCAGCACAAACGGTGTATCATGCGACATTTCGGAGGTTAATTCGTTTTGTTTTTACATTGTTGGTACTTACGTGAATTATTTTAAAATTAATATTGGTATCGCATTTTTATTTCGCGTTGTAATTTGGTACAGTTGATTGCTTTAAGAATTTGAGTGAAATTTCTTATTTTGGTTTTCTGTTTGTTATCTTTAGGTAAAGTTCGCTCAGAACCTAACCTAACCTTTTATATATTAGATCATTGTCATTTGTTTCGGTTTTTCTTTAAAATTAATATTAAGTTAGAAATTTGAGATATAGCCCGGGATATGGAGAAGGACATAGGGTACATTTTTATGCGATAACCGACATCCACGCGGGCGAAGCCGCGGGCAAAAGCTAGTTTGATGTAATTATATTCCTAAATATACACATTTTTCTGATAATCCTTACAAATTCGATTTTTCTGATGAGAAGTGTAGTAAGTTATCAACCATCCAACCATTATAATATGAGATACGGTTGAGTGATTGCGGCTTAGCTTTCTTTAATAGACAATTTAAACTCTAAACATTTAAGTAGATATAAAAACACTCCGAAGAGAGGAATAATAAAATTAATCGTCCGACACTATTTGAGACCAAACATATAAGTTCCTTGTGAGGTGTACCTATCTGTTTGGAACCTGCTTTTTCAATTGCACCCAAATTTATTATGCGACTAGACATTCCACGGGTGATTCGAACTTAAAACTCCAATCGTTCTAGTTATAACAAAAGCGTCGGGAGCTTTAATTACAATGAGCAAAGATTTGAAAAGCTAAATGGTGAACAGGTGTTACATAGAGTAAGTTCACCCATTTTGTAGAAGAGAACCTTGGAAGCGCGGGAGAACAGCTGACCCCAGCCCCGGCGTCAGCGTGTGCAGTGCGACACTGGTACACTCCAAGGTGCTCTGCCCGCGAATCGTAAGTCACAATGAGAGCCGACAGCAGCGATGCGCCGAGCACCGTGCTGCGTCCTAGTCCATGGCGCCGCGGATCGTTGTTACGGCTACGAAGGCCGCCGGCAACACTGCTCGCACACGCCTGCTCTGATGACTGGGATGGCGCGTGGGGCGAGTGGGGCGGGCGGGCCGGCCTACGAGCAGCAGGCGCGCGCGGGCGGCGCGCGCGAGGGCCGGCGCTCCACGGCGATGCGCGCGTGGTCGGCGTCGGCCTCGCGCCCCGACGTCTTGTCGAGGATGGCCTCGGCCAGCTCGGAGAAGGCGCGGTCGATGTTGATGTTGGCCTTCGCCGACGTCTCCATGAACCGGATGCCGTGCTCGCGCGCTATCTGCACACACATACATCACATTTATAACGCGCCGATACCATCATCATGTTGTACGAAGGAGGATCCACCTATAATACCAACATCATTGGAGGCCACTACCAGTCAGATAGGATATTCTCTACCTGCTGGAACTCATACGGGCATTATAGATTCTTCACTTGTAGTTGTGGAGGTCACTCCGGATAATTCTTTAAACTAGTTAGTAAGACAACAGAAGTTACCCCTTCAAATAACCAATTATTATTAGTGAATAATAAAAAGGTATCTTCTGGCCATGTAACACTTAAAAATAAAAAATAAACAAAGGTTGCTCTTCAAAATGACTGGAAATTGAATTATTTTTGGAAAAAACTAAGTTTGATGACATCTGTTTAACAGAACATTGGCTGAAAGATCATCAAGTAATGTCAATTAATTATGAAAATTATTGCATAGTCAGCCATTTCAGCCGAAAACGTATGATACACGGCGGATCAGTAATATTGATTAAAAAATCGATTAAATCTAAAGAACGAAAAGACATCATTGAACTGTCTGTTGAACACACAATTGAATTGTCCTGTGTTGAGCTCGATAAGCATGTTATAGTATGCGTATACAGACCTCCAAGTTACCAAAATCTTGTTATGTTCGATTCTGTAATGGAAGATGTGTTAATGAAACTTAGTATTAGTAGTAAATCAATAATCATATGTGGTGATTTTAATATTAATTTATTAGAAAATAACTTGAATAGTGTCAGATTGTTAAGTCTTTTTAGGTCATTTGATTTGTCAAATGTTTTTATTGAACCAACCCGAGTGACAGCGTCTTCTGCCACTTGTATAGATAATATATTTTGTAATTGTGATTACTTACACAAACAAATCGTAAATAAGTTGCCATCTGATCACAGTGGACAAACAATAACATTTTGCTCTTACATGCCTTTACAAAACATTCAAATAAGGTTTAGGCCAATTACATGTAAAAATTTAGAAAAATTAAATAATTATTTGGCCAGTAAATTATGTCTCCAGAGTTTTAATAATGTATGTGACTCAAATGAGTTCTACGCAGAGTTCTTTTCACTATTAAATACGCAATTTAATGACATTTCCACTAAAAGTATTTATACGAAGTTCTTATTTAGTGATTGGGCAACTCCAGGTATTCGTAAAAGCAGGGAAAAACTATTTGAACTTTATGGCCTAAAGCAACATATGAATAATACTAGCTTTCATATGTTACAAAATATTCAAAAACATTTAAAAATGTATGCAAAATAGCTAAAGCTCTTTATATTAGCAATAAAATAAAATCAGCTGATGATAAAATAAAAACTACTTGGCAAATAATAAATAATGAAACAGGTAGGAAAAAACAGCGAAATACTGCATTTAATTTAGAGACTGCACATGGCCCCATCAACTCCGATGTAGAAATAGCTCAGGAATTTGAAAACTTTTTTGGTAATATTCCCTTTAAAACTACAGAAACTTTAAATTCCTCACCCGCGCTTTCTGCTGCTTTACTTAGAAATAATGTAAAGGCATGCCCTTTGGAGTTCAGGTTTCAACATACAAACCCCCAGGCTGTTATAAAAGCTTTTAAAGATATTAAAATTAAATCAACAGAAGATCTTTGGGGAATGTCTGTAAAAGTCTGTAGGTCTATTATCGAAACCATTGCGCCCTATTTAGCTTTCATATTTAACACCAGTGTAGACCAAAGAGTCTTTCCAGATCTCATGAAAGACAGTAAAGTAGTTCCATTGTTCAAATCCGGTGATAGTAAGGAACCTTACAATTATAGGCCTGTGTCAATTCTTCCAGTTCTCAGTTAGGTGTTTGAAAAGTTGATGCTCAATCAAATGTTACGTCACTTTAACTCTTAATAAAAACTCCATCTTTCATAAACAACAGTATGGTTTCACCAAGGGGCGTTGTACAACTGACGCCGGTGTCACCCTAATAAAGAACATTTTTAACGCTTGGGAAGAAGCACAAGATGCCATTGGAATCTTTTGCGACCTCTCTAAGGCGTTCGATTGCGTAAACCATGAGATACTTCTGCTGAAACTGGAGCACTACGGAATTAAGAATACCGCTCTTGATTTACTAAGATCATACCTGACGGATAGGAAGGTTAAAGTTCAGGTAAACGGCGTAAACTCATTAGGGTCTGAAATGAAAATGGGCGTTCCTCAAGGTTCGATATTGGGTCCATTCCTCTTTTTAGTTTACATTAACGATTTACCCCAATTACTTCAAAATCAACCGAAGATGGTGTTATTTGCAGATGACACATCATTGATTTTTAAAATAGATCGACGGTCACAAAAACTTGACGACGTGAATAACTCTATTCTTCAGGTCCAAAATTGGTTTACCGTAAATAATTTGGTACTAAATAATAAAAAAACCAAATGCATTCGATTTAAGTTACCTAATGTTAGAAGTAGCGAATGTGACATCATATTGAACGGAGAAAAACTGGAATTTATTCATCAAACGGTTTTCCTAGGAATCACGCTAGATGAGAAATTACAATGGGGACCTCATATAACATCTCTTGCGGGGCGGCTAAGCTCGGCCGCGTATGCTGTTCGAAAGATAAGACAGTTAACAGATATAGAAACCGCGCGTTTAGTTTATTTTAGCTACTTCCATAGCATTATGTCGTATGGCATTTTACTGTGGGGTCGGGCTGCCGACATTGAATCCATTTTTATTTTACAAAAGAGGGCTGTCAGAGCCATTTATAATCTACATCGCCGCGAATCTCTTAGAGAACTATTTAAAACGATTAATATAATGACGGTACCTTGCCAATTCATGTATGAAAATATTATGTATGTAAGAAAAAATCTACATGTTTTTAATAAAATCAGTGATAGGCATAATTTTAATACTAGAAATAAAGATAAAATAGATCAACCATTTTTCAGATTATCTAAGGTACATACATCTTTTATGGGGTACTGTGTTAAATGTTACAATAAAATACCTTCTGATATATTACAATTAACTGTGCCTATCGCATTTATTAATTTTTCTGTTATGGTTGTATGGTTGTGTTGTATTGTTCTGCTCCATAGGACAATTTAGAGTCTAGACAAAATCAAACTGGTTGCTAATTTAACTGTATAATTTATAATTTTTATGATATTAATTTTATTTTCTGTAATTAATATTTTAACTCACACACTGACTTATTATGTTGTTTTTTTTTTGAGAAACCATATACAATGTTTGTAAATATGTGAGCACCATGTACCTATCGCATTTATAATTTTTTCTGTTATTACTTCACTTTTCATTCTTTTTACCAATTGTGGTAAGTAATTTTGTTTTTTTTTTTTTTTTTTAATTGTAGGTACATCGTCTTCACCTATAAATATTAATTAATGTATACAAACTATTGTTAACATTTTAAAAGAGTAAGTATGGAGTTTCTTGCCCATTCTTCTCCATACATAACTACATTTTGGAAGGCGCAACTAGAATCAATTAACTATTCATGTAATTTTTGACGTTCAAAAGTGCATCTTCGTGCCTATTTGAAATAAATGATTTGACTTTGACCAATAATCGTCCATGATCTGGTCTAATCATGGTGATGAAATTGTGAATATTCACGTGTGTGTAGTCTATAATGCTACATAGTTAAACAAGTAGTTATGTCGTAAAGATATATTATATTATTATTCAGATACTCTGTAGTTAGATGATCTTTTAAAAGACTAAAGGTACACTGTTCTCCTTCCTTCTCTTTTTAACCGACTTTACAAAAAGGAAGGGGTTATCAATTCGTTTTTTATTTTATTTAAAATGATATATTTACCTACTTCCAGATTGGTCTCATTTTTATCTAAATCCAGATCTGATGGTGGGCTCCACGAGCAATTGAGGGAACCCTTCAAATATTATAGGTATACACATAGCGATTTTTGTATTTTCATCAACAAGTCAAGCATTTGCATTCATAAAAAAACATTTGGTGAAGTGGAACTGATGTAAAAGATCACAGAAAATCAAAATCAAAAGTCATTTATTCAAATTACGCTGAGAATCATTACTTTTCGAACGTCACAATTACATAAGACAGTCCCCCAAAAGGCCCGCTCTTCACCACTTCCTAGTGCTTTAGCTGGGAAGAAGAAGTGGCGCAACAAACTCCCCAGCAGCACATCTGTCTGTTCAATTAGACAAACCAGACTTTACACAATAGTAGGTATGCAAAGTAATTAACATTACGAGACACAGACCAGTAAATTAAATTATTTGCCATATGTCAACTAGCACACGACAATATACCAGCAAATACAGTGAAAAACTATACTCAAGCAAAAAACAAAATGTTAAAAAAAATCTAATTACCTAAATAATTCTCCTGGCATATAGGGCGAGCCCGCTTACATATGCAATGCTGGATTATGGAACACAAAATGATAAACTAGGACCATCGAAGTAAAATAAATAAATAGTTAATTACTAATAACAATAACGAAACCATGGTCAGCAAAACAACCAGGCACCACAAGTTCACGAGCATAACGCAAAGATCAGCCATTACCCCCCTCGCCTTATTTGAAGGAAGCAGGCAACCCGACCCCCGACGCTACCGCAAGCAGTAACATCTAAGGGAGAATGATCTCAGAAGAATAATACGACCAACTGTAGAGATCGTTAGCTGACCACATATTTCAATACAACTCATTAAAAAAACATTGTAATGAGTAGATCATGTCAATAGTAAACGAAAATAATTTAAATAAATTGACTTATACCGACGGTGAAGTGCCAATACCTCCTAACTTACATTTTTCTAGAATTCACTTTTTTATCATTTTGAACTAAAAGGGGTTATTGAAGATAGAGTGCGTTTTAGGTTCACTATAAAAGAAGTGGCTCAGGTCATTAATAGTATGACTAGAGGTAAGTCTCCAGGGCATGATGATCTCAGCATCGAGCACCTGCAGCACGCGGGTACCCACTTGCCCGGGGTGTTGGTCATGTTCTACAATTTGTGTTTAGGACATTCGTATTTATCCCAGGAGTTTATGAAGACCACAGTGATTGCTATTAATAAAAATAAGACCGGCGATGCCTCCGACGGGAACAACTACAGACCCATCTCATTGGCTACAGTGATCGCCAAGGTGCTGGAAGGTTTGCTTGATTGTCACCTTAGTAAGCATATTCATCTGCATGATGCCCAGTTCGGATTTAGAGCTGGGCTTTCGACAGAAGCTGCAATACTGCGACTCAAGCATACTATCCAGTACTATGTGGCAAGAAAAACGCCTATTTTTGGCTGTTTTTTGGACCTGTCGAAGGCATTTGACCTTGTGGCTTATAATGTGCTGTGGGATAAGCTCCGGGAAGAAACCAGCACTCCCAGGGACATAATCAGCATACTGAGATATTGGTACGGCAACCAATCCAATAATGTTAGGTGGGCGGGCTCATGTTCCACAGAGTACAGGTTGGAGTGTGGAGTGAGGCAGGGTGGCTTGACGTCACCACGGCTCTTCAACCTGTACATTAATGGACTGATAGATGAGCTCAGCAGGGCTGGTGTCGGCTGTTCAATAGATGGCAATTGTATGAATAACATTAGCTACGCCGACGATATGGTGCTGCTGAGCCCATCTGTTAAAGCCCTCAACATGCTCATAGGCATATGCTAGAGGTACGCAGTGTCACATGGCCTCAGGTACAACACCAAAAAAAGGGAACTACTTGTGTTTAAGGCAGGTAATAAAACTCCCAAGACCATTCCACCGGTTAGACTTGGAGGAATCCCGATAAGTAGTCACCAAATTCAAATACCCGGGGCATTGGGTCACTGAGGACCTCTCGGATGACTTGGATATTGAGAGGGAACGCAGGGCATTGGCAGTCAGAGTAATATGCTGGCGCGCAGGTTTGCGAGGTGCACAAATGATGTTAAAATTACTGTTTAAGGCGTACTGCCAGACAATGTACACCTGCAGCCTGTGGGTCCGCTATACGCAGAAGGCTTTCAATGCCCTGCGGGTCCTCTACAATAATCGGTTTAGGATGCTGATGGGGTTGCCGCGATATTGTAGTGCATCGGGGATGTTTGCGGGGGCCAACACTGACTGCTGTAGGGCTATTGTGCGAAAGAGAGTGGCCTCCCTGATGTGTCGTGTGAGGGGCAGCCCCAATGGCCTTCTAAACACCATAACAGAAAAGGTGGAGTGTCCTATTGTGCGGCACTGGAATAAGGTGCATAGTTCTGGTAAGATTATTTTTAATGTTAGATAAATTAATTAATAGGTAGTTCTAAGGTACTAACATAGTTTTTAAGCCTTACTAACAAAGTTATATGGAATTATGTTCTGAAATAAATTATTATTATTATACGTTTAAATATCTCGGGACCCTGGAGTCCCGGACATTTACATTTGGAAGGCGTACGAGGGGCCGAAGCCAACTCGCAGAGGCCCGTTAGACGCTTTTTAATTAAATGAGGCACCAACCGACGATTATCCCTGTACGCATTAAGGCATGCAAAAACCGGGTTGATTAAAAACCCAGTTTTTTCGGGTTTTGAGAATACAAAACCGGTGAAACCGATTAAATCGTTTATTTCGGTTTTTTTATTTAATTATTTTAAAGAAATGAGAAATATTTGTGTAAAGAAATGAAAATGCTGAAGTCTAACCAAAACCCCTAGTAGCATTTTTTGTTCGCATTTAGTTGGGCCACTTACCTTTGTAAGTGGCCCAACTAAATGCCAACAAAAAATTCTACTAGGGATATGTCTTTTTTTACGTTTATCTCACTTATTTTATAATAATGAGCATTTGTTTGGACTGAAATAAGCTACAAGTACTATACCCAAAGTCTCAAATTCAGATAATTTATGTAAACAACGGGGATAACATATCAAAAAAATATCTTCGTAATGGTAATTTACATAAAATGGCGAAAAAAGAGGTTCCATTTTCTTTTAAGAACTGACTTTAAGACATAATAATTCAAAAATAATCATACCGTAATTATTTTTATAATTTTTGGTTTTAAACAAAGTTATTAAAAAAAGGAGATTTTCTGGTATAAAATATTTTATGATACTGGTAACAATGCAGGAGATACAAACACTTAAAAAAAAATTACATCTACAACGAAATAATATTACAACTCTCATTCATAGATTCATATTGTAAGTAGCATATCTAGCCAAATTTTGGATGAAAACGGCTGTAAACTGTTTCGAGTGGAAATCGATTTTGGGAGGCCTACGTTTAGCACTAGACTTAAAAGGGCTGATTATGACGATCATATGGCCGTGTCTCCGACATACTACACAAAACATTGTTTGGCAACGGTATTTTGTTTGCATAGTTCTTATAATTAATTCACTTTAATTTTAGCGATGACTATTTACAAAAAAGGAAATATGAGATTATGTTTTGCACCCCTGTCCTGTCATTTTGACAGTGACATTTCTTGACATTACTTTGTTTACATAAATTATCTGAATTAGAGACTGGGTATAAGTAACAATACAAAAAAAAATATTTTCTTTATATATAACATAGAATAAAGCTTATTATTTAGGAAAATAACATAGTCTTCAGAACTTAAGGTACCTAACATACAAAATTAGGAAGATTTTGTAGGTACACAAAGGTCTAAAATCACAGAATATTAAATAACAATTTAACTGTCATAAAATACAAACAAGCAAAACCAAATAGTAAAACGTAAAATGTGATCAAAATTATTATTTAAATATCGCATAAAATAGAAGTCTTATTCCTAATTTACCAAAACATAAATCTGTCATTCTTATAGATATAGATTAAAAATTAAAGTTACACAGCTAAACCAAATTACTATTTTTTGCTTTTTAAATAAAACCGTACTGATGATTTATCACCAGCGGATTTTTTTTCCACATACGTCTTTGCTGTATCGGCATTATCTACATCGCCAGCCCTCTTTATGATTTTTTTTCTGTAAATATTAAGTGCCATTGTTGCAAACGTTCATGATCATAATCTTAAAAACAATGACGGACTACTGGAAGGAAGTTTTAGGCGACGTAGTCTAGTTAAATGCACTTTAGGTGCAGAAAGGCAGAAACTCAACGACGAAGATTCAAAATTGAAGACAATTAAGCAAACAATATGCCACATTTGTGCCATATTACCTATTGTTAATACTTACTAAATAATACTTACTAAAAAAAAACCGGTCAAGTGCGAGTTGAACTCGCGTGGAGAGGGTTCCGCACGATGAATATTTTATCTACCATGTTTTTTTAAATCTGACCCAAATTTGTTTGTGGTAACTAAAAAAAGTATGTACGGTACCGGACTGTAGAGGGAAATTGCTGAAAATGTTGTCTATTGTTGTATTTTGTCTTGTCGTATATTCTTGAATACGTGGACTAAGACCGAGTGATAGAAGGTATTCTAATATTTCAATTTTTGATTTGTCCTTAAAATTAATATTGAAGTCTCCTGCTATGATAATCTTTCACTGATAAAACTCTTAATGCATTCGACAGCAATTTTCGGAAGGCATTTTGGTGATTTATATACAGTTAAGAATTGAACATCAAATGATTTGAACTGGAGGCATTCACAATGCCCATCCCCTGGACTATCTACAAATAAACCTTTCTTGGAGCGATTATCTAAGTCATTGATGTATTTATAATTTATATATGCTATAGCGCCCCATCCCGGGTTTGCATTCGATACATTAGAGCCGTCTATGCTGCACACTTGCTCAAAACCTTCCAGCACAAAATTGTCGCTTCGGGAACCCCAAGTTTCCACAAATAAGGTTATATGAGATGAAATGATTATACAATCAGCTCTTACATCTAGTAAATGTTTTCGTAATGATTATACATTGTGAAAGATAATTTGAATTTCGTCTCCTGGTGACTGCAAAAATTCAAACTGGGGTATCAATTTATTTTCCATCAGTCTTATCATTTCCAAATAAACTGGACTTGTTTCTGATACCTTTGCGGGCGGGTTAAAATCACCATCTGATGTAACCAAATAAAGGCCACTAGCTGATGTAGCTCGAGAGCAGGCTACGCATTGATCGCTTTACGCTTCTACTTATATGAACAACTACTTTTTCCATAGTGGAGCCTTGAGATTTATGAATCTTCATTCCTTCAGCTGGTACTACTGGAAATTGAGACCGATGTACGCCACTCAGTCCGCGAGCAGTAGTGTAAGAGAGATAAAGATTGAATATAAGTTGAGGTACCTATCATGGACTCTTAAGTCGAACGAATAGTAGCAACAAATTAGGTATCCCAAGAACAAACTAAACATTGTAATTGAAAAACATGTTCTCCCACACATTCCAACTGCAAATATAAGTTTGTACGCACAATATCCAGAGATTTACCATGTTATTTTAAGACCATAGACTTCTTATGGATTTTCCTATAATTTATAAGTATAGAACTATTTTCTGTATTTTTTTCAAAATTTTAGGCTCAGTAGTTTCGGAGATAAGGGGGGGGAATGGTCAATTTTCGTCTATTTTCACTTATAACTTTAAAACAATTTCTTTTAAAATTATAAAAAATATATATTTGAGACCCACACAGTAAGACCTTTCATTTGATATGTCACACGGTACAGTTTGTAAAACTTTATTTTTTAATTTTCTTGTTTGCACCCCGAAACTGACCCCAATATTCTAAATTCATATATTTACGGTTCACGTTCGTGTTTGGGTCACTCAAATTGATATGTGTACCAAATTTCAACATAATCGGTCCATTACATTCGGAGCAAATTGGCTGTGACAGACGGACAGACAGACAGACAGACACGAGTCATCCTATAAGGGTTCCGTTTTTTCCTTTTGAGGTACGGAACCCTAAAAACACACTCTTTGTAAGTCTACTTAGCTATGTATTAATTTTATATTTTTAACATTCACATTATCCAAAAATCATTCAAATTTACTTCGTTATTAATATACGTAATCAAAACTTTCAAAACATTACAGTTTAAATGTAACAATATGCTTAAGTGATCAGCTCAAACTACTTCAAACAAAAACAGGCTCTTATTTATAGGTACATTACATATTTACAAAAATAAGAACGTTCCGGCTGCCATAACCTAATTAATTAAAGCTATTACTTAAACATACAAAACATCCTTGCTGTGATTACATTTCAGTATTTGGTCATACACTTCATGTTATATAAGCAATGCATAATATACGAGTGATATAAAAGCATGTGATCAAACTTACCTTGATAAAAATAATATCTGCAGTGAAACCACCGACAAACACAACATGTGCACTGAGCACTCGTCTCACTCACTCATGTCACTATAAAAAGACTGACCGAAAAAGAAAAACCCGAAAAAACCGGTTCTTATATACAAAAAAACCCGGGTTTCATATCAGTCGGTTATCCGGGTATCCAGTTTGCAAGTGCACCCAAGGACAACCCCCGGTTGGTGTAGGACTATTGCAGGATATGGAAACAAAGATATTGGACTATGGGTTTGGGTGGTTAAAATGGACTGGTTACCTAAAACTATGGAAGGACTATGGCCCCTGCCTGATCAATGTTTTATTATACACGGATAAAATGGCAGGGGGTAACTTGCACACTCAATAATGGGCCCCCGGAAACGGTCACTAGCACATAGTGACGTTGCGACAAGGGGGGCAACATATCCTGAGGTGCTCGAGGAGTGGAGAGGTATTCCACGGCTCTCAGAACAATCCCAGAGCCCGGAAGATGGTCAAGATCCCTACAAGCACTTACTGGAATACTTCCTTCCTCCGAGCACGTTTGCTCTTGCGAATCTCCACTCAAGCCGGCCAATAAAGGCAAGAATGAGGTGGGAGCTCAGTTCCTCGTCAGTGTTCACTCCAGCCGGCCAATAAAGGCAAGCCAGAGATGAGGAACATGACTTCTGGGAGATAGGGCCCGTGGGGTCGCAACTGCCCAACAGCTCGCCACATGCTGCCCTGCGGGTTTCTGTATCTCTCTTGATCTGGCTCCTCACCCTAGACATGTTCCAGTAAAGAAAACTCTACCGGCACAGACCTAGAGTTCGGAGCGCGCAAGCCCCACCGCGACGTCAACGTAGAGATACGGCGGTGGGGTTATTATTATTATTCGCATGTTTTAGTGAAATCTCCTTAGTGTATTTTTTGTTGTTAAACTATATGTGGAAGTACCTCCAACTAAACCAACGTGCCTATTTTATGGCGGGTGCTAATTAAGGGAGCTTCTTTAAAATGTCATTCTCGTCTGCAAATATATTTAGTTGTCTAATGAATTAATAGGTCAGCGACGAACTTTTAGCGTCTAATAAATGGTTTATAAGCGACCATATATTGTAAAACAAGCTACTGTTAATATGACGCAACATGGTGATAATTCTTAAGCAACTAAATTTGTGATATGTCTACTCATTGCCAGCTTCTAATAAGTGTATCAACTTCATCTATAAAATAATATCAACGTACTCTAATTTCATAGAGTCACCTTTATTTTTATACTTTAGCATAAGTAATTGATGAGTGAATCTACTATATTTGAACATAAAATTTCCTTATTATTGTCATCAAATAATGGTCAATGAAAGCTCTAATTTCATGTATTCGCCTATCTATTTATAATGTTACCATAAGTAATTGACTATTATACCTACCCAAATGAACATACAAAAAATATTGTTATCATAAACAAACATCTGCAACTCTGTGTTTGTTTGTGTTTGGACACACCTTAGGGAAAATTAAAACCAAACAACTATTTTATTTGTAAATCAGATAATTTTAATGGCAGTAGCATAGGTTTTTATGTTAAGTATTGTACTTATGTCCTAAGTTACAATAATGTAAGGCAATCAAATAATGAATAACATTGTTATTTGTCACTGAATAATCAGCGCAGGTTGTGCTTTACCTGGTCTCCCACGCTTCCTCTTTACACCATTTTTTTCTGTTTTTGCTTCTGGCGGCGGAAATGCCTATTTTGTTTGAATTAATTCTTCTTTCCTTTGATAGAAGAAGCTTGCGCGTTGGTAAACCTTATATATTGACGACTACTATGAATCAAAATGCTTATTGCGATAGGTAGGTATTATTATTATTATTTTAGGAGAAGAAAAGCAGTACCGTTTCTGCCACTTGCACTTGTGTGGTCACTGTTCTAACCTAACCTAACCTACAGTTCAGAGAAATTATTATTATTCGACTAATTGCATTTTGCTTGTTAAACATTTTCATCTCTAGTGAAAACATAAATTCCCGTATAATTCGTAAACGCGTGGACCGATTTGCATAAATGAAAGTTAATTATTAGTTTTATGCCTAGATCTATCGTTTAAAATTAAAATAATCAAAATATGTTCATAAACAAAAAACACGTTTTCAAGTTACGTAATTATATTGTCTACCGACAACAATCTCACCAAAAAAAAATTTATTAAAATATGAAAACCTAACAATTGTCATTAATGTAAACAAATACACGTGAACTCGTTGCTGCACGCACCGAATAGAGCTCGCTCATTGGTGCAAATGGCCGGTCGCGCCCCTCTGATTCCCAACGAGCGTCAGGTACACTCCCGCGCTTGTGTTGCAAACTTTCACGAAAAAAGAATATGATTTATTAATTTAGTTGTTGAATGAAAAACTTTGATTGCTAATTTTGAGGCTGGAATTTGATTTTATTAGCAGACAGATGTTGAATCTCTAAAATATATAAAGTAGCTCACTTACAACATTAGTCGCTGAGTTATCAAATCAGAAGTAAATATATTTATCGGTAGCTCGGAGTCGATATTAATTTACGCTCGTAAATTGACGCTGGTTTTTTGATATTCTGTTGGAATAGTAAAGATGATGAATTAATATAATTGAAGCTGTTCTATTAACTCGTCGCCTACACATAAAAAAAGACGCTAGGTTGCAGGTGCTAAAGAAAACTTTTGTTGCCGCACATATAATTTCCCTTTTATGGCATTACCGCCATGCATGCATCCTCATTCAGTTTGTGTACATGTTTTACTTTGTCAGTTAAGTGTTATTGGCACTTCACCGTCGATACAGTCAAATAAAATTAACAATTTTACGAACATTACATTACCTGTCAGTAGGTAAGCTTATTCTGGAGAAAGAACATAAACAGTGTCTTGAGTTAATCACAGCGACCAACTATTCTTATTATTCAAGTATTTATGGATGGAATAGTATGCCTTTGAAAAAAGGTTGGATTTTACTTTAGCCTTAAACGCATTAAAAGGCAAATCTAGCAAAGAAGAGGGTAGCTTGTTATAAAAGGTTATACCAAGCCCAGCAAATGAGATATGAACCTTATGAAGCCGGTGAAACGGAGCACGTAGTTTGTCCTTATTTCTAGTATTAACATTGTGAATATCACTGTTTTTAGTGTACTCGTATAAGTGTATACACAGTGAGAATACCAATATCTTTAAAAAAATCTCTCAGAGAAACTCTGGCACATAGCTGGTAAATTGCTCGAACAGCTCGTTATTGGAAGGACAAATATATTTTGAATATGAACCAAAAATGACACTTTAATTAATTAACACTGATAACAATTATAAAACACAACTGCACTACTGATCGCACTCGAAGATCGCTTGTTCGCTTATTCACTTCGACTGTCCCTAGTCGGGTCCTTACCGGTCTTATATAGATGTGAACGGGTGGAATAAAAGTTAGGCCATGACTGCCCTCACCCTAGGCCTGCGCGACCAGGCCTTAACTGTACTGGAAGCTCTCAGTAAGGAAGTGACTTACGAGCAGCTCCTGGAGGCATTGGAGGCTCAGTATGGCGACGCTCACCTGGAACACGTGTTTCGTGCGCAGCTCAAGGATCGTGTGCAACGCAATAACGAGTACCTGCAGCAGTGGGCCCTTGAAGTGAAGAAGCTGGTTCGCAAAGCTTACCAGTCCGTACCTGCGCTTATTGATGGGAACCTGGTGCAGGCATTCATCGACGGCATCCGCGATCTTGAAGTTAGAGCTGCTGTGAGGCTCGGTCACCATGGGACCCTTAAGGACGCCTTGGCCCATGCACTGGAGGTGGAAGCTGTGCGGCAGGATCATCGTTCCCATCGCGTCAAGGAGGTTGCAGCGGCTACAGTTCGTGACCGCAATAAAAGATACAGCCCTTGGTGCTACGGCTGTGGGGAAAGGGGCCACCTTCGATCTAGTTGCCCTAAGCGAGTTGTAAAAAGAGAAGACAGCCGATCTCCAGAGGGCACTGCGGCTAACAGCACCGCCCAGCACCAGCAGCAGGGAAACGAGTAATAGCCAGGACTGCGGGGCGGGTGCTGGCTGATGTTCAAAGAGCCCCAAGGATTTCGATCACACAAACCCGTGACGGGAATAGCCTAATCATCAAGGGCGAGGTCAACGGAACGCCTTGTAAGCTGACCATAGATACTGGAGCCTCTCGTACGGTTGTCAGTTCCCACCTTATAAGTCGGTTCCTTGGGGACTCCGCATACAACCGAGATCGCATTAATTTGGTAACAGCCACCGGTCAGCGCATACCCGTCCATGAAGAGAAGAAGATGGAGTTGAAGCTAGGCAACAAAATCTACCGGCATAATGTCATCGTGGCTGATATAATGGACGATTGCATCCTGGGCCTTGACTTTATGAGGAAGAATTGTTGCGAGATTGACATCAAGCAAGGTGTTTTGAAATGTGGACAAGAGGAACTTTTCGTGGAAGGGGCATTACCAGGAAATGTGTACAGCCTTAAGATTGTTCTTCCTCCGAGATCGGAAACGATTGTGCCGGTTAGTGTTCCTCGGATTCCTGGCCAAGCTCATCGTTGTGTACTCGTGGAAAGGGTAGACAGTGGCCTTCCATGGAAAGTGGCACGAACTTTAGTCAGAGCCACCGACTTCTCAGGGGTACGTGTGCTGAACCTTTGTGATCAGGAGCAGATTATTGACAAAGGCACACTGATTGGTACTTGCGAGGAAGTGGATTGGTTGCGTCAATGCCAATATCTATCGACTGGCACCCTCAGCGAGGATGCACCAACGAAAGTGACCAAACTTTTAGAAGACTGTCGCAGCGCTCCGTCTCAAAATGAAATGGCCAAGGCGAAGAAGATGTTACTCAACTACGCCGATGTTTTCTCTTCCAACGATGCTGACATCGGGAAAACTGGCCTAGTTCAACACAAAATAAACACAGGAGAAGAATTGCCTATCCGTCAGCGGCCAAAGAGATTGCCGGTAGCACGTGAAAAGGAAGTGGAAACCATGATTGAGGGAATGGTGAAGGATGGTGTTATTGAACCTTCATCTAGTCCATGGTGTTCACCTGTAGTGCTGGTAAAGAAGAAGGACGGCAGCATGCGGTTTTGTGTTGACTATCGTCGTCTGAATGACGTTACGAAGAAGGACAGCTACCCTTTGCCAAGAATTGATGACACGCTGGACATGCTTACTGGAGTAAAGTGGTTTAGCACGCTGGACCTGAAAAGTGGCTACTGGCAAGTTGAAATTGACCCTAAGGACAAGGAGAAAACAGCATTCTCTACAGGAAAGGGGCTATGGCAATTTAAAGTTATGCCGTTTGGATTGTGCAACGCTCCGGCAACGTTTGAAAGGCTTATGGAACTTGTACTAACCGGGTTAATTGGCGATGCCTGTCTGGTTTATTTGGATGATATCATCATCGCTCGATTCTGCTTCTCAATCCCACCAAGAAGTCACGTAACGCCATTCTTGAATAAGCACTCTATTCTCAAGATGAAGTCACGGCGTAAGTTGCACTTAGCGTGCCTACTATTTGGAGTCATAAAGTACAAGCAGCCGACCTACCTGTACAATAAACTGAGCTGGATCGCAAGTAGAAGAGAATGCGCAAGTAGGCAGTGCTCGCAGCAACTCTCCACTCAATCGCACAAGACGGCTGCTTTCAGGGGAAGTTTTAGGTACGCCGCATCGAAATGCTGGAACAATATTCCTCCGCCGATAAGGAATCTTAAATATCTTGGTACCTTCAGAGTTCGACTGCGGCAGTTTCTTATCGCCTCGCAGAAAAAACTGGGTATGACTGTTTCGAACACATCCATTATATAACTGGCTGTCGTGTTCTTCCCGAATCAATCTGTCGTTTAGCGTAACTCGTGGTCACAAACCTGTGAACAAAGGGGTATTACCTAGTAGGTAATTCAATAGGTTTTGTTTATTTTTTTTAAAAATTTTGTTGGATAATAGTTATAATACAAATGTTATTTACCTATATTTATTTATTGTAAACATACTTTAGTCTAGCCAAATTGTTATTTTATTCGCACATACGTCACTATAAATAATATAAGATTATTCATATTTCGTAATCACATCACACTATACATTTACACATATTAATTCACATAATCACATTATACATTTATAACTTTTATAATCAAGTAATATAAAAACAATCAACACATCAACGAACGAGAACTTTTCTTAATGCGAAACTTACTGCAGAATCCATAGTTGCGGGTATACTTGCATAATCCGCGCCTGTCACAATCACAACACCAATTTATTTTATATAGTCAGCTCGACGTCCGTGTGTCACTGCAGGGATCCAGCAGAATATCAGCGTCAGGTATATCTGCCTGACACATGCTGAGCTGGACTCCCATTTGGTGCAACCTTGAGACGCACACCGCACCTTGTATATTCGTTATTTAATAGAATTATGTCATGTTTGTCTGTTTAATAATATTCATGAAATTTTTAATCGTTTGTGCTCTTGTGTGTTGTGCTATGTCTTTTGTGTGCACTGAATAAATGTTTTATCTATCTATCTATCTATCTATCGTAGGAAGTACGTTTGAAGAACATCTTCAAAACCTGGAACGCGTGCTCATGAAGATCCAAAGTGCCAACCTCAAGTTGAGTCCGAAGAAATATTCACTATTCAAACGGCAAGTTAGTTTTTTGGGGTATGTAGTGTCGGAAGAAGGTATCCGTACGGATCCAGAGAAAATCGCCGCTGTCAAGGATTGGCCAGTTCGGAAAGACAAGACGCAGGACAGAGCATTTTTGGGTTTATGCTCTTATTATCGGTGATTTGTTAAGAACTTTGCGGATATAGCCAAACCCCTGCACAAGCTAACCGAGGAAAAGCGACATTTCTGCTGGGATGAAAGTTGCGACATCGCATTCCAGGAGTTAAAGGACCGATTGTGTAAAACACCTATTTTGGGGTACCCTGATGCAGGCAAGGAATTTATAGTTGACACAGACGCAAGTGAAATAGGACTTGGCGGTGTATTGTCTCAACGGAATGGTGATCAAGAGGTTGTGATAGCGTACTTCCGCAAGTCGTTGTCAAAGCCGGAAAGGAACTATTGTGTCACGAGACGGGAATTAATTGCTGTGGTAAAGTCATTGCAGCACTTTAGCAAATATCTTCTAGGGCGGAAATTCCACTTACGAACTGACCATGCAGCACTAAAATGGCTATTGCAGTTTAAAAATCCAGAAGGACAAGTTGCGAGATGGATTGAGCTACTGCAGGAATATGACTTTGTGGTCGAACATCGCAGCGGGAAATCTCATGGCAACGCAGATGCATTATCAAGAAGACCTTGTCCTGAAGACTGCAAGCATTGTACCAGGCATGAGGGTAAGGAAGTGGTACCTGTAAAGATGCTCAGGACAGACCTCAGCAGCGAGTGGAAAGAAAGCCTACAACGTGCACAGCAGGAAGATTCGGACATCAAGCCGATTCTGGAGTGGATGAAGGGCAGAACTCCTAAGCCCAGGTGGAGCGACGTCTCAGCAATGAGTTCGATCACAAAAAGCTATTGGGCTCAATGGGACAGCTTGGCGATTCAGGATGGAGTCCTGTGCCGTAAATGGGAAAATGCTCGGGGAGACAGCTGTCATTTGCAAATGATTGTCCCTAAAGCTCAAGTACCGGATGTTCTACAGCTGTACCATAATGGTTGTTCAGGAGGGAGTAAAACGGACTCTACTGAAGATACGAGAACGGTTTTACTGGGTCCACTGTCGAGACGATGTCGAGGACTGGTATCGCAAATGTACAAGTTGTGCAGCAGTAAAGCGACCTCAGACTCGTAGTAGAGGTGCATTGAAATTGTACAATGTTGGTGCACCGTGGGAGAGGATAGCCCTTGACGTTGCGGGACCGTTTCCGGAAAGTGACAGCGGTAACAAGTATTTCATTGTTGTAATGGATTACTTCACTAAGTGGCCGGAAGTCTTCGCCATTCCAAACCAAGAAGCTTCAACAGTTGCAGATAAACTAGTTCATGAAGTCTTCTGCCGCATAGTGGGCCCATACTGAAAATTTGTGGACTTAGGCAACAAAGTTCCAATATTGATGCGATTTTTTTTTATATGATGTGTTGTGATATTCCTGACAACTTTTATTCTTATAAAATTTCTTCTAAAGTTGATAGTTTGTCTTGAAAAAAATGAATTAGATTTTTTTGTATGGAGTGAATCACGTTTAATTTGTTTTCTTCAATTGTACTAATATGTTGGGTGTGTGTCGTGAGTATATGATTGCTAGGGTCATTCTATATCAATGAAAAAAAAATATTCTGCGCCGGCCATCCGTGGCATCGCGAGTAATCATTCGGTAAAAAAAAAAATATTTTGTATGTAATTTTTTACCATTTAAAATAAATTCAAAGTATATTTTTTGTGTCATTAGGCTGATCGACCTTCTCTTTATTAAATATATAGTTTTAATAGCGCATAGGTACTTATTACTAATTATTCTGGTAGAAATTTAGTTATTATTGCTATGTTATCGGTAGCACCTGCATTGTGATTGATGACTCATTGGGATATGTGGGGATCAGAGCTTATTAGAAGACCGTGGAGGATGTCCTCGTTTGTTGCTATTCTCCCCGTTTTCCAAGTGTGCTCGGAAAACGGGGAGAATAGCAACAAACGAAGACATCCTGACAACTGAATTGCTTCAGGCAACAACTCATACTGAACCTGTTTCGTTATTTTAGGCCTTATGTAGGATATGTGGGGATCTCACACTCGGAAAACGGGGAGAATAGCAACAAACGAAGACATCCTCCACGGTCTTCTAATAAGCTCTGATCCCCACATATCTTACATAAAGCCTAAAATAACGAAACAGGTTCATAATGAGTTGTTGCCTGAAGCAATTCAGTTGTTACAGAATACTGAGCCTCCCTGTGACAGTGAGATTATGAAGGAAGAAGAACGCCTCATAGCAGAGTCCGAAATTTTGTCGGACCCACTAAGCACTTCTGGAACAAGAAATAATGTGATCCGGCTCTAGATTATTCCCACAAAAGCCCATCAGGGCTAGGAATATGACAAAGAGCCCTTTTCAGGGCTACAATTACTTCACAGTTTCATATTGATCATACGTACGATAACTTATACTATAATATGCATACGCTTGATTATGTACATAATTATCAACAACTCGCCCGTACAAATTTAAATTATTTCACCTATCATTAACAAAATTAGTATAACCTGAAACTTATTACGACATTTATTCAACAATAGATAACGTGCAGTTAAAAAAATAGCACAGCCAATCGGAGACAAGCATTTTTCGGTGACACGTTTGTTATGCGCTTAGCTGAGGGCACAAACAAATGAGTCATCAATCACAATGCAGGTGCTACCGATAACATAGCAATAATAACTAAATTTCTACCAGAATAATTAGTAATAAGTACCTATGCGCTATTAAAACTATATATTTAATAAAGAGAAGGTCAATCAGCCTAATGACACAAAAAATATACTTTGAATTTATTTTAAACTAGCAGCCCGTCCCGGCTTCGCACGGGGTAGACAATTATCATTTTAAGACTCATTTTTCTACACCTTCGGTTACATTGTTCAAATTTTACCAAGGATCCCTAATTTTTTTCAAAATGAAATGTAGCCTATGTCAAATTGTAAGAATGTAGCATTCTATTGGTGAAAGAATTTTTTTAAATCGGCCCAGTACTTTTTGAGCCTATTCATTACAAACATACAAAAATAGGTACAAATCTTTCCTCTTTATAATATTAGTGTAGATGTAGATGGCAAAAAATTACATACAATATATATTTTTTTACCGAATGATTACTCGCGATGCCGCGGATGGCCGGCGCTGATTTTTTTTTCATTGATAGAGAATGACCATAGCTATCATATACTCACGCCACACACCCAACATATTAGTACAATTGAAGAAAAAAAAAAAAAACGTGATTCGCTCCATACAAAAAAATCTAATTCATTTTTTTCAAGACAAACTATCAACTTTAGAAGAAATTTTATAAGAATAAAAGTTGTCAGGAATATCATAACAAGTCATATAAAAAAAAAATCATCGCATCGATATTGGAACTTTGTTGCCCAAGTCCACAAATTTTCAGTATGGATAGATAGATAGATAGAAGATAGAATACTCTTTATTATGTACACCATAAAAATTACAGATATAAATGTAGAACTGTTACATAGGGTGTCACAATGGCGGTCTTATCGCTAAAAGCGATTATGGGCCCACTTTGTGCCGTTTTGGAGTACCCTTGGAGATTCACAGCGATCAGGGAAGGAATTTTGAGTCCCAAATATTTCAAGAAACCTGCCGAGTAATGGGTACTACTCATAAAACGAGAACAACTTCTTACCACCCACAATCGGACGGAATGGTAGAACGATTTAATCAAACATAGGAGAAAATACCTGGCAAAAGTTGTGGAAAATCGGCAACGAGATTGGGACAAGCACATACAACCGTTTTTGTTGTCATATCGAAGTGCTGTTCACGAAAGTATATCGGTGACACCAGCTTTCGCAAACTTTGGAAAAGACTTACGGCTGCCTGCAGACCTGATCACCGGAATACCACCTGATGCCCCACGCAGTATAACCGATTATGCGAATGACTTGCGGAACAAAATTAATGACAATTATGAGCACGTCAGACAATCGGGCCAGCAAATGTCTGAAAAGATGAAAACCCGTTATGACCGAAAAATGAACAATAAAGGGTTCGACGAAGGTTCACTAGTGTGGTTGCACAATCCAGTACAAAGTAAAGGAAAATCCCCTAAGCTTCAAGCTAAATGGGACGGACCGTACCGGATTGTGACAAAGATCAATGACGTAACCTACCGGATACAGAAAGGTGCAAGAGGTACTCCTAAGATCGTCCATGTGGATCGACTGGCGCGTTATTATGGGGCCGATAATGCTCGGGACGAGCGTGTCTTAGGAGGGGGCAGTGTTATGCGCCACACAAGTTTAAGTACCACTAGCGCCATCTAGTATCGAATAGCAGAACTAGTAGACTCGAGAACTTTCTTGAACTTTCGACATCTGGTCAGTAGGGACCGGTATGTACTCGAACATTCTAGATGTTTCTACAAGGTTCTGGAAAGTTCTAAGGACTATATAAGACCGGTAAGGACCCGACTAGGGACAGTCGAAGCGAACAAGCGATCTTCGAGTGCGATCAGTAGTGCAGTTGTGTTTTATAATTAGTGTGTTCGAATTGTTATCAGTGTTAATTAATTAAAGTGTCATTTTTGGTTTTTAAATCGGCAGTTTTTATTGTCACGAACCGCAAGCTCGTAACAATTTCTTTCATGTTTGCGTCCCTTTCTTTTGAAAGTATTTTTTTGCTATCTCTTTTCCTCTGTTATTAGGTAAACATAAATAGTGATGCAGCAAATCCAAATTGACCAAATCTGTTATCGATAAAGCAAAAACCTATACTATAGGTATTAATAAGAAATTTGAAAAAGAAAAAACACTAATTACAATAGAGAAAAGCTGCCCATTGCAAAGGCGAATTATTAATATCGCCACTTTAGTGTTTGATAGGATTAAAATAAAATCCAAAGTTAATAGTAGTATAATAACTTATAGAGACAAAGGTGGCTCGATATACCCTTCAGATATTGCATGCTTTATTTGTATGTAAACGCATGTTTGACAAATAAACTATCTTTATCTTCACCAACTACTACTATGCCCAATTTTGGTGCCTTTTTTTTTTGATGGCACACTAACGCCGCCTTGTTAGATGTGCAGAGTACTTCCATTCAAACAATAGTAACCATGGCAGCTCAGCTCTAAAGTACGTCCGTCTCGAGTTATGTACCCTAATCTATGACTCGTATTTAATTAGGAGAACTGAAAATATGAGTTACCTTTAATGGTCCTATACTATTTATTTCATAGTACAAACTCTATTGGACTCAAGGTGCATCATATTGGCGTAAGTGGCATAGTGTGACATCAAGTTATACTTCAACGTAACAATTTCATGAGTATTTTATTAACAAAACTGAAAATATTAGTGCTTTTTATGCCCTTATCTGGTCTATTTTATAGTTTGAACACTATCTGGACTCAAGTTACGTTACGTTTGCGTAGGTGGCATAGTGTGACATCAAGTCACACTTCACTGCAGCAATGTTACGACTATTTTATCAATAAAAATGAAAATATGGTTTAATTTACGGTCTTTTTTAATTCATAGTGTAAACAGTATTTGGACTAATGTTGCATCATGTGGGCGTAGAGTGGCATAAGAAGAAGAAGAGAAAAGAAGAGCCATGCATAAAATATACGTGCGAACTACGTAAGCGGAACGATCGGTTTGAAGATTGCAGCGAACAAGAATTCACCAACACTGGTAAAACGCATAATTCAGCAATTTTATTGGCTATTCTAATAATGCCCTAGAACTAAACAAAGGAGCTTCCCGTAAAAGAAAAGCCGTAAATAACAAAAATAGCTATTCTTCGAAAAATAAGCTAAGACAAGGATAAGGATGTAGCTTCAACTAACAGCGTATGGACAGACGGAAACAAAAGCTAAAGCTAATTGTTGCACAGTTTATCACTCACCATGCACTCAAAAAAATTAGATTATTATTTGCATGTGGATACTTTCTGAACTCTTAGAAAAGTTATTCGGATTTTTTAAATAAAGAAGCCAAGACAGTCAGTGGCAATCACACAATCAGTTTTGCAAATAAAGTACTCGTAACATTTATAATAGTGGAATGCGATTTGATGTCACATCACACTATGCCACTTACGCCAAAATAATGCAACATGAGTCCAAATAGTGTTTACACTATGAAACAAAGAAGGCCGTAAAATAAATCATATTTTCATTTTTATTGATAAAATAGTTGTAATATTGCTGTAGTGACGTGTGACTTGATGTCACACTATGTCACCTACGCAAACGTGACGTAACTTGAGTCCAGATAGTGTTTAAACTATAAAATAGTAATTTTAACTGAAAATATAAGAAGCACTAATATTTTCAGTTTTGTTAATAAAATACTCGGTGAAGTGTGACTTGATGTCACACTGTCACTTACGCCAATATGATGCACCTTGAGTCCAGAGTATGTACAGTCGCGGAATGAAAAGGTTGACCAGTTTTCAAATAAATTCATTTACGCGTTGCAAGCACATGTTACCTTTTTAAACTGTGTAACAGACGAGAGTGTTGTATTGAAAATTATAGTAAACTGTTTGACAACAAAGTTCAAATTTACTTAGGCGAATGTTCCTTGACTATCAATAGTTGAACAAGAACCTTTTTATTAGTTTGTTCTTGCCATTACGTTGTGTCAAGTTTGATAAATCTAATTACATCCTCTTCGCTTTTAATGATTAAAACTATAAATGTGAATAACTGTTCCTGTCAATGTCAAATGTCATTGCCATTTTTTTTCATTCATGCAGTGAAATGACATTCATTATGACGGAATTTGTCATACTCGGTCGATAAAGCAGATACTGATAACCTAAACGGCGCAAGCAAAAACAGATCTTAAGGTGGTCAACCTTTTCATTCTGCGACTGTACTATGAAATAAATAGTATAGGACCATTAAAGGTAACTCATATTTTCAGTTTTCCTAATTAAATACGCGTCATAGATTAGGGTGCATAACTCGAGACGGATGTACTTTAGAGCTGAGCTGCCATAGTAACTATTGTTTGAATGGAAGTACTCTACACATCTAACAAGGTGGCGTTAGTGTGCCATCAAAAAAAATAGGCACCACTCGTCCATACATTTCAGGCAAAGCCCTTTGTCGTCGTTCTGAAATAACCATAAAAGCATACCTTGAAAAAATTTCAAAAAACCAAAAACGCAAAACCAACGTCCTGGTCAATAATACTTTAAGCATTTTCATTGGCGAGGAACTATTTCCTAATATAAGTAACCATCAATTCCACTCTGAAGTAACCAATCATATAGTCAAAAGATTCATTTAGACGATTAGGTTTCATTCTGCGCAATGCTAAAGATTTCACCAGCATAAGCGCTATTAAATCTATTTTCAATGTACTTGTTCGCAGCAAACTAGAATTCAGTGCATGCGTCTGGAACCCGCATGAAAAGAAGTACACTTTACTTTTAGAAAAGGTACAAAAGGCTTATCTTAGGTATATATATAAACGTTTTAATGGATATTATCCGTTTATGTACCCTTCGAACTTTCTTTTAGGTTGTTTAGGGTACAATTCTCTCGAGGTTAAAAGAAAAAATTACCAAATTATTAATATGTGCAAGATCCTTCACGGAAAAATAGATGCTCCTGAACTACATGACGAATTGTCCCATCTTTTTGCTCGAATAAACTATAGCCGTAACAGGAGGCACAGATTGTTCGCCGTGCCTTGGAGTCGAACCGTCGCTCGAGCCCAGTCTCCTGTCCCTCGCACACTGACTGCGCTCAACGCTCTCTTGGACGCTAAGCCTGACTGTGATGTGCTCGCGGATGGATGGAAGAAGATCTTGTCAGTATGTCTGGAGTATTGTGAGATGAGCGTATGACTGTCGAGTAGTTGTATACTTTGTTATTATCCTTAAATAATGTGTTTAAGTGTCTTTGTTAACTAATGTAATTGGCCTTGGCCGTTTTATGTTAAATAAATAAATAAATAGTGGATTTGTCAATAAGTGATATGCACAAATTATATTTCCACAAGGCTAGCTTTTCTTACAAAGTCTGCTCAACACAAACACTGTTCGGAAGATTCAGACAAAGTTAATACATTTAAAATGATTAACGTATCAGTGTTTTTTATTGTCCAAAAATTAGGTATATTTTAATCCACACAGAAAATTTCGCTCTTACGAATAGGACGCGACTGTCGCAGCAGTGGGAATACTATAAGCCATTATTGTATTCTATAAATAATTATTTGATTTCAGAATTTAGTCTTATTTTTGAACTATTGGGTACAATATATGAAACAACCTCTGAAAAACAATTTTTTTTAAAATAAATACGGAAAGAATTTTGATATTTTCTTTTTATTTTTAACATTTTATGTTATTACTTTAATACATATATAAATTACATTAAGTGCATGTTAAAATACTATTAAGAAATAGGAAGGTAAAACAGCCACTTATTTAACAAAAATATCGATACCTTCGTGTTTTATTTAAACTTGCTCCATCCCTAGTAATACGTAATGACCTTGGTAGGGCCAATCAGAACGCAGTACCCCGCTTCCTCATACCTCAGCTAGTTGACAGAATTGTTTTGATGCGTTAGATCAAGCATGAGGCGTCTATAGGCTATATGGTCGTTGGCTAGAAGTAAACAACACTGAATTAAAAAGTGAAAATTAACTTTACTTTCGGAAGGCGATGGCAAAAAACGAAAATAAAGAACCAAAGACACCGACTTCCGAAACTTAAGTTATTTTTCACTTTTTAGTGTTTCTATTTTTGGAAGTCAGTTGTTATTTATTTTTGGTTTTTGTATAAATGTTTTTATTAAAAAAGTCTACTTAATATTATTTCTGAAGCAAAGTAAAATGTTTATTAAAGACAAAGTATAATAAATACATGTTTTTGTTTTAATTCATTCATTGTCAGAAACAATCATAAAATGGATGTTACCAAACATACGCATTTGGAACGCAGTGTTATCTGCGCACGAGTCACGCGGCGGCAGGCGGTGTCATTGCGCTCATTTAGCTGGACGCACGCTAATTGATGGTGTTGGAGCGGTAACATGTATGCGGCACACAAACAACAAAAGAATGATCATCAAATATCGTTCATGAAACACTGATTAATGTTAGAGCCAAAACAAACAGTAATCAAACGCGTTATGCTAATTGTGTGATTAGTGAGATAGTCACAGAAATATTAACTGAAATCACGCGCGTTTCGTGTGATGCGGAAAAAAGAAAAGTTTACAAACTCTAGTCAAAATTGCTTACAATAGTAGTGACAATAAAAAAAAGCAACATGGTTTTCTTTTGATAACATGGTGTAATGCAAATAATGTTTTACTTTTTATAAAATACAGTAAGTAATTAACATTTTTATATAGAGGAAACAGAAAGCCACATACCTATATGACGTTATATGAGGATATTGACTAACTGTAGGCTATTCCCTACATTTATATATTATTTATTATTATTATTTATTCTGCCTTATTTCCTACAATTTGTTGTAGCTCACTATCCTTACTAATATTATATATGTGAAAGTAACTTTGTCTGTCTGTATGTTACGTTTTCACGCCTAAACTGCTGATCCGATCGTCATGAAATTTGGCAGAGATATAGCCTGGGATATGGAGAAGGACATAGGCTACTTTTTTACGCGATAATCGACATACACGCGGGCGGAGCCGCGGGCAAAAGCTCAAAAGTCAAAGTCAAATAATTTATTTCAAATAGGCACGAAGATGCACTTTTGAGCGTCAAAAATTACATGAATAGTTAATTGATTCTAGTTGCGCCTTCCAAAATGTAGTTATGTATGGAGAAGAATGGGCAAGAAACTCCATACTTACTCTTTTAAAATGTTAACAATAGTTTGTATACATTAATTAATATTTATAGGTGAAGACGATGTACCTAGAATAAAAAAAAAAAAAAAAAAAAATCAAAATTACTTACCACAATTGGTAAAAAGAATGAAAAGTGAAGTAATAACAGAAAAATTAATAAATGCGATAGGTACATGGTGCTCACATATTTACAAACATTGTATATGGTTTCCCAAAAAAAAAAACAACATACAATAAGTCAGTGTGTGAGTTAAAATATTAATCACAGAAAATAAAATTAATATCATAAAAATTATAAATTATACAGTTAAATTAGCAACCAGTTTGATTTTGTCTAGACTCTAAATTGTCCTATGGAGCAGAACAATACAACACAACCATACAACCACAACCATAACAGAAAAATTAATAAATGCGATAGGCACATTTAATTGTAATATATCAGAAGGTATTTTATTGTAACATTTAACACAGTACCCCATAAAAGATGTATGTACCTTAGATAATCTGAAAAATGGTTGATCTATTTTATCTTTATTTCTAGTATTAAAGTTATGCCTATCACTGATTTTATTAAAAAGATGTAGATTTTTTCTTACATACATAATATTTTCATAAATGAATTGGCAAGGTACCGTCATTATATTAATCGTTTTAAATAGTTCTCTAAGAGATTCGCGGCGATGTAGATTATAAATGGCTCTGACAGCCCTCTTTTGTAAAATAAAAATGGATTCAATGTCGGCAGCCCGACCCCACAGTAAAATGCCATACGACATAATGCTATGGAAGTAGCTAAAATAAACTAAACGCGCGGTTTCTATATCTGTTAACTGTCTTATCTTTCGAACAGCATACGCGGCCGAGCTTAGCCGCCCCGCAAGAGATGTTATATGAGGTCCCCATTGTAATTTCTCATCTAGCGTGATTCCTAGGAAAACCGTTTGATGAATAAATTCCAGTTTTTCTCCGTTCAATATGATGTCACATTCGCTACTTCTAACATTAGGTAACTTAAATCGAATGCATTTGGTTTTTTTATTATTTAGTACCAAATTATTTACGGTAAACCAATTTTGGACCTGAAGAATAGAGTTATTCACGTCGTCAAGTTTTTGTGCCCGTCGATCTATTTTAAAAATCAATGATGTGTCATCTGCAAATAACACCATCTTCGGTTGATTTTGAAGTAATTGGGGTAAATCGTTAATGTAAACTAAAAAGAGGAATGGACCCAATATCGAACCTTGAGGAACGCCCATTTTCATTTCAGACCCTAATGAGTTTACGCCGTTTACCTGAACTTTAACCTTCCTATCCGTCAGGTATGATCTTAGTAAATCAAGAGCGGTATTCTTAATTCCATAGTGCTCCAGTTTCAGCAGAAGTATCTCATGGTTTACGCAATCGAACGCCTTAGAGAGGTCGCAAAAGATTCCAATGGCATCTTGTGCTTCTTCCCAAGCGTTAAAAATGTTCTTTATTAGGGTGACACTGGCGTCAGTTGTACAACTCCCCTTGGTGAAACCATACTGTTGTTCATGAAAGATGGAGTTTTTATTAAAGTGACGTAACATTTGATTGAGCATCAACTTTTCAAACACCTTACTGAGAACTGGAAGAATTGACACAGGCCTATAATTGTAAGGTTCCTTACTATCACCGGATTTGAACAATGGAACTACTTTACTGTGTTTCATGAGATCTGGAAAGACTCCTTGTTCTACACTGGTGTTAAATATGAAAGCTAAATAGGGCGCAATGGTTTCGATAATAGACCTACAGACTTTTACAGACATTCCCCAACGATCTTCTGTTGATTTAATTTTAAGATCTTTAAAAGCTTTTATAACAGCCTGGGGGTTTGTATGTTGAAACCTGAACTCCAAAGGGCATGCCTTTACATTATTTCTAAGTAAAGCAGCAGAAAGCGCAAAAAAAAACAGAAAGCTAGTTATTTATAAAATAGGATTCAGATTTAAAGTGGATTAGAAGATAAATATTTTCATAGCCATGTTACATAGCCCACAACAGCAGGCGGCGAGTCTGTCTCACTTAGTACAAAGCATACTCACTGCTTCTCCGCGCTCCTTGCTCACAACTCGCTTCTCCTCCATGTCACACTTGTTGCCGAGGATCATCTTCTCCACGTCTTCATTCGCGTGCTGGAATGACAATGTTCACTGATCACTATTTAAAACATACAATGACCTTGCTCATGTAAAAACTGAACTATAAAAGCAAAGGAGCTGAAATCCTAAGTACTTACTATTTTCACAATGGTTACTAAATCAGCTTAAATACATGAATGATTTACTAATTTTACTATATAATAAATGTGGATGCTAATATTAAACTTATCACAAAATATAAATATTTACTTAACTAACTTATATAATAGGCATACAAAATATTTATTTTATAATATAATTATAAGCAAAAAAAAAAAATGTACAGAGGCGGACTTAATGTCATAGGCATTTTCTACCAGTCAACCCTTGGGTGATGCAGAGACAAACAGTAGTAGGTGCAATAGAAAATATAATAAAAATATGATGTCATGCTTAAAATTGTAGGGATATAATAATAATTGTATATTTTTGTGGCCTATGAACAAGTCTCAATTAGAGATTGTGTTTACATCATGGTGACATGCAGCTGATTAAAATATGTACTGTTGTAAGTAGCATGTTTCATATTGTTGGATTTACAATGAAGTTCAATTTATAAATGTTTAGGTTTATTAGAAGATTTGAAAAAATCAAATGTTCTGCATACAGTATGTTGTGAGGAAGGTTATGGAATACTAGTTGTGTAACATGATCATGGTTATGGCGTAACTATATGAGTGTTAACACAGAGATCATTTACTGCTCCACAATGTGTTGTACCTGCAGCGTGTCTAAGACTACTTACCTCGTCTATATTCCGTAACCATTTGACAATGTCATCAAATGTTTTCTCGTTAGTGATGTCGTACACGAGCATGATGCCCATCGCGCCGCGGTAGTACGACGTGGTGATGGTGTGGAACCTCTCCTGGCCCGCCGTGTCCCATATCTGAAGCTTTATTTTTTTGCCGCGGAGCTCCACCGTCTTTATTTTGAAGTCTATACCTACAAGTCATGACAACACACAATTTAAGTAAAATATTGTGTTGTAATCACGTATCACGAAACATAATCTACTATGGTACATCATATTCAGAACTAGGTAATTAAAAATTAAACACAAAAAAAAATCATTTTTTCTAGGCAAGGCTTCAGTGGGTGATACAAAAATACAAAGGTGGTTCATACCGATCGTAGATATAAACGTCGTTGTGAAGTGGTTGTCTGAAAACCTGAACAATATACATGTCTTGCCTACGCCGGAGTCACCAATGAGAAGTAGTTTGAACAACAAGTCGTAGGTTTTCTTAGCCATTTTACTATATTTTACGCTTATGTTAAAAACGATAAAAACCCAAAATCATCCAACCTCAAGATATGACAGTACTTTTCAAAAGTTGCCGTGTAGACAATAAATGATGTAATTTTCATATTTTTTTTAGCTAGAAACATTATAAGTTTTGAGCAAGTAACAGACATGCTACCAAGAACGTTTGGTGATATTAAATTTAGTCCTTCAAGTTTTAGCAATGGCACTGACCTCAGTGAGTAATGGTCATGTAATTAAGTTGTGTTTGTGTTGCTTCGATTCGATTAAATCGTCAAATACATAAATTGATCTTCATCGAATTAGTGAATCTGATATTGTTATTGTGGCTTTTATAAATCAAAGTCGGGTTATTTACACCATTTATAACTCAAGAACGGCTGGACCGATTTTTATGAACTTGGATTTGTTGGATTTATCTCCGCCCCGAATAGCAGAATAACTATTAAAACATGCGAAAATTTCACGATCAAAAATTATGTAGAAAATTCATTTTCTCATACATTTTGTACAGAACGGTTTTTTTTTAATACAAAACTTGATGATATCTTGAGAACGTATTGGGTAACGGGGGACCAAGAAATTTCAAGTTGCGGGCAGAAGCTATAATATTATAAAGAGAGTGAATTTTGTGAGTTTTAATATGAAGAGAGAGAGCGAATTTTCTGAGTTTGTGTACATGTGGAGGGTAATCTCCGGAAACACAGCTCAGTATTGAAAATAAAATCGCCGTTTGAAAGGTACGGTAGCCAGCACTTCAAGTTACACCGTACATTATTATTGGAAAATTATTATTATTATTTCTCGAGACCCTGGGGTCCAGGACCTTTGGAAGGCGTACGAGGAGCCGAAGTCAACTCTTAGAGGCCCGCTATCGGCGTTCATAGATTTATTAGACGTTGACACGTCAAAACAACAAACAATTCAAAAATAAAATTATTAAAATAAGCTGTGGCAGCTAAGAGATGACCAATCCCAATAGTGTTCTGTGGTCCCAACTGACGGCGCCCGTTCACAAATATGACGCATGGATTAGCAACATTCAGCTCAACCATTTTTAAGGGAGCTAGATGATCCAACACACGCGCTGCCATGCCATTATTTCTGTATTTATAGGTAACTAGCTTTTGCCCGCGGCTTCGCCCGCGTGGATGTCGGTTATCGCATAAAAAAGTACCCTATGTCCTTCTCCATATCCCGGCTATATCTCAAAATTCTAACATAATATTAATTTTAATGTGACTCACTATGTGAATAGAAACCGAAACAAATGATTTAATATAATAAAAGTACTTATATTCTGAACGTGAATGAGTCTTTACTTAGAGATAACAAACACAAAATCAAAATACGAAATTTCACTCAAATTCTCAAAGCAATCAATTGTACCAAATTACAACACGAAATAGAAGTCCGACACAAATGATAATTTTAAAATAATTCACGTAAGTACCAACAATGTGAAAACAAAACGAAATCCTCCGAAATGTCGCATGATACACCATTTGTGCTGATAGAACGCTCGAAATATATAATGAACACCATTGGTGCATAACTTTTCTCATGGTCACGTTCGCAATTGGACGAAATATTTGACATTTATTTTGTACTTGCAACACGATCTGGCTGTAGAATTCGAATAATCGACTAATACTTGACCGGTTGACATTTTAGCGGGAACACCACTAAAACAAAATACGTCTGTACTCTGTGGTCGTGTGGCGGTGTGGTGCGGTGCTTAATGTAAACATTCATCAAGGTTATATATACGTGCGTAAAGATTCAATGAGAAAACGGTTTAATCTTTGAAGAATCTTATACAGAATTACTGAGAAATAAGTGTAGATTTCGTATTGAGTGTTAGTTTATCGAAAAGTGATAAATATGTCAGTGAAAAAGTAACGAAAGTTTTGGAATGCACAAATTTTGATCATAAGGCCACCGTGTTTAGTAATGTTTTTATGATAAATATTCTTGTATACTATTTGAAATACACATAAGTAGCTAGCTTATTTATCTACGAACATAATTTGGCTAATAGCTACCAATATTATAGCGTATTGTTATCGTAATCGTATTTCCAAGAGTAAAATTCGGCAAACAAATACCTACAAAAAGTCAATAAAATGGATATAGTATGTTATCCTTAAGAGATAGACATATGCCACCACGGACTTTTCTGAAGACCTATAAAAGATACACAATTCCACCATACATTATTTTGTTATATCTCAAAGGGTTTAGACAGCGTTTTCGTTGAAAGCTCCCAGACGGCTTATTTTTTTCCGACACCTCCAACAAATATCGTTAATTCATACAAAAATGCATACAAAAACATAACAAATTATATACTAAAACCTTCCTCGAGAACCAAGCTATCCATTGGTGAAAACAGCATGAGAATCGGTGCAGTAGTATTTGAGTTTATCGCGAACAGACAGACAGACAGACAGACAGACAGACAGACAGACGCGGCGGAGGACTTTGTTTTATAATATGTAGTGATAGTACGGTGGCTAGCACATCAAGCTACACGAAAATGTCAAATTTCTCCAAACGATTGATGAAGAAGAAAATGATGAAGGCTAAGTTCAAAATCGAATGAGATAATCTGACAGTTTGTGGTAACTTGATGTGCTGGCGACTGTACAATGTAAAAAACATAGACATAGAAAACTATAGACCACTGCTTGGCGTGTCGCTGTAAGGGACAGAAAATCAAGGTACTTGAAACTTTAGGGTTACCCACTTTAAAGTGATTTTACCTCGAATGTTCTTCAATGTTCAGATGTTTTTCAATCTCTATTATCTACTTTGTACAAACGCACAGGGTTTATAAATAGAAACAAAACATCTATAACCAAAGTCTGAAATTCAGATCATTTATTTAAACAAAAGGGATAACATATCAAAACAAAAATACTTCGTAATGGTTATTCATATAAAATGGCGGAAACAAAAGGTGCCATTTTCTTTTAATTACTGATTTTAAGAAATAATAACTATAAAATAATCATACCGTAATTATTATTATAAATTTTTTAACAAAGTTATTAAAAAAGGAGTTTTTCTGGTATAAAATATTTTATGGTACTGGTAACAATGCAGGAGATCCAAACATTTTCAAATTTTTTACATGTTCAACAACACTAATAGTACAACTCTCATTCATAGATTCATATCGTAAGTAGCATATCTTGCCACATTTTGGATGAAAACTGTTTTGAGTGGAAATCGATTTTGGGAGGCCTACCTCTAGCAGTGGAATTAAAAGGGCAGATTATGGTGCCGATTCCCTTGTTCACAAACTAAACTAAATTTAAGTTCAGTGCACCTTTTTCTTTCTATTTCATTAGAAAAGGACAGAAGATAAATTTTAGTTTAGTCCTGTCAAATTAATCAGCTCTTGACGTAAATTGACGTAATTTTAGTCGGCAAGTTTTTAATCACGTCTAAACTTGTATGGAGTAGTGACAGGCGCTGATTAATTTGACAGGACTAAACTAAAATTTATCTTCTGTCCTTTTCTAATGAAATAGAAAGAAAAAGATGCACTGAACTTTAATTTAGTTTAGTTTGTGAACAAGGGAATCGGCACCTATGACGATCATAATGCCGTGTCTCCGACAAACTACACAAAACATTGTTTGGCAACGGTATTTTGTTTGCATAGTTCTAAAAATTATTTCATTTAAATTTTATACATGACTATTTACAAAAAAAAAAAAAGTTAAAAGGCTTTGCACCACTGTCCTGTCATTTTGGCAGTGACATTTCTTGACATTACTTTAGATAGATAGATAGAATACTCTTTATTATGTACACCATAAAAATTACAGATATAAATGTAGAACTGTTGCATAGGGTGTCACAATGGGCGGTCTTATCGCTAAAAGCAATCTTTTACAGACAACCTTTGGATGGATCAAAAAGTAGAAGGAGAGACAATACTGCAGGTATTTAGTGGTGTACCACTTACATATATACAATAAATACATATACACAAAGCATATAGATACTTATCCATATAAATATATATATATATATACACACACAATAATAAACATGATACAAGAGCAAGGAACTTTAAGTAATGATGATGTTTAAGGAGAGAGGAAGTGATTTTTAACCAAAATTTTAAAAGTGGACAAATATTGAGCACGCCTTATCGAGACGGGCAAGGCATTCCATAACCGTACTGCTTGAACTGTAAAAGACTTGTCATAAAAACTAGTGGAATGCATTGGCATCTCTAGTCTCAAGTTTTCCGATGACCTCAGATATCTATTATGTGTGTCATGAAGGAACTTGAAACGTTCTTTAAGATAAGAGGGGGTTTTAGGATTGAATAGAATACTGTAGAGCTGAAATAAGATATGAGAATTCCGGCGAAGACGTATGGGAAGCCACTTGAGCTTTGTACGAAACTCAGAAATGTGATCATATTTGCGCAGGCCAAATATAAATCTAATGCAAAAGTTTTGAAGTCGCTCAAGTTTATCTAGTTGTGCCTCAGTAAGATCAAGATAACTGACATCAGCGTAATCAAGGATGGGAAGTAACAGGGATTGTGCAAGCGCAGTTTTAGTGGCAGTTGGAAGAAAGTTCCGCAACCGTCTCAGGGACATACCAGATGCAAAAATTTTGCGACTTACTTCCTGTAACTGGGGACCCCAAGAAAGATGTTTGTTGATCAAAACTCCAAGGTTCTTAACCTTTTCGCTTACTGGAATAGCATTTCCGTTAAATTGAACTTGGGGAAGCTGCGACCAGTTTATTTTGGGGGTCATCCTTGAGCTGCCAACAACAACGACCTGAGTCTTCGATGGATTAACCTGCAAGCCATGTGCCTCACTCCACTCGCAAATTGAACATAAATCCTTGTTTATGACATAAATTAGTAAGTATAAGTCAAAATAGTTTATTAGGATAGGAGTTCTTTCACCTGCGGGAAAAAGAACATTTAAAGAAAACATGAGATACAGCATAAAAAATATTTTTATCTCCACTTTCATTCATCATTCCCGTGATTTTGGTTTGGCGGGAAATCTGAAAGTTTTTAACACTTTAATACCTACTACAAATACAATATTTTAAACTATAAATAAATACTAAAAGGTAAAGATGTAATATTACGTCCAGTGAAAAGTGGAACAAATTTGCTGCCAGCGCTATACATAAATAAAAAAAAAAAATAGCTTTTATTAATTCCTTACATTGTTTTTTTAAGTATGTTAGTGTGTTATTAATGAAATAAAATCTTAATCTTAACATATTTTGTTAGTATTTTGTGTTAGTATCTTCACTTTTTATGTTTCCTCTATGTAAGGACCGCCTGAGGCGGTAAAAGCCTCCTCCAAATGTTTCCAATCGTGGCGTTGTCTGGCTGTTCTTGCCCTTTCTATAATTTATATTTATAATTTTCCAGATATTTTCACAATGTCGTCCTCCCACCTTTTGAAAGGTCTGCCTCTCTTTCTTTTCATATTTCTGGGGGTCCAGTTTGTCACAACCTGGTCCCATCTTTGTGGTTCTAGTCTTTGAATGTGGCCTGCCCATCTCCACTTAAGTTTAAGTATCTGCTTAATCACATCCCTCGATCTTGTACTTTTCTTAATCAATGAAGTTTTCACTCGGTCTCTTAGTTTTATGTTCATAAAACTACGTTCCAGTCCTCTTTGGCACGTTCTTATTTTGTTTTGTTGAATTTTTGTTAACGACCAAGTTTGGCATGCATAAGTGAGGCATGGTATTAAGCAGATGCTCATTGCTTTTGATTTCAGACTAGGTGGCAACAAACTTTAAAAAATTTCCTTCATGGCCCAATATTTATTCCATGTGTTCTTTATTCTTGTGTTTATTTCCTTTCCACTACAAGCCCTAAATGACATGACGTGGCCGAGGTAGGTGTAGTCGTCCACATATTATAACGGTATAGAGTTGATAGTCATAGGAACTCTACGCCAGCGCTATACATACACTCTAATAAAGCATTCATCTGAAATGATTGATGAACGTAATTTATTTTATTGGCGTACAATTTTCCCCTGAAATGGGGAAGTATCCGAGTAAAAAGTAGGCAGTACTGAGCTTGGAGGTTATGTAAAGAATAATAAATAATAAAAACATAATTCAGTAGTCAAGTAGGCAAAATCATAATATACTTATGCTAAATAACCATATGCGTTTATTAGTGAATCACTATAGTGACAAACTTATATTTTTTTGACACCAACACTTTTGATGAGAAATTAAAATCGACTAGGGGTACTGCGTATTTGCCTATTAGTTTTAGACAATGATCTTATATAGGACTAGATCAGCAATGTGCGGCACCAACGCATTACTACGTCGTATATGTCCACAGGCATATCTGACTTCAGTTGTCAACTTAACGTCAAGTGAACGATAGCTTAAGGATAAAAAATATCAAAATGGTGAAATGTGCGGTTAAAATTTGCATGTCACGGTCTGAAAAGATTAATAAAGCAAGTGGTGTTACATTTCACAAGAAAGTTTGCTAAATTTTCTTCAGATTATCCAAAAAAAACATTAAAAGACGAATTACATTAATTTATCAAACATTTTATTGCCATCAGGGTTACCAGTAAAAACGATTTTGATTTTGCCAGACTGTTGGGAGTTTAGTGAATGACGAATGTATGTTCCTGTAAGCCTAAATTATTATTATAGTCTGGGCCTCAAGTCTGCTATTACAACAGTGTCAGAATGGTCTCGCCATTGTGAGTATTTGACAATGTTTGTACTGCAAATCTGTCAAAAACTCATAATGAAGAGACCATTCTGACACTATTGTAATAGCAGACCTGAGGCCCTGTTTGGTTTAAACATACTGTGCAGTACCCAATCATTTACTAAATAGAAAATTAACACATTCACGTGTATTTCGAAGGTTTTAACTTAATGAATCACCACTTTTTACAAAGAATAATAATTTTATTGGCAATGAATAATCTTAGACGTAAAGTGAGGTTATATTTTTAAACGTAAAATTCTAGACTCTTTATGATCACATTGTGTTAAACAGTGTTGTGCACTGACTGGACACTGACAGGTCCACTCAATCTGTGGTTCTTTCATCAAAAGCCCACTTCAGACACCAATAAAAAACTTATTACAAACTACTACTCACAGAAATAAAATCATTTATCATTTGCGGCTTCGCCCGCGTGGATGTCGGTTATCGCGTAAAAGGTAACCTATGTCCTTCTCCATCCCAGGCTATATCTCTGCCAAATTTCATGACGATCGGTTCACCGTTACTTCACATTTATAATATTAGTATGGATAAATGATTGTCACAAACATTGAAATAATATCATTCCATTATAAACAATAGTTATTTGACACAATCTTAATAGTTTTGAAATATAATATTTACGTTTACGCACATTTTTTTCTTCTTCCATGTATCAAATTATTCAATTTCTTTCAATATTTAATCTATTGAAAGTTCCATAATACAATCTTTCATAGTAGGTAATTGATTCAATAAAAAATATCTTTATTAATTCTGGGGTAATGACGTTGATCGTTGGCAACTCGGGCTGTTTTTCCGATGACGTGTTAGTGATTTTGCAGGGACGAGGAATATTAAACTTCTTGATAAATGCACTTGTTCTTTTTATTTCTTATTTCCACATTTTACAATCCTTTTTCCGACAGACATGTTACCATAAACTTACAACTAACTTCTTAAATCATAGATAATAAACTAAGTAATTTGGAAGTGGAACATTGTCCTTTACTCAACACTCTCCCTCAATGTTACAATCTTCCAAACCCAACAAAGTAACAAACTTTCTAAATAAATGAGTAGACAGAGGCTTAGTCATTAAATCTGCTAACTGATTATTTGTCGAAATATAAATCACCTTTATGAGTCCCTGTTCTACCTTTTCCTTAATAAAATTATATTTTATATCCATATGTTTGAGACGTTTCTGATCAGGATTATTAACAGTCTTTAAAGTACTCTGATTATCTTCAAAAATAGTTACATGTTCCAAGTTAACATCTACATCTTTAAGTAATTTAATTAACCAGCAAGCCTCTACAGAACTTTCACACAAAGCTACTAACTCAGCCTCAGTAGTACTTAACGTCACAGTATTTTGTTTTTTTAGACTTCCACGAAATAGTATTACCATAAAGTTTGAAAACATAACCACTAGTGGACTTTCTGTCCATGCTTCTAGCAAAATCAGAATCAGCATATCCTACTAAAGTTAATTTATACCAATTGTAATATTAATAATAATTAATATTACAATTGGTATAAATTAACTGATAATTAAGTGTTTGTTTTATATATCTAAGAACTCGCTTTAAAGCTTTTACAAGTTTTACACTAGGTTTTCCTTGAAATCTGCTCAAGTATGAAACAGCTGTAGCTAAATCTGGTCTAGTGCTAACCATACAATACATTAAAGATCCTATTAGTGATCTACAATGGTTTTCTAATGTCATATCTATATCAGTGTTTATGTCTAGTTGTAAATTAGGATCCATAGGTGAGTCCATACCCTTACAATCTTGCATACCATATTTCTTTAAAACATTTTGTAAATACTTAGTTTGATTAAGATAGATCTGTCCATTTTGTTTTAGTATAGAAATTCCCAAATAAGTTAAATTATTACTTCCCATATCTTTCATTCTAAATTTTTCTGACAAATAGCCTTTTATTTTTTCTATTTCTTTAGTGTTAGGCCCAAAAATTAACAAATCATCGACATAAATTAATAAGTATATATCTTTCTTATAATACAAACAATAATCATTGTTAGATCTCTCAAAACCATAAGTAGTTATAACTTCGTTGAATTTCTCATACCAATATTTGGGAGATTTCTTTAATCCATATAGTGACTTATTTAGTTTTAGTACATGACCATCTGGTATATTTAAACCCTGAGGTGGCTTTAAGTATACATCTTCATCTATCCTTCCATAAAGAAAAGCTCCTTTGACATCCATTTGATGAATATTATAGTCTCTGTGTGCTGCTACTGACAACAACACTCTTAATGTTTGCAGTTTCAAAACTGGTGAGTAAATGTCTTCTAAATTTTCTTTTTGCTGAAATCCTCTTACTACCAACCTTGCTTTATATATTTCCTTGTCTCCAATTTCTTTTCTAGTCAATATCCACTTGCTATCTATTAACTTCTTATTCTCTAGTTTAGGTACTATCTTCCATGTTTCACTCTCTTGTAGGACTTTCATTTCTTCTGATATAGCATTTTCCCATTGTTGTTTATCTTCTCTGTTCTGTATCTCTTCAAAACATTGTGGTGTGTCAGAATGAATCGTAAGTAAAGCATATAATATATCTCCTGTATCTTCATTATCACCTAACTGGTAATCTGCCTGCCATTTAGGTTTTCTTGTATTTCTTCTAGGTCTCTCGTTGTTTGCCAACTCCTTCTCAATCTGACTGTCTTCTATTTCTGGCTCTGCATCTTCATAAACTTCTGTGTTTTCTTCTCTGCATAACCCTGTATTCTGTCTCTCTTGTGTGTTCTCTTCTGTCTTCTTCTCTGTTATTCTCTTGCCTTCTTCCTTTTTATTTTCAGGTGATTTCCTTCTTTCTTCGGGTGCTTCATCTTTTTCTTCTACATCTTGGTAAGGTAAGTAAATTCTTGGTACATATTTTTCTTTAGGTTTTTCATCAAATATTACATTTCTTGCATGTACTGTCTTTTGTGTTTCAGGATCGAGGAGTATGTAACCTGCTGGAGCATATCCAATCATAATCATCTTACGTCCGGTGTTATCAAGCTTCTGTCTGCACTCTTTTGGTACATAATTATATGATAAGCTTCCAAATACTCTCATGTTTGACACATTTGGTTTTCTTCCTTCCCAGAGTTCACTTGCAGTATGGTGCCTGCCTGCTGATGGACTTCGGTTACTAACATATGCAGAGTACAATACAGCATCTCCCCAAAACTCTTTTCCTAATGTTGAATCTAATAAAATTGTTCTGGTCTTTTCCATCAACGTTCTATTCATTCTCTCAGCTACCCCATTCATTTCTGGATTATATGGGACCGTGTACTCCAATTTAATTCCTTTGTAATAACAAAAATCTTGAAATTCTTTATTTACATATTCCTTACCATTGTCTGATCTAAGTTTTAAGATATTCCTACTAAAATGGTTTGTAACATAATAATAATATTGTTTGAATTTACTAAAAACTTCACTTTTATTATTTAAGAGGTATATCATAACAAAATGAGTATAGTCATCAATAAAGGTTATAAAATAGCGATATCCATCTCTTGTTGGTGGGTTAATTGGCCCACACACATCTGTATGCACTAATTCCAAAGGCCTGGACGCCCTATGACCCTCTCTATTAAATGGTTGTCTTGTCATTTTACCTGTTACACACTGTTCACACAATATATCATAATTATTTGTTTTTAAGTCTCCTAATCCATTTACCATGTTATTTTGTTTCAATAAACTTAAATTTTTAATTCCTAGATGTCCAAACCGTCTATGCCACAAGTTAACTTCATCAATATTAGTGTAGTCACATTCCAGTTTATTTATTAACAATTTTACTGTGTAAAGTGAACCTTCTTGATTTCCTATCATGGAAATATCATTATAGTTGTATATTCTAACCTTACCTTTGTAAAATTCTACTCTAAAGCCATGGTTTTCCATTTTAGATACTGACAATAAGTTCTTTCTTAAATCAGGGACATAATAAACATTTTTAATAGTAAAATATGACTCTTTTCTACCAACAAAACATTTTGCATTAATATTACCTATGCCTTCTGCTTGTAACATGATACCATTTTTAGCTGCTGCAATTATCTTAGGTTTACTTAATTTTATGTAATCTATAAAGAGGCTTTTATCATTAGTTAAGTGATCAGAGCAGCCTGAGTCAACACACCATGTAGTGTAGTTATTTTCATTTATATTCACCTCACTAACACACAGCGGTGCCTCCTCTTCTTCAAATGTTGACAGGAATGTGTGATGGTTCTTTTCATGGTGCTGTCCCCTATATTGTCCTCGTCCTCTGCCATGTCCACGTCCTCTGCCATATCCAAGTCCTCGTCCTGCATTCAGGTTTTGTCCTTCTTGTCCTGTTTGTCCGCGTCCTGTATTACCTCCTCGGGCTGATCCGTAACGTCCTCTCCCTCTATTACGGCATTGAAACTTCTTATGGCCCGGCAAACCACAGTTGTAGCACAAGAAAGCATTGTTGACAGCTGTTGTCTCCTTTGATATTGTTGTCTTTCTTTTCTCCTCTTCCCCCAGCAATCTCTCTTTGACAAAGTTGACACTAAGATCAGTCATAGTTTCCAAAGTTGTTATTACCACTTCATATGATTTCGGCATACTGAGTAAAATGTAATTCACCTTTTCTTCCTCTGACAGGGTGGATCCTCCATTTTTGAGTTGTGTAAACAATTCCTCCATTTGTGTAAAGTGTGACTGCAATTTTTCATTTTCATTATACTTAATTTCCATTAATTGTCTTCTTATAAAAAGTTTACTTCTGGTATTTTTCTTCATAAAGTTTTCTTCCAATTTCTTAAGCATCCCATAGGCCGTTTTCTCGTCTTTTATATATTCGATATGACTGTCTGCGATGGAACTTACTAAAATGCTTACTGCTCTTGTTTCCTTTTTTATGTTCTCTGTTTTGCTCGCAAAATCCTCACTTTCTATAGCTTCTAAGCATTCCTGCTCCTTTAATATAGTTTTTAATCTGTATTTCCACGTATCGAAATTTTCTCCTTCAAACTGTTTCATTTTACCAAACTCGTAATGTCCCGACGCCATTTTTTGCGGTTACTCGTTGCGCTCGACGATAATGTTTTTTTCCCTCATTGACTGCCGGAGTTTCGTGTGCAGGATACTTCAGATAACCACGCTCTGCTACCACTGTTAGTGATTTTGCAGGGACGAGGAATATTAAACTTCTTGATAAATGCACTTGTTCTTTTTATTTCTTATTTCCACATTTTACAATCCTTTTTCCGACAGACATGTTACCATAAACTTACAACTAACTTCTTAAATCATAGATAATAAACTAAGTAATTTGGAAGTGGAACATTGTCCTTTACTCAACATGACGTCTTGTCTCGTTCCAACGTAATTAGTTTGACGAAAGAAGAAATGAGACAAACAGATTATTTTGACATTTTGACATAATTTATGTATCCGTTTCAAAGCTACGTCTTTAACTCGTAAGTGGTTACGTTTTTCAGAATATTTTTGTAGGACGTTGCGCCTAGTGCTTCCAAAATTACGGATTTGCTAATTACGTAACTAGTTACGCATTTTGATGCTTCAATTACGTAACTACGTAATTACGTACTTAACTGTTTTGATTTTTTAAAGCACGATAAATTCTGGGCTTATTACGTATTTTAGAAGTAAAAAATCAAACAACTTCAAATGAAAAAAATTATAATATTAAGGAATTAAAAGTAAATTACAGATTAAAATGATAATTTTAAAATTAAACTCAAAATCAAAATCGTCAATCAAATCAAAATGTAATATTTTGATTTGATTGACGATTTTGATTTTGACTAAACTCAATCAACAATTCAAACAAAACATGTACCACGCACAAATGGTTTAAAAGTAAGAAACAATATAAAATATGGTTATTTTTCCAATCTTTGTTCTTGATAATATGATCTCATAAATGATAACGAATGCAATGTTCTGTCACCAAGGGAACTTCTTAGTTTAGAACAAAGATAGCCGGCAGAAGAAAATGCCCGTTCTGCTTCAACACTAGTAGGCATTATACATAGTAAATAATTATAAGCTGCTGTTAGGAAAACTTCACGACCGCCGCCATTGCTATCGTAGATACACATTTCAACTCTGATGATGGATTCAAGATCTGTGTTTACTCCAGATTTGTTTACTGTAGACATAGTTTTCTGTATTTCTTTTTCTAGTTGCTGTGCAACAGTCAACTCGTCGCCACAACCATCATTAGCATCATTGTCATCTGCTTCGGAATCTAAACTCATTTGTGTACTTGTAGGCGGTGTAAATTTGAGCCTTTCTAATAAGTTTGCAACATATGTTCTAATATAATCCGACGTCGGTTTTGTAAAAGTTTCTGTTTCTTCGGTTTTATAATATTCTTCATTATTATGCAAATACTGCAAGACACCAGACACATTTGTTCGCCTTTCTTTTATTCTTTTTCTAAGGGATACAGCAAGCTTGTCACTGAGCCCATTGGACTGAGCATCAAGCTTATTTAACATAAACTGAAGCGCAGCATCTGCTGCTAACAAATTCGAGTCACGGCGACACAATGCCATCACTGTAGTTTTTATTATATCTAAACTATGATGAATGTTATGTAGATCTTGTATTTCTGTGTCTGTGAAACTTATATTTGATTTTAAGTCTAATAAAGCCTTAAATAAACTTGATTTCAATTTCAGAAATCGTCCAACCATATCTGATAAGCTGTTCCATCGCGTTTTGCAGTCTAGTATAAGATCGAGGCTTTTACCATGCTCTTGTAAAGAATATTTTTGCAACAAATCGGTCTTCAGTGGTGATTTTTTGAATGATTTAACAAGTTTTCTTACTTTTACTATAATATCTTTGTACAGAAACTCTGGTTCTAGAACTCTAGGTACTTCTATGAAAAGTCCGCCATCGTTTTCTTCAATTTCTTCAGTGTCAGTATCTGAAGCTTCATCTTCTAGTTCTGGTTCAGTAGTTGTACTTTTCCGTGTCTTATATAATACGTCCAGCACTGCAAGTTGTATTCCGTGAGCAAAACACAACTGATGGTGACCATCAAAATTTTTGCCCATTTTAACCATAACACTGGCTCCGTCCGTTGTGAATGCAATTATATGTTCAAGTTTCAAATAAAAGTCATTTAGATGATTTTCTAACAGTACAGTTCCAACGTGAGCTGGCATTGAACCCTTTATCCTTACTAGTCCTAAATTTTTATATTTAGCTGGTTCTAGGTCTTTATTATGAATATTTATATTCATATACCTCCGGTTCCGGGTAGAGGTCCATTCATCAAACGTTATAGTAAACCGTTTTTTTTGGGACTTCATATCTTTAAACTGATTTATTAATTGTTTTTTTATGGCACAACTCTGTTCCAGGACAATTTTGGTAATAGTTGAAGGAGATTTCGGTAGATCATAGCCAGATTTTTTGAAAACATACCTTAGATCTTCAGAAGTACAAAATTTGCTTAATGGGATGCCATCCAATGCTGCCATTCTAGTCACTATAACGTCCAAGGAATACTCAGTGGAAAAGTAATCCGTTAGTTTAGTTTTCTTCGATGGAGGTTCTAAACTTTTTCTTGCTTGAAAGCACGATGAAGTACTTGCCCTTTGCGCATCTTGCTCTTGTGACATCTCGCCAATATGTTTAGCACGCATATGTGTATGTAGTGCTCCAGTAGCACCACCAGGAGTCTTCAAAATTTTTTGACAATGTTTACATTGGACACTTTGCCCATTTTCAGCCCTCAAAAAGTGTTCCCATATAGCTGATTGTGTGCGTTTGTTCAAAAACTCCTTATAAATAGTCTTCTTTACTGCAGACCTAAAACAATATATAAATATTTCATAATTTAATAGTTAGGTAATACATATAAATAGCATCTATAGTTAGGCACTACACTTAAAACGGGATACATTTACATACGTACTGTGAACTCATAATCAATGTCTATTTGCACAGACATCTAACAAGCAACAATAAAATAAAATCGCACATATTTTTTTTTTTTTTTGAACGTCGCACCACACTAGGAATTACTGCTGTATCGTGGGTGCACTCACAATCATGTAAACTAACATACACAAGACACCCAGACCCGGAACACCTATCTGTAGGTCATACAAATATTTGTTCCGTACGGGAATCGAACCCGTGACCCGCAGCGCAGCAGCCAATCACTCAACTACTGCGCCAACCGTGCCGTCAACAATATAAAATCAACTACTAAATTATATGTATAAACTCTCACACAATACCCTAGAAACAAAGTAAGTAGACAAGTAAAGTAATGTTAAAATAGGTACTTACATTTTCGTTGAAGTATCTCTACTCGTGTATGGTGATATCTACTTAGAAACTTGTAATGAAAAGCTTCTGAAAACCAAGCGTCAAACTTTGCGGCACATACACAAAATCACAAAAGTCAATAAAATAAGCTTAGACCAGGCAGGACAGTATCTCGCAGGTGTACGTAAGACGACTGAGTACCGAGTATTGAGATTGTTTCTAAATTCACGAAAGTAAAGAAAAATGTAGGGAGTTCCCTTAGCTTGCTCAATCCACAATATTAAACTTTATTATCTACGAGGTAGATCAAATACTTGCGAAACACTTATAAACTTTGATTGTGTTACGTACCGAACTATCCACAACCAACGGGGATTCCCTTCGTTTCCCGATTGGTCAACAATGAACTCTATTCTGTACGACTAAGAAATTAAATCTTGCGGACTCAAATTGGAAGTTATAAAATAAACCCCGGGAATTCGGGGGATACCCACAGAAAGGGTTTTGGTGTTGTCATAATGTAAGTCGTAGGTTAACTAAATTAAGGTAAATTGTAAATACACAGATAAACCCATGCCTTTTTCCCATGGAGTAGGCAGAAACTATAGAACTAAATAAATGGGTACCTAAATTAATTAATATTATCCTATAGTTACGTTATTACGGACTGCAGCTCTTCAGTTACGTATTTGTGAGATTTCTAAAATCTGTCCGTAATTACGTAATTGCGTAATTACGTAATTACGTAATGGAAGCCCTAGTTGCGCCTTTATTATAATATAACCTCATTGGTCTTAGACGTTAACTAGCTTGGCTATTAACTTTTAATATAAACTCCGACATAAGTAGTATGTCGAAGTCTGCTGTAATTAGCACCATAAAAATTAGTAATAATATTAATATTAAGTTGGTTAGCCATAATAATTTAAACTAGTCAGTAAGACAACAGAAGGTACTAGTAACTATGTAGTTAATCTCACCATCAACAAGGTATCTTCTAGCATTCAATCAGTTAATTGTAAAAAAGGGGCTAAGCAGAATTCCTTAAAATTGTTTCATCAAAATATTCAAGGTTTTTCTTCCAAACACTTGGAAATTGAATTGTTTTTAGAAAAAACAATGTTTGATATTATTTGTATAACTGAACACTGGTTAAAGGTAAAGGTGGTAAAAGATTATGAAATGCTCATTAATTATGAAAACTATAGTGGTGGCAGTTGTTCTAACCGCAAATCCATGATAAATGATAAATGATAAATGATTTTATTTCTGTAAGTAGGTTTTTACAAACACTTTTACACGTCAATCAAATTTTAAAACTAGATGAGGTCGGCATTTCGTATCTGACTACTCTGAGAAGAAAGACCGAAACAAACTCAGAGGTCACAGTCTCTTTTAAAGTCCAGACATAATCTTGGTCAAATCATGTGAAGACCATGTAGACTGGTGTCTGAAATGGTCTTTTGAAGAAAGAATCCATTCAGTGCACGCATTTGTCAGTAATCGTGCAGCTCAACTCAGAACATAAGGAGCTCAACGATTCGACGAACAATACCAAAGAAAGGACATTTGGGCAGGCCGCATAAATTACTCAAACTGCCATACCATGAACAGGAAAAAAAAAATGTATATACTGAAAAGGAAAAAAATAAAAAATAAACAAAGACCCACATAGTCTTCACATTCACAATAATTAAAATAATAACATTATACTTCACAAGTAAATATTCATGTCAATGTGTATAAAGCAATCACAATAAAAAAAAGTTTCAATATATAAAATTTGGAGCAGCTCAATCCCAAGCCTTTTTGTCCTCAATATAATCTTTAATGGTATAAAAGGCTTTCTGGCACAACTTACGTTTAATGAATGATTTGAATTGATTAATGCTTAGATCTTGAACGTGGCTTGGAAGTTTATTATAAAAGCGTATACATTGACATCTGAACGAACCACCTATTTTCTTGAGCCGTGTTTTAGGTACAACATACATGTGTTTGTTCCTAGTATTTATATTATGGATATCACTGTATTTTTTAAACAAATTTATGTTTTTATGGGCATATAAAAGATTTTCAAAAATATACTGAGAAGGCACAGTCATAACATTAATTTCCTTAAATTTCTCTCTGAGAGAGTGTCTCGAACTTAATTTATAAATTGATCGAACAGCTCTTTTCTGCAAAACAAAGATAGACTGAATGTCGGCGGCATTTCCCCACAACAGAATACCGTACGACATTACACTATGAAAATAACTAAAGTACACTAAACGGGCTGTCTCTATGTCAGTTAAATTACGAATTTTTCTAACGGCGTATGCTGCGGAGCTCAGCTTCTTAGACAATTTATCTATATGTGGGCCCCACTGAAGCTTAGCATCCAAAGTTAAGCCCAAGAATACTGTGCTATCTTCAGGATTCAATTCTTCGCCCTTTATCAACACATTATTTTTCACCTGCCTAACGTGAGGTAGCGTAAACTTAATGCATTTGGTTTTTTTTTCATTAAGAAGTAAATTATTAACATTGAACCAATGAACTACTTTTGAGATCGCGCTATTTACATCGTCAGTAACCAGCTCCTGACGTTTAAGTTTAAACAAAAGTGAAGTGTCATCCGCAAACAACACTATTTCATGATTATCCTTTATGAGGTAAGGCAAGTCATTAATATAAATAAGAAACAAAAAAGGACCAAGAATTGAGCCCTGTGGGACTCCCATTGTTACTAAAGATCCGGGAGATCTTTTCCCATTAACGTCAAAATCATGCTGCGTGGAGGTTCACTAATCTTAATTAAAAATTGTATAAAATCTAAGACTCGTAAAGACATAGTTCTGTATACCGGAGGTATATTATTCTAAGTCCAAATATAATATAAGTATCGTAAAAGTTCTAATATTTTTTGTATCAAAAAAACTACTAAATAACCTACTTTTAAACAACAAATAACATTTTACTTAGAATTTCACACAATTTTATAGTCAAGTGACATATGTGAATCATGTTCAAATTAAGACTTAAAACATGTGCACTGAATGCACTGAATTAGCTTAATGTGACTTATGATTGTTTGCCTCCGAGATACAGAGTTGAACTATCGGTGGAACATATCATTGAACTGTCCTGTGTTGAGCTAGATAAGCATTTTATAGTGTGCGTATACAGACCTCCAAATTATCAAAACTACTCTATATTTGAGTCAGTAATGGAAGATGTTTTAGCAAAACTTGTAACTGGTAATATTAATATTTTGGAAAGTAATTCAAATAGCAGTAGCCTCTTCAAATCATTCAATCTGTCAAATGTGTTTTTGGAACCAACGCGAATAACTACGGGTACTGCTACATGTATTGATAATGTTTTTTGTAGCTGCGACTTTTTAGATAAAACCATTGTAAATTATCTCCCTTCTGATCACAGCGGTCAAGTCGTTACTTTTGAGTACAACACACCATTACAAAAAGTGCGGATACAAACTAGACCAATAACATCGGGTAATTTAAATAAGTTTAATAGTACAGACGCCAGCACATCAAGCTACTACAATCTGTCAAATTTCTTTAATAGATTTTCAACTTTATCACTACAGAGTAAGGTTCAAAGTTGATTGCGAAAATTTGACAGTTTCGGGTAGCTTGACCTGCTGGCGTCTGTACTTTAATTAGCAAATTATGTGCTCAGGGCCTAAATATGATCAATGGTAATATTATGTATGAAGAATTCTTTTCATTAGTGCAAACAGAGTTCAATAATTCTTTTAAGAAGAAAACTAAAACTATTTACCCTAAGTTTTTATTCAGTGACTGCAACTAAAGGCATCAGGAAAAGTAGGGACAGATTGTTTGAACTGTATGGCCGTAAGCCGTATATTAACACGGAAACTTTTCGTAAGTATGTTGCTACTTACTCTAAAACCTTTAAAAATATCTGCAAAGCAGCTAAAGCTTCATTCATTAGCAACAAGGTTAAATCAGCAGAAAATAAAATAAAGACAGTTTGGAAAATTATTAATAATGAAACGAACAGGAACAAAAGACATAATACTGATTACTCACTGGACACTTCCCGCGGTATCATTAGCGATAATATCGATGTTGCTCAGGAATTTGCAACTTTCTTTACCCATATTCCTTTAAAACTACAGAAACTTTAAATTCCTCGCCCACACTTGCTATTGATTTATTAAGAGCGAATGTTTCAGACTGTCCTGTAGAATTTAAATTTAAACATATAAACCCTGTGGTCGTCGTAAAGGCTTTTTTTAAGCAACTTAAGATCCAAATTACCGAAGATCTGTGGGGCATGTCTACTAAAGTTTGTCAAATCCATTATTGAGACAATTACACCCTATTTAGCCTTAATATTTAATTTGTGTGTAGATCAAGGGGTATTCCCGGATTTAATGAAATACTGTAAAATTATTCCACTTTTTAAATCCGGGGACAGCAAAGACACTAATAATTATAGACCCGTTTCGATTTTGCCAGTTTTCAGCCAGGTGTTTGAAAAAGTAATGTTAAATCAAATGCTCAATCACTTTAATTGTAATAACATCCTACACGATTAACAGTATGGTTTCACCAAAGGATGTTGCACAACCGATGCTGTAAGTAAGTAAGTAAGTATTTATTTGCATAAAACATGGTATACATGGTGTTACAATAATTTACAATAAAGATCTTACATGTTTTGCCACAATTGTACTTAGCATGCATATATGACATCGCGAACTTTTCTGAAGACCTTTATAAGATACACAATTCCACCATACATTATTTTGTTATTTCTCAAAGGGTTTAGACAGCGTTTTCGTTGAAAGCTCCCAGACGGCTTATTTTTTTCCGACACCTCCAACAAATATCGTTAATTTATACAAAAATGTATACAAAAACTTAACAAATTATATACTAAAACCTTCCTCGAGAACCAAACTATCCATTGGTGAAAACAGCATGAGAATCGGTGCAGCAGTTTTTGAGTTTATCGCGAACAGACAGACAGACAGACGCGGCGGAGGACTTTGTTTTATAATATGTAGTGATGATTATAATCATGTTCCATAAACCAAAGAATTTTGAAGATTTTTTAGGGTAATGCTCTTATAGCCAACGTTACCGTCTAAAGGAAAAATAAACAAGAAACAAAAAATAGGGTTTGTACGGGTATTCCCCAAAAATATATATGTTCCCATAAACGACCCATAAAAATGCTCTAATACGCAAGTGCAGACATTAGAATTTTTGTGTCATGTCATGACACAAAAATTCTCAAAATAGCTGCCAATGGTTTTGTGTTTTGTTTCACGTTTAGCAGATACCATTAGGATAAAAATAATAACTTAATCTGGCGTTGGAAAATTCAGCTCGATTTTTTTTTTGGGTTTCGTCTTTTCTGACGATAATTTTGCCCACAAAACGATAATTTTGGCGTGTCGTCAGAACTCGATAATTTGAACTTTTGGAGTTTGCAACACTGAGCATGATTTGATGATTCACAGCATGATGGCGGCAACATTGGCCGCTTTCCGAATTGGCTATAATCGCTCACAGCGCTCACATCGTCTCACATGCGTTCCGATTTAGATATTACGATTATGACAGCCGAGGGCTGTCAACAACTCGGAACGCTCGTGAACGCGCTCACGGTGCTCACGCAATGTCAAAACGATATTAGAGTATTTCTCTGTGTATACACCAAAAATTTGTTCTTCTTAGGTTAGGTAGCAACTGTAGCCAGAAGAACAATTTTGAAAATGCCACGATACGATAAGATGCGACTCAAAACAAAACAGCACACTGTCATTTTTGACAGCGCTCACGGCGATATTAGTAAAAGGCATGGTCGGCGTTATCGCAAGATGGCGAATGTCATGACGTCATCTATGACGTTTCACGGGACATCGTCATCGCGCTCACGCTAATTCGGTACGGGTTTTAGCACGCGAATATCGATATTATCGCAACTCGGAACGCAGGGATTATATACCTTACAGTGTGACCATATGTGGCAGTTTCCTACCTTTTTGGCAGGATTGGTCTCCTATTTTAGCCTCTGGCATGTTTAGTTAACGTTTTATAAAATTGGCAGTTTTTGGCAGTATTGCAAAGTAGAAAATAAATCCATACCGACATCTCAAATTGTCTAAAATGGCAACCCTACAAACAGATCGTAAGGATATTCTATAATATAAGTAGTCTGTGTAAGGGATTCCCCTCTACATCACGTGTTATGTTTGTATCTCATTCAATAAAATTAAGAAAAATTAGTGTTATACAGTTGATAATCGTAAAACGAGTATTCTTTATACCTACGTAAGTTTATGGTTGTTATGTTATTTCATTCAATCAGTCATAGACGTAGATTCTTTTGTTTTGGTTTTGTTTTACCGCGATCGGTAGTTATTTTGGTGATATTTTTAATCGGTATCTGGAAGATGAAACGCAAATTCGAAAGAACTATAGGAGTAGAGTGGGAGCAAGATCCATTACTTTCGTCGTGCCATTAAATCGTATGAATAAAACCATGTCTAAAGAGATAGAAAATGAAGAATATGAGGCTAATTACATTTGACCTAACTAGTAATAAAAATATGGTGAAACAAAAATTTTTTTTTTGCTACTTCTATTAAAACGCTAAAAACAAACTTGGCAATTTTTAGGCATTTTTTCTCGAGTCTTTGGCAGGTTTCAAACCAAACTAAGGCAGTATCGATAATTTTAAGATGGTCACACTGATACCTAATCTTCTTAGATGGACTTTTTGGCGGGAAGTCAAGCGAGGCGGTAACTTTGATTTCGCAAAAAGTTTAATTAATTAATAATTGTAAGGAAATACCACTTAATTATCATCTGATAAGACCTCTAATAACTATGAGTGTCACCAGTGGCGGTGAGGAGCCGCCAGAGCCGGGGCAAAATAAGAAAAGAAAGTACAACCGTACTCGAAATGAAGACCCAAATAATAAGTATAATATTTTTACAAAACAAAATTATAAAAGACTGTTTATAGAAAATACAAATTCTGAATATGTAGTTTACGTTGAATCAACAGAGCATGAGAAGATAGGGAATAAAAATCCTATCACGCTCACCAACCTTATATTAGATAATGGGAGTTTTAGGAGTACATAGATTAAATGCACATAAAATAGGAATAACGTTCAGAAAGGCGGCTGTGGCCAACAATTTTCTGAAGATGGAAGAATTTCTATGGAAAAATAAGTTTAAAGCCTTTATACCATCTTATTTGACAGAAAGGATTGGTGTATTGAGGTTTGTGCCCAAAGAGCTCTCGAATGAGGAAATATATAAAAATATAGTATGCGACTCTGAAGTGATTTCAATTAAAAGATTCATGCGTAAAGTAGAGGGAAAATTAGTACCTCTCAATACAGTTGCCGTCACCTTTGCATCAACATCTTTGCCGCAATACGCCTATATACAACTATTTAGATACGAGGTGAAAGCATACATACCACCATTATTGCAATGTTTTAACACGTTGGCTGCCATACGAGTAGACTTGTCGTAATTTTTTATATGCCCATTGCCACCATACAAAATGCTATACCCAAAGTCTCAAATTCAGATAATTTGTGTATACAAAGGGGATAACATAACAAAAAAATATCTTCGTAATGGTAATTCACATAAAATGGCGAAAAAAAAGGTTCCATTTTTTTTAAGTACTGATTTTAAGAAATAATAATTAATAAATAATCATACCGTAATTATTTTTATAAAATTTCGGCTTTAAACGAAGTTATTAAAAAAATGAGATTTTCTGGTAGAAAATATTTTATGATACTGGTAACAATGCAGGAGATCTAAACATTTTTATTTTTTTTACGTCTTCAACAATACTAATATTACAACTCTCATTCATAGATTCATATTGCAAGTAGCATATCTAGCCATATTTTGGATGAAAACGGCTGTAAACTGTTTCGAGTGGAAATCGATTTTGGGAGGCCTACGTCTAGCAGAGGACTTAAAAGGGCTGATTATGACGATCATAGGCCGTGTCTCCGACACACTACACAAAACATTGTTTGGCAACGGTATTTTGTTTGTATAGTTCTTATAATTAATTCACTTTTATTTTGTAGATAATAATTTACAAAAAAAATAATGATAAAAGGTTTTGCACCACTGTCCTGTCATTTTGACAGTGACATTTCTTGACATTACTTTGTTTACATAAATTATCTGAATTAGAGACTTTGGGTATAGGTACGAGTATACTCAAGTACCATTGACATATATATAACCATATCAATGGTCTTATCTCACTTCAAGGAAACGGATGCATTTTAACGTCCTTTCGTTTAGCACCACAATGTTCGATACAACACTTGTTGTACATCTTGCACTACCGATGCAAAATATTATAGTTTAAAATCACTGAAAGGATAGGTAAATACGGAAATTAATCAACGCAGACTTCATTCGATCAACAACAAAACTGCATTACGGATAATGGCGGTAGCGAAAAATTCGAAAACATCGACAACCGCCGCCTTAATTTGACAGTGACATTTTTATATTGTCTATAGTTTTGGCATCGGGTCTATGAGGGGTGACGAGTGATAGAAGGGGGCGAGGAGACCTGTCATATTGTATTCTTCCAACCATAGAGTAAATGGTTGAAATTTTTTGTTCTACTTCTAAGTTTGCGTGCCGTGGATAATGGCTGCTGGCGCGCGTCGGTGGAGTGAAGTAGTTGTCTTTCTCTTTCACATTTCCAGTTTTTTCTCAGTTGGACGAGAAATCAATAAAGCGGTCTGCGTTCTAAAAAAAGTAGCTCAAATAAAGCTTAAATGATGTGAACTGTGTCAAATTCGTGTTTTAAACGTTATTTTTTATCAACAAAATGCATCGCCGTGGCGGGAAACGTATTCGGATGGATGATCCTCCACCGGAATACGTGAATCCCATGACCCCAGCAACTCCCATGACTGATTACGGTGGACAGTCGATCCATGAGCCTGAGACTCCTAACGTGAATTATACGGGTTTCAACGTTGGCGCGGTAGCTAATTCCACTGCTACTGAACCTAGAGAACTGCTACCTAGAGAAGAAACTGAGGAATCGCAACATGAAGAAGAGGAGCCAAGGTCTCCATCTCCTACGCCCACGAAGCGGGTGACTCGTAGTCGCGGACGGAGGGGTGATGGTGGCTTCGTGGGGCGCCTGGCTGAGTCTCCGCCGCCGCCTCCGCTGCGCCGACGAGGCCGCGGCGGGCGCGGGCGCGGAAGGGGCCGCGGCACTGCTCCGCCGCCAGCGTACTCACCGCCGCCAGTCCTGCTGCCTGGTGATGATGAGAACAGCCTTTACAATATACTTAGATTCAATAAGACAGCTATAAACGTAAGTATCGATTTTCATTTAATTGTTTTACTCCTATGATTGTAATATTTGCAACCATTTGTTTCACCAATTAGCAAGTAGTGGACATGTGGATTGAGGAGTACAAGACCAACCGAGAAGCGGCGCTGGTGCAACTGATGCAGTTCTTCATCAACGCCTCTGGATGCCGCGGGAAGGTCACTCCCGATATGGCACAGATGGACCACACACTTATCATTAAGAAAATGACACAAGAATTTGATGAGGTGATTAAACATTGTACTACTCATTTCTTTTAACATATTACTTTTTGACTATCCCCCTATTAAATGGGACTTGAACATGGACTAGGTGAATGTAGGTGTACTATACAACAACTGTGCCCAACCCTTTGGGTGAGAGGTGTGTATGTTAGACAATATTATGTTGTTGAATATCAATGTTGTGCCAGGTGCATTAAATAGTAGATTGTACATCAAGTGCATAAAACACACCATTTTATATGAGACGTTTATCCATCCGAGCGAGGATGGATATAAAGTAGAGTGTAAAATGGGTTCTATGGATGAGTTGTACACTCTACTTTTCACTTTGATTGCGAGGAAATGAAACAGCAAGATGTAAATATTGTAAAAATAACTATATAGATAATAATAATAAAAAATCTGTAGGAACGTGACATAACACCTGACTTAGGTCGTTACATACTGTTCAGTTATAAAAACATTTTGTTTTTTTAACTATGATAACTTAGTTATAGAAAAAATATATTGATTAACTAATATAAAAAACTAATTAAAATAATAATAAATGGATGAAATAAAAAATATAAGTTTATTTCATAAAGTTTTATTGTGTACTTTGCCTGTTGGTATCCTTGCCTTGTTCTTAGAATACAAACGAAACAAATTAAAATAAAGAGGTTATTCTATGAAGTTGTTCGTGTGGCTGTTGGACTGATTGACTGTTTTATAATAGGGGGATCAAAACACGAATGTGGGTTTATCACATGAGGCGAAGCCGAGTGTGATAATAGTATCACATGAGTGTTTTAATACCTAATTATTACAGTTGCATACAAGACTTTATCTACACCCATGACATGAATCCTCTATACAAGGTTCTGAAACAGTTTTTGCAATACTAATGGTGCCGATTCCCTTGTTCACAAACTGAATTAAATTTATGTTAGTGCATCTTTTTCTTTCTATTTCATTAAGAAAAGGACAGAAGATAAATTTTAGTTTAGTCCTGTCAAATTAATTAGCGCTTGACGTAAATTGACGTAATTTTAGTCGGCAAGTTTTTAATCACGTCTAAACTTGTATCGAGTAGTGACAGGCGCTGATTAATTTGAAGGGACTAAACAAAAATTTATCTTCTGTCCTTTTCTTAATGAAATAGAAATAAAAAGATGCACTGAACTAAATTTAGTTTAGTTTGTGAACAAGGGAATCGGCACCAATATCGAACAAAAATGGTGGGATACGACGCTGTGGTATAGTATAGGTAGTGAAACGGTGGTGCCGATTCTCTTTCACAAAATTCTCTAAACTAGACTAAAATCACCAAAGTTTAGTTTATTCCTGTCAAACGACCATTTCCTATTCTGAAATTGACTAAAGTACACAACTTGACTTTATTTTAGTTTGACAGCTCTAAGATGGTACTGAGTTTTAAAATTTAGTGAAAATGGCAATTTTGCTATTCTGAATTTGACGTTTTTAAACAAAAATTTAGATTTTCTAACTAAATCTGACTATTTTTAATCGCGATTAAAAGGTGTGGCATAAAATTAGTTTTCATGAACTAAAATTCACACCAATCACCTCGACTTCTGGTGCAAAACCAGGGCCTCAAGTCTGCTATTACAATAGTGTCAGAATGGTCTCGCCATTGTGAGTATTTGACAGTGTTTGTATGGCAAATCTGTCAAAAACTCACAATGAAGAGACCATTCTGACACTATTGTAATAGCAGACTTGAGGCCCAGTACTGTATATAAGGTGAATCTATTCATACACGAAATCCCTCCCCGACCCTTGACGACGCTTAACGATGTGCCAGCATGTGGTTTAGCTGAGCCTGTAATCCAAACTCCCCCGATTAATAATCAGAACCCTGATGTTATCCAGCCACCGACGGTCCCTTGCCACCCTCCCTCCGACACTGCCCTAAGCCGAGGTTCGAGCCCCACCTGGGGTGCCCTTAGCGAGCAGTCGTCTAGCTTAAGTAGATTTTAGTAAAAACTCCCCTGGCTGGAGGCGTAAACTTCGTTAGGAGCTTGCGGCACCACAGGAAAGCCCGGTTAAGGAGCAGGAACCCCCAGTGGTTATACCTCCGAGATGCCATACACAAAAAAAAAAAAAAAAAAATACACGAAATATTTTAAGAGAAACATCTTTATGTCGTAAAAAAGCCACAGAAGCGATTTTTTTTTTTAATGTTTTATATTTTTACATAATTATTCTAATTTTAAAATTGCTTGAGACATTTTGCGAAAAAATCCTTTATTTACTTATTCTATGAATGACCCGCCTCGACGCGGTGACGCCGAACGGTGCGGTGGGGTGGCGGCACGAGCGCGGTGAATTTTGATAATTAATCATCATATCAAGTAATTTTAAATTATTTAATTTTTTAAATAATATACTCAGAATGCAAAAAATTAAAAAATATATATTAAAAAAAAAAAAATGAAATAAAATATAAATAAATATTTCGTGTTTATCCCTATATTTTTTTTTTCTTTTCTTTTGCTTATATCTCCAAAATGGTGCGTCCTATCGCAAAAATAATGAAAATTTCGACCCCCTTTTAGAACCCCTTAAACCACTATTACTCTACTTGCAGGTAATCTTTTTTTTTTTTTCCACATAAAAAGTGAAAAATTCCATATAAAACACGTCGCGGCTGCCCCCCCATTCGCGCCTCTGGCTCTAAAAAAAATCATAGGCAAACAAGTACAACGTTGCGAAGCCAAAAAAAAAAATATCGCGTGGAGTCACAAAGTCAAAGTCAAAGTCAAATAATTTATTTCAAATAGGCACGAAGATGCACTTTTAAACGTCAAAAATTACATGAATAGTTAATTGATTCTAGTTGCGCCTTCCAAAATGTAGTTATGTATGGAGAAGAATGGGCAAGAAACTCCATACTTACTCTTTTAAAATGTTAACAATACTTTGTATACATTAATTAATATTTATAGGTGAAGACTATGTACCTAGAATAAAAAAATAAAAAATATAAAAATTTCATCAAAATTACTTACCACAATTGGTAAAAAGAATGAAAAGTGAAGTAATAACAGAAAAAATAATAAATGCGATAGGTACATGGTGCTCACATATTTACAAACATTGTATATGATTTCCCAAAAAAATAAAAAATAAAAACAACATATAATAAGTCAGTGTGTGAGTTAAAATATTAATCACAGAAAATAAAATTAATATCATAAAAATTATAAATTATACAGTTAAATTAGCAACCAGTTTGATTTTGTCTAGACTCTAAATTGTCCTATGGAGCAGGACCAGCATGTTTCCAAGCATTCTTATCTTGGATATAATCCTCTAATTTGTAATATGCTTGTTTACAAAGTGTACTTTTTATATGAGTTTTAAATTTTCTTTCATTTAATTGTAATATATCAGAAGGTATTTTATTGTAACATTTAACACAGTACCCCATAAAAGATGTATGTACCTTAGATAATCTGAAAAATGGTTGATCTATTTTATCTTTATTTCTAGTATTAAAATTATGCCTATCACTGATTTTATTAAAAATATGTAGATTTTTTCTTACATACATAATATTTTCATAAATGAATTGGCAAGGTACCGTCATTATATTAATCGTTTTAAATAGTTCTCTAAGAGATTCGCGGCGATGTAGATTATAAATGGCTCTGACAGCTCTCTTTTGTAAAATAAAAATGGATTCAATGTCGGCAGCCCGACCCCACAGTAAAATGCCATACGACATAATGCTATGGAAGTAGCTAAAATAAACTAAACGCGCGGTTTCTATATCTGTTAACTGTCTTATCTTTCGAACAGCATACGCGGCCGAGCTTAGCCGCATCGCATCACGATTGTCAAATTCGATTTAGTTGTGTCAAACTTATTTTTCAATTTAGAGAATTTTGTTTGCAGAATAGCTTTAAGATTCTCATAGCCAAAAGTAAGGAATTTTAGTGATAGTTTAGTTAGTTTAGTTCGGTGTACAAGAGAATCGGCACCAATGTTCTTTTTTTGAAATTCATAAATATACCACGAATTAAGTGGTGAGAATGGAAGGGAGGATGATGATCCCTTCCTTACTCATCAAAGTAGTAAAAATAAAGGAGTTGCATTATGAAATTCAGTACAACATTATAACTCCCGTTTGGATGCTATTATGGGTACTATGACACTGGGTGTTTTAATGTTGGCAATAAGCTAACTGTTTCAGAAACTTTTATAGAGGATTTGTAGCATGGGCGTAGAAAACAATTTTTCAATACAGTTGTTAAACATGGCGTACTTTGAGAGGCTTTAATTATGATTCGAAAATTGAATCTTTTGCATAGGCATCTTTCTGTTACGTGGTCGTGACTTTTTTTTACGAGCTCGATCATTACGTTTGCAGTTGAGTTTTTAGAATAAAATGGGATAGATTTTAAACGAGGAAAAATGAATGAGTCTTTACGTCTAAACATCGAATTCTCAAAAGTCTTTTTTAAATGGTTGTTTAGTATATTTAATTACCAGTTTCAATTTAATTATTTTCACATCAACATTTTGTCAAAAATCGAATAGGATGTATATATATATAGGTTGATATCGTTGTAAAAAAAAATATATGTCCAGTTGCAAAAATGCGCCATTTTCTGAAAATGTTAATTTTTTGTGTGATACACATATTTAATTCTTTGATTCGTTTTTTTACTATTTCCCACAACTGTATTGAAAAACGTCGTGTGATACACGGGTGTGTAGGTTATTGCAAACGAGCTGTCGTAGTGTATTAACAAGCCCGAGCCGAAGGCGAGGGTTTTTAATGACACGAGTTTCCACTTACTACTTTCCACCCTTGTATCACAATGTACTATTAGTTGCATCTAGCACTTCATTGCTTATTTATTTATTTAGGCCATGAAATACAGCAAAAAAAAAAATACTGAATAAACAAAAACATACTCAATGGTAAGCCAATAAGGTTCCCAAGGTTGGTTGAAATAATTTTGAACTTGAGTCACCCTAAAAATACAAATCAAAATGAATGTTCCTGCCAACAGGAAAGTGGAGAATATCCTCTCATCATGACGGGGCAGACTTGGAAGAAGTTCCGCTCCAACTTCTGTGAGTTTATCCAGACGCTGGTGAAGATGTGCCAGTACTCCATCATCTATGACCAGTACCTCATGGACAACATCATCTCCCTGCTCACCGGGTTGTCTGACTCTCAGGTCAGGGCCTTCAGGCACACTGCTACACTAGCCGGTAAGTTCACAAATATTCATCTTATTACTGTACTGTGCCATAAATGTCTTTGTGAAAGTGACTATAGTCTACTTCACAGAGTCAAGCTTAATGTGTCTTATTTATGCCTGGGACAGTACCAGTATGCTTTATGAGAATAATGATAAACAGTATTCTATCAGTTTATCTTTCACTCCCATGTAAAAAGGAATAGCCTATTTGCATTAACTGGCCACAAATCTTGCTTGTCTAATGAAGAGAAATTCCTAATGGGAAAACCCAACAGTCAACCATTGTGCATGCAGCAATATCTGAAATATAATTTCCTAGGTATGATATTGAATGCTCAAAAAAATATTTAAGGACCAATTGGCGACTATTGTGGCAATGGGTTTGTGTTGTGAGTCCATGGTTCTGTGATCACTGCATAGTGATGAAGCTGATGACGGCGCTGGTGGACGTGGCGCTGCTGACGTCAGTGAACTGCGACAACTGCCTGCGCCAGTATGAGGCGGAGCGCCTGAAGGCACGCGACAAGCGAGCCAACGAGCGCCTCGAGGTGCTGGTAGCCAAGCGCCAGGAGCTGGAGGAGAACATGGAGGAGATCAAGAACATGCTCTCCTACATGTTCAAGTCTGTGTTCGTGCACAGATATAGGTGAGGGTGAGCCATTGCTCACATATTGCCCTTCTTTTCATAATTCAAAGAGATTATGCCATATTCATTAATAGATAAGTTTTCTGCTTTTATCCATGTTGGGAATCTTTCTATTTATTTTCTTATTATTGTACACCCTAGAGTGTACGTTACCCCAGCAGGAAAGTGTCTCCTAGAGTGATATGAGTGGAACGTATAATTAGTGCGTAATCTGCTGTAAAACTGCGCCAAATAAAAAGTTTGTGTGTTTTGTCGTTTTGGAATAAAACGGAATAAACGATTCCTGCTGGAGTAACGTTTTTCCAACAGGAAAATTCTAAACGAAAGGTCGGTGAGAGAAATATTTTGCATGGGCAGAAAGCTTATATTTGTGCAAAAATGTGCGCCGAAAATATAATTTGTGCGTCTTCAGGTTTTCGAGATATTGCATTTCCTGCTGGAGTAACGTTTTGCAGAATCGTGTACCTATCTCTAAAACCATTATATGTGCGCCTGTAGAATAAACATATACGAGTACCTCTTTATTTGTGCGTATTTGTGACAGAATTAGATTTAAGAAAATATTTATAATTTTCAAGTAATCGCGCTTTTTTGTAAACCCGAAAAAATATCGTAGCGCCTAAATGAGAAAACGTATAAGCTCGCTGAAAACTGTATTCGGTCCTTCTTGGCGCTTTTAATAAGCATAAAAAGTTTCAAAAGTGTACATGCATGCGTTATTGAATAATATTGCTAAAAGTCGAAACGACGGTGTCATAACTTTAACGGCAAAATACAAGAAACCGGCTCAACCCAAGATGTGTGGGTCTAAACCAAGAATTAGTGCGTTTAGTCAAAAATATATAGTGAAAATATTCAGCTTGGAAATGTTCGCATTAAGTAGATATAAACAAAAAACAAAACATGTACACAACGGCTGGTTATCCCACCAAATTCGAATGACTAGTAAAATCCCTAGTAGCAATTGCCGTTGGCTTTCATACGCCAACTGTTGGAAATATATTGGCAGACGGTTAGTTATTCCGCCAACCTAAACTTAAAATAGGCCCATTGTCATAAACATGCACTATTTGCCCAACGGATAGCCAACGACGGGCTTGCTGTTACTATTCCTACTGTTGGGTGATTTTTGTAGGCATTTAAGGTATAATGACAACATTGGGCCAACTAACACGGGCCTGCTGCTTCTATTCCTACTGTTGGGAGATTTTTGTAGGCATTTAAGGTATAATGACAACATTGGGCCAACTAACGCGGGCCTACTGCTTCTATTCCTACTGTTGGGAGATTTTTGTAGGGCCAATTACTGCTACTCCAACGGGGTGGTAGCGGGTGTGTCATAAACATGCACTATTTGCCCAACGGATAGCCAACGACGGGCCTGCTGTTACTATTCCTACTGTCGGGTGATTTCTGTAGGGATTTAAGGTATAATGACAACATTCGGCCAACTAACGCGGGCCTGCTGCTTCTATTCCTACTGTTGGGAGATTTTTGTTGGGATTTAACCTTTTGAACGCCAGAGTATAAACGTAACGCCGTACCCCTGACGCCAGGCCACTTTTTCTGTCAAATGACCTTCATAAAAAATAGGGATTCCAAAACTTGTATCGATATACAACTGAGTTTTTATTTTCGTCTTTAATTTTCTAATAAACCGTACTCACGACACTGAAATTTTATTTAACCTGCCAATATATTCCATTATAGTAATCTTTACACAGCATTTAACAGAGACTATCAATGAAAAATCAGATATTAGAAAACTAAAAAAAAATATTTATTACAATATGGTTACAACACTATTCAACATGACTTGTCTTGGTATTGTGACAATGGCGTTGCTTGCCAGTCAATTTTATGACATTCTCGCATCTGAATTAGGGATGTATCAGTGTACACGTTGGTTATCGATTCTAACAAGTATTCTTATCTAATATAATACCTATCCATATCAAATACGTAAGTATTTTATGTAGTAATAAAAGAAAATTGTATTTTAATAATTGTTTTTTTTTTTACATGTAAAAAATACGCAGAAATAATTTAAAAATCAACAGTTACATATACCTAATAATTATTATTACAAATCAGTCTTACAATATCACAAATCTTTAACAAAATGTACCTAATAATATACTAGGAAGAACATCAGTTTAGTACCTAATATAAACAAAACCTCAGGAATAACAGGAATAGAAGTAACAAAAGGATTATAATAAGGATAATCCTGATATGTAAAATCAACAATGTTACCAACTTACAAACAATGGAATGTCATAAATCTCTAAAATAGGAACAATAAAATTATATCACACATTAGCAAATCATATCTTAAAAGTAAAAAAGAGGATGTGGTAATACATAGTCAAATAAAAAAAAAATTATAAATGGTATTTTTCAAAGCATGGCGCAGCACATAAATAAACGTTACACACCTTGCAACAAAAACGGGTATTTTTTCGTTGTTTAATTAAAGAACATTGCTTACATCTTTGATATTTCCCCATTTTAGTCGGCATGTGATCCTTTGCGTTCCTGGGTAATACACGGAGGGGATTATTACTACTGGTTGAAGCTGACATTGGTCGCTCTAAAACACTGCTGCTGCTGTATTGTTCTACGAGTTGATTTATGACGTGCAATTGAAAATCGGCAAATTTTAAGTTTGGTATATTTTTAGCGTGTCTATAACAAAAAAATGAATTTAACAAATGCATATCCAATATATGGAAAAATAACTTTTTATACCATTTAATGGTTTTGCGTATGCATTGTATTGACGACAATAACATATCCGCGGTATCGACACTACCCATATTTTTAGAATAATCCAAAACTGCTTTTGGTTTTATTACAGGTAATCCCGTATTTCTGTTTGTTCTTTGTGATGGTTCCATCGAATTATCGTGAATGGTAGATAACATAAAAATATTTTTTTTGTCTTTCCATTTAAGGGCCATCAATTGGCCACAATATTGCACTGCCATTTCGTGTAATTGTAGGACATTATGGAAAATTGGCATTCCCTTTCTATTTTTTTTTACGGTACCGCAAGCATAAATCTTGTTTTCATAGAGATATTTAAATAATCGTGGGCTTGTGTACCAATTGTCCACATATAAATGACGATTTGATTCCAAAAACGGTTTGAGCAAAGTAGCAATAACAGCCCCTCCAACGCCTAGATTGCAAGGATCGGTAATGTCTGTAGTTGCACCGCAATATATAATAAAATCAATAATTATTCCCGTACGTACGTCACACAAAACAAACAGTTTGACTCCAAATCTGTTCCTTTTATTTGGTAGATATTGTTTGATGGACAAACGACCCTTAAATGGAACTATACTTTCATCAATACATATGTTTTTATATGGCGTTATTATATTATTAAACTTTTGCCTCGCGTGATCTACGCACTTTTGTATTTTACTTAAAATCGTAGTGTTTTCCCTTTGGTCCGTAAAATGTAACATACTAAGTATCATAGAAAATCTGTTTCTAGACATTAATTTAGAAAATATTGGTGCATTCAGCAAAATATTGGTAGACCAATGCTCTTCTATTGTTAAGTGGCGATTTCTTGTCATTAGCATTATAATTGCAAAAAATATATACATTTCTGGAATGGTTACGTCGTACCACGCTTGCAAACGGGAATGTATTCGCAAATCTACATTTAATAGAAAGTAAGTATGAAATTTGTTAGTCATATTCACAATCATCGGCATTAAATCGTTGTCCATAAAGTATCGAAATACATCACATTCCGTAGGTATTTCAGACGGCTCTAGGTGGATTCCAGATTGAAAGTCATTGAAGTCAGCCACTTCGTGTGTTAGTCGTTCTGAAGTCCATTTAAAGGACGATTCCGTCTCTTGATTTCCACTGTGACTATGCTGAGATGTTGAAGGTATGTCATCCGTAGATTCGTGATGAACAACGCTTGTTGGCTGCAAAATATAAACCATAAATCATTAATTATCATCATTGGTAGGTATTGGGCAACGAATACTTTTCCCATAATTTCTATGAAATATTGAATACTGCCCGGAAAACAAAAGATTCAGATAGGAACAAAGGTGAAGTATCTTGTTTTTCTCTAACGTGTTTAACTCGACTAATTATTCGGCTTAAATCGAGTACAATGGAACAAAAGGATGAGCTGGCGTATTCGCAATATGGAAATTTTATTTGCACCGATACTAGTTATTGTTAAAATAATTAACAAAAGCTTTGAATTTACGACCGACGCTCATGCTTTATTGTTTTAGTGCACAACTACCGGCCCGCCACGGCTTAGTCCGGGTTATACTATTGTGTACCTAATCATACTCTTATAATATTGTAAAATATCATAAATATTATATTTAAAAATGCAGGTAAGGATAAAATAATATGTACGTAACCCAAAGTCCTAGTAATCTATTTCATTCGCTAATCATATTTAATTTAAATACTTAATACTATACATGTGCAATACATATTTTAAAAGAATTTTAACTGGGCTTAAAAATATTTACTAAAATTAAATTTTTAACATAATATTAAAATACCCTATTATATTGAGCTTACTCGAGTGATTGCCATTACTAACAAACTGAAGCAATATCTTTGGGCTGGTAACACTGTGATGTCTAGAAAGGTACCTTTCTTGAACGTACATTCAGGTGTTCAATTCTTCAATTCCAAACATATTTTATTTTTTAAGTTACCTCTTCACTACTAAGTTACCTCTTCTACTTTATAAAAATGTCTTCGGGCGATGAGGCAAGACCTTCGTCACCCAGTATATTAGGAAATGTACATCGTGGCAAAAAAAGGAAATGTTCTAGTGGTGAAGAAGTTAAAATAAAAGTGTCAAAGGAAACTCAAGTGACCCCTGAAGATATAGCGACTGCGAGCATTTACCAAAGAAATATATTTGACCACGACGAATTGAGGTATGACGTAAGTCATTTACAGCCTTTAAACTTTGAAGATGAGCCCAAAGACCCCCGCAATAAAGCGTTCGCAAGACTCGTCGCTCATGAACTTGATCAAGTCCCAATAGCCAAACGATCGGTGACATACACAAATATAATAAATTTGATCAGAAAAGCGAGACAGCAAAAGGACTTGGATGATATCAGTCTGCCAAGCTACCAAGATTCTGAATAATAAAAAAGAAATAAATGAAAGTGATTAAAAAGACGATGACAGATTAGGTGTTAATTATTTATAATCATAAATCATTAATAACACAAAATTCTATGAAGCTTTTTATTTTTCCTTATAATTAGTATCAGAAACCAAAAGTTATTATAGTTCTAAACTTTATGTCCGCTGTTTGTAAACGACAATCTATGTACCTATATACTTCGGAGCGGCCATATTGGCCTGGCCACGATTCCGGTCTAAGCCAAGGCGGTAAAGTGTATAGAATAATAATACGTACACTAACTGGTTCCGTCTTAGTAGTATATTTAAAATTAATCAATGTTTAATTAGGTTAGCTTACATATTTTCAGCTTTACATATTAGGTGCATACTATGATTACTACCTTTATTAATGCATACCTAAATAAATACCTATGTAGACAGTGTGCGCTGGTCTAGGTGCGACATATTTCTCATTCGTAAGAGTTATATAAAAAAAAAACAAGAATAATAAGGTCAGATAATATTTTCAACGATGTTTCATATCATAAGTAAATCTAATAAAAGAGAAAATATTTCAGGTGCTTATCAAAGCCTGTATCGTTCTTCTATAATAGTTTGGGTTACTTGTTGAAAAAATTTCGTTTCAGAAATTACTGACCTGTTTTTGTCCCTAGTAAATAAATGAAAATGTTGAAACAACATTTTTGATCATAGTTTTTAAAATAACTCACCTCTAAATCATCTTCTCGTATTGATTCCCCTTCCGAGAACTCTTCGTCATTTCCAATTCCTTCCAATATTCGAAGAAGTTCTTCGGTAGTCATTACACTCATGATCGGTTTATAATATAAGTAACTGTTACACGATATTTTAATAATAATAAATACAAAAAAATACTACTACTACTATTAAAGCACTTCACTAGACTTAATCGCCTGCGCTTACGACGTCACCGTTGTGTCACAGATTTATGACTATGGCGTACAAGGGACGGACAATATTGGTTTGCGCTAGGGATGCGCAAGAGATGAGTTTAACAAGTGTCGATATTAGACATTTGCATATTTTATTTTTGATTGTGTAGCTAGAGGCATGGTTCTATAAGGCTGAGTTGTTTTAAAAATACGTTTTATTTCTCCTGATACCAACTTATACACATATAATATACTCTGGACTAAAAGGAGATGTTTCAAAACCGGCCCAGTATATGTACAGTACTTCGAAAAATCGAGAAAAATCCTAGGGATTTGGGAAAAATACAGATAAATTGCATAAACGCATATTTTTCTAGTAATCATTTGATATTTATCAATTATTTTTATTGACTTTCAATATGGCGTCTCGCCAATTTAGTTACTATGTGGTTAAAAAACAATGACAGTATACCATAGATCGTGAACTGTAAATCAAAAAATCGCTACATTGTTGTTGTCTGAGTTAATATTTCGACGATTGAATGTATTCTGTACATTTATGCTATATGCAAAAATCTTAAAAGATATTTTTCATGGCATGTCGCAGGTCAACTGGACTGTACTTTATATACAAACCACAACTAGATCTAAATATTACAAATGACTATAACTACGAATAACGTAAGATTCTCTTTGACAATGTAATATGACAGAAATAAACATGTCGAACGTCAGTAATCAATCAACATGACAGTTTACCGCCATGACGGGTTTTTGTTTTGTGTTGCAATTCCAAGTGTACATTATTGTGCTTTACTACCAAACAAAGCCAATTTAAAGTAATTGGATGATTGAAAACTGTTTTAATTGTGTTTCCCCATTATTTAGTATAGTGTACAAAGACCAGGCCGGGGCTCCATACATTTTGAAACATCTCCTTTAATATTCATCTTCTTAAGTTTTCATTGATTTTACAATCATACGTCACAACACTAGCTGTCACATATAGCAGACTACGGCGTGTGAGGCACTCCTTTTATACGCGTTTAACATCTACTTTTAAAACAGCAAATTTCTCGATATTGGTGGTTTATTTATATTTGTTTCATGCAATACAATATAGACGGAAGCTTAAACTTTTAAATTATATAAATAAAAACACACAAAAGTAATGATTAAATTGTTTATTTCATAATATAGTGCGACGTATTTTGTCATATATTTGTGACGTTGGCGTTCAGGGTAAGATTTCGTTTGTCACATATATGTGACAATGGCGTTCAAAAGGTTAAGGTATAATGACAACATTGGGCCAACTAACGCCGGCCTACTGCTTCTATTCCTACTGTTGGGAGATTTTTGTTGGGATTTAAGGTATAATGACAACATTGGGCCAACTAACGCCGGCCTACTGCTTCTATTCCTACTGTTGGGAGATAGCGGGGTGCGCGGGTAGCGGGCGGCGACACGCGTCGCCCGGGCCGGCTGTTATTCATTTGAGCACCTGCGGCTGCGGAGTGTTTGTGAGTGTTTGTTTTGTTCGCATCAACAAAGATATTAGCCTGATATTAGGCTGGCAGGCTGTGTTTTAGTTTAGTTAGTTAACCTTTAGTGTTTGTGAAAGTGTTAAATGTATAAAGTTGTGGAGTTTTATGACGATGATGGTTACGGTGGGGAACTCGGTGTGGTGCGTGAAGAATGGATGACGCCACGGAAGACTCATTGCATGTGTGTTACAAAACGTGTAAAAATTGTCGCTATACATGAACCTTATCGGCTTCGAAATAAGGTTGGTTTTAGAGATTTGTTATGAAAAACCAACCTTATTTTGAAGCGCGTACGGCCGGCGCTGGCGAGACGCGTCGCTCTGAAACCAGTCATAGAACCAACCAACATACAACCGCTTGCCTAAATGTATTATGTGTCGTTGGCCATAACACGTTTTCGTCGGGCCTTCTTAGGGCAACGTACGTTGGCCCGCATCGCAAGTTTGGCCTTTGTAGGCAAATCCACGTAGGCCATCATTTGTTGGCCCAACGCACAAAGTGCCCGCCAATTGTATGCATTTGCCAACTAACAAGAGGTAAGTGGCCCAACTAAATGCCAACAAAAACAAATACTAGGGATGCGACGATTTCGTACTTAACGATGACCTTCTTAACTTTACTCACGAACCGGTTGACACATGTTGTGCCTGAGTACACTGAAGTAGAAAAGAAGTAAAAAAATAAACATGTTATTAGATTATATTCCATTATCTGTTTCCGTGACTTTTGCACATGATTAAGTACATTAAAAAAAGTAGTCTAAGTGCTATTCCAAGGTATATGTTATCTCCTTATTTCCAAACATTGAAATACATTCTGTGTTTTGTGTGTGAACGAAGGACATAGGTAGGTACATCCAGACATTTGCATTTATAATATTATAGTAGAAAAAAGTACTATAAAGACCAAAAACATGATATGCGATGTTTAAAAAATAAAAATTTGTTCAAGAAATGTGTGAAAAAGAGCCTACAGATACATACAGTTTATAGATTAAAAATAAAAAGCCAATTAACATAACAGTAAAAAAAGACATACATAGACGTATTAGATATATTGATTTAAGCCGTAGGTTAGATAAAATAATTAAGTTTTTCGTCATCAATACGCATTTTTTTTATCATATCACGCTTCCTTTCCCCGAAGGGTTGGGCAGAGGTGTACCTATAGTAAACACACATTTCGCCAGTTACGTTTAAGTCCCATGTTAATATTTTTAATTAGCCCCCAAAGTTAGGTCATATAATTGCCAATAAACGTTTGAACGCAACTGTACGGACAACAGCTTAGGTTTAATACGTCCAATGAAGATGGTCATCGTTTAGCATGAAATCGTCGCATTTTTCTAGTCATTCGAATTTGGTCGGATAACCAGCCGTTGTGTACATGTTTTGTTTATCTAAATATATAAAAGAAGAAACTGACTGACTGACATATCAACGCACAGCCCAAACCGCTGGGTCTAGAGATTCCAAATTTGGCACGTGGGTTCCTTATGAAGTCTAGGGGTGCACTAAGAAAGGATTTTTTGAAATTCCACCCCTAAGGGGATAAAATAGGGGATGAAAGTTTGTATGAAAGTCCGTCAGTTTTGAAGTTAGGATCTTAAAATTTTGTGTTCAGGCTGATGATTGAAAATTAATTTATACGTGTCTCAGCGTTTTTGATAATTCCAACCCTGAAGGGTTAAATAGTGGGATGAAGTTAAGTTCCTTAATTTTCGAAGAAAAATCACAAAATTTACTATCTAGGCTTATGGTTGGAAGCTAACGCGTGTTGTCGGATTTCCAACCCTTAAGGGGATGAAAAGGGGGATGAAATTTTGTTTTAAATTAAAATTCTTTATTTTTTGTTAAAATCACGAAAATTTCGGCTTATGTTTAGAAACTAACACAACTAACGTAAATAGTTGTTTTTTTTACCGACTTTCCAAAAAGGAGGAGGTTCTCAATTCGGTTGTATTTTATTTTTAATGTTTGTTACCTCAGAACTCCGTCGTTTGTTAACCGATTTGGGAAATTCTTTTTTATTTAAAAGGATATACTTCCAAATTGGTCCAAAAATCCAGTTCTGATGATGGGATCCATGAGGAATTGAGGGAACTCCTAAAATTTTATAGGCGAACATATAGCGATTTTTGAATTTTCATCAATAACTCAAGCATTTGCATACAGTAAGTATCATTTGATGAAGTGGAACTGATGAAGAAGACCACAAATGGCCTCAAATGTTCCTCAATGATAAGTATTTCACGGGTGGCGATAAGATGTTGGAAGGTATGCACCGGAACTCAGTAATTAAACAATGTATCCTAGCCGTGTTTGGGCTTATTGGAGTTGTCATGAGATGCACTCGGGTATATAGTTTTTGAGATAGCTTCGATAATATGTATTTAATCCACTTCGTATATCTTGTGTCACTGTTGTTTGTCCGGTGTAGCAAGTAGTGGTAATCGAACTGTTGTGGGGTAGATGCCATAAATAAAAAGTGAAAAAAAAAACAACCGACTTCCAAAAAAAAAAAAAAACACTAAAATGTGAAAAATAACTTTAATTTCGGAAGTCAGTGGCAATAAACGAAAATGCAGAACCAAGGTCACCGACTTCCGAAATTAGCGTTATTTTTCAATTTTTAGTTTTTTTTTTTGGAAGTCGGTTGTTTTTTATTGTTAAAAAGTTTTTATAATTTCAACCCACAAGGGTCTGAAAAGGGTGATGAAGTTTTTTATTGAAATTGTTCATTCGCAAAATTTTGTATTCAAGTAAAAATAATTTATTTACACGTGTGTTGTTTCTAACTTTACAATATTTTACATGGAGCGACTGCCTATCTGACCTCCACAACGCAGTTACTGGGTAATACGATACCCCTTGGTAAGAATGGTTGTCGGACTTTGGGGCTTCTGACTTCCCGTAACGACTGTCAAAGATCCATGAATGACAGCCGGGACCAACAGCTTAACGTTCTTTCCGAGGCACGGACGGGTCTCTGTATGCAAAGATGGTCATCCATCCGCAGACCAACCGTGGCAATTAAGTGTAGCTTAACCTGATCGATTGACGTGTGCGACTGTTATTATTTAGCCACGGGCCCCTCCCCCGGAGAACACCCCATCCCCTTCTCCGGGAGAATCGATATAGATTAGGTTAGATTAGATTAGGATATGTAGAGTACTCGTACATGTCAGCTAAGAAAGGATTTTCGAAAATTCAACCTTTAAAGTCAAAGTCAAAGTCAAAGTCAAATAATTTATTTCAAATAGGCACGAAGATGCACTTTTGAACGTCAAAAATTACATGAATAGTTAATTGATTCTAGTTGCGCCTTCCAAAATGTAGTTATGTATGGAGAAGAATGGGCAAGAAACTCCATACTTACTCTTTTAAAATGTTAACAATAGTTTGTATACATTAATTAATATTTATAGGTGAAGACTATGTACCTAGAATAAAAAAATAAAAAATATAAAAAACATCATCAAAATTACTTACCACAATTGGTAAAAAGAATGAAAAGTGAAGTAATAACAGAAAAATTAATAAATGCGATAGGTACATGGTGCTCACATATTTACAAACATTGTTTATGATTTCCCAAAAAAATAAAAAATAAAAACAATATAATAAGTCAGTGTGTGAGTTAAAATATTAATCACAGAAAATAAAATTAATATCATAAAAATTATGACAGTTAAATTAGCAACCAGTTTGATTTTGTCTAGACTCTAAATTGTCCTATGGAGCAGGACCAGCATGTTTCCAAGCATTCTTATCTTGGATATAATCCTCTAATTTGTAATATGCTTGTTTACAAAGTGTACTTTTAATATGAGTTTTAAATTTTCTTTCATTTAATTGTAATATATCAGAAGGTATTTTATTGTAACATTTAACACAGTACCCCATAAAAGATGTATGTACCTTAGATAATCTGAAAAATGGTTGATCTATTTTATCTTTATTTCTAGTATTAAAATTATGCCTATCACTGATTTTATTAAAAATATGTAGATTTTTTCTTACATACATAATATTTTCATAAATTAATTGGCAAGGTACCGTCATTATATTAATCGTTTTAAATAGTTCTCTAAGAGATTCGCGGCGATGTAGATTATAAATGGCTCTGACAGCCCTCTTTTGTAAAATAAAAATGGATTCAATGTCGGCAGCCCGACCCCACAGTAAAATGCCATACGACATAATGCTATGGAAGTAGCTAAAATAAACTAAACGCGCGGTTTCTATATCTGTTAACTGTCTTATCTTTCGAACAGCATACGCGGCCGAGCTTAGCCGCCCCGCAAGAGATGTTATATGAGGTCCTCATTGTAATTTCTCATCTAGCGTGATTCCTAGGAAAACCGTTTGATGAATAAATTCCAGTTTTTCTCCGTTCAATATGATGTCACATTCGCTACTTCTAACATTAGGTAACTTAAATCGAATGCATTTGGTTTTTTTATTATTTAGTACCAAATTATTTACAGTAAACCAATTTTGGACCTGAAGAATAGAGTTATTCACGTCGTCAAGTTTTTGTGACCGTCGATCTATTTTAAAAATCAATGATGTGTCATCTGCAAATAACACCATCTGCGGTCGATTTTGAAGTAATTGGGGTAAATCGTTAATGTAAACTAAAAAGAGGAATGGACCCAATATCGAACCTTGAGGAACGCCCATTTTCATTTCAGACCCTAATGAGTCTACGCCGTTTACCTGAACTTTAACCTTCCTATCCGTCAGGTATGATCTAAGTAAATCAAGAGCGGTATTCTTAATTCCGTAGTGCTCCAGTTTCAGCAGAAGTGTCTCATGGTTTACGCAATCGAACGCCTTAGAGAGGTCGCAAAAGATTCCAATGGCATCTTGTGCTTCTTCCCAAGCGTTAAAAATGTTCTTTATTAGGGTGACACCGGCGTCAGTTGTACAACGCCCCTTGGTGAAACCATACTGTTGTTCATGAAAGATGGAGTTTTTATTAAAGTGACGTAACATTTGATTGAGTATCAACTTTTCAAACACCTTACTGAGAACTGGAAGAATTGACACAGGCCTATAGTTGTTAGGTTCCTTACTATCACCGGATTTGAACAATGGAACTACTATCACCGGATTTGAACAATGGAACTACGGGGGTAAAAAGGGGGGATTTCGTTTGTTTGAAAAATCTTATTCCTTGAGTTTATAAACTTGAAACTTGGCACGAATGCGTATCTTATAAAAAATAAAGTTTGATTATTTCAGTTTTTTTTTTAAACTAGCCCATAAAGGGGGTTTCAATGTTTGTATGAAAAAACTGATGACTATCAACACATATAGCTCAAACCACTCACCGGATTTCGCTGAAATTTGGCAAACAGATATTTATTGTGACGTAGGCATCCGCTAAGAACGGATTTTTGAAAATTCGACCTTTAATAAGGGGGTAAAAATGGGTGATTATATTTGTTTGAAAAATCTTATTCCTTGAGTTTTTAATAAACATTAAACTTGGCACAAGGGGGGATTGGGGGATGTCAAAGATTGTATGGAAAAAAAAAACCGTAACGGACTGATCTATTTCAGAATAAATTTCCATTCCATATATTGTAGGCTCTAAGAAGGGCTTTAATGGGGTGAAATGGGGGAGATTTAGATTGTATGAAAAATCTTTTTTTTTTTTTAGTTCATAAACTTGAAACTCAACACAAAAACGTTCTTAATACATAAAACACAAAGTTTGTCATAATTCGTTTGTCAAAACATCCCCTCTAAAGGTGCTCATTCTTTTGAAAAACAAAAAGAGGTTTATGAGTGTATGGGGTTTTCGAGAATTGATCCCAAACAGGGGAATGAGGGGTAATGAAGTTTTTAGGGGAGTATTTTACTGCGTGTCTTGAATAACTCAAAAGTTTTTATTTTTAAGTTTTTGAATTACTCAAAAGTATTTTTAATCCCGGTCCGGTCCTTTCAATGTCGGTAGTACGTTCCCGTTGGATTTTTTCCGACATCCACGTGGACAAAGCCGCGGGCAAAATCTATCTCTATATCTATATATATAAAATTCAAAATCCTGACTCACTGACTGATATATCAACGCACAGCCCAAACCGCTGGGTCTAGAGATTCCAAATTTGGCACGTAGGTTCCTTATGAGGTCTAAAGGTATCTAAGAAAGGATTTTTGGATATTTCATCCCTAAAGAGGTAAAACAGGGGATGGAAATTTATATGAAAGTCCGTCAGTTTTGAAGTTAGGATCTTCAAATTTTGTGATTAGGCTGAAGATTTAAAATTAATGTATAAGTATCTCAGCGTTTTTGATAATTCCACCCTCGAAGGGTTAAAAAGGGGCATGAAGTTGAAAAGTCCTTAATTTTCGAAGAAAAATCACTCAATTTACTATCTAGGCTTTTGGTTGGAAGCTAATGCAACGGAGTTGTTAGAATTTCAACCCTTACGGGTTTTTCAAAGGGGGATGAAATTTGGTTATTAATTCAATTTCTTTATTTTTTAAGTTATATCACTAATATTTCGGCTTATGGTTGGAAACTAACACTACGTAAATCGTTGTTTTATTGTTTAATTTCAACCCACAAGGGTCTGAAAAGGGGGATGAAGTTTTGTATTGAAGCAGTTCATTCGCTAAATTTTGTATTCAAGTAAAAATAATATAAGTACCTACACGTGTACTGTTTCTAACTTTACAGTATTTTACATGCAGCGACTGTCTATCTGACCTCCACAACGCAGTTACTGGGTAATACGATACCCCTTGGTAAAAATGGTTGTCAGAGTTTCGGGCTTCTGATTTCACGTAACGACTGTCAAAGATCCATGAATGACATCCGGGATCAACAGCTTAACGTGTTTCCGAGGCGAGGACGGGTCTCTGTATGTAAAGATGGTCACCCATCCACAGACCAACTGCGGCAAGTGTAGCTTAACCAGGTGGATACTGGTCCTTTACAGTAGGTATTTCTTTACAGTATTCCTCAAATATCACACGTAGTGGAGGACAATTAGCCATGAACAAAGCTCTATACTGTTATTGTTATAATAATTCATAATTATCTAGAAAAAAGAATTTATACTCTACGCAGACGAAGTAAAATAAAATAGTAACGAAGTCAAACCTTACATTGAATATTCGAATCTGATGCTGAAAATATAGTTTTTAGAATTTTGGTCTGTTTGTTTGTATGTATGTTCTGGTTTGCACAAAAACGGATGGACGGATTTAGATGATATTTGGTACACAGATAGTTTATAACCTGGATTAACTTATAGGTTATTTTTTAATCCCGGTAGTACGTTCGGCTTATTCCACAAATCCCCCCTGAAAATCCCCCTTAGGAGGAAAAATGGAATCTATAAAAAACAGTCTAGAATTCATCCCTGATAATCCCGCTTAGGGAGGAAAACTAGAATTGTAAAAAAATACTTATTCCAAGATCCCCTGAAAGTGATTTTTTTGACATTAGGGTTCAGTTTTCCCCACTGAGGGGAATTCTCTGGGGGGATTTGTGGAATAAGCCGTACGTTCCCGTCGGCTATTTTTCGACATCCACGCGGGCGAAGCCGCGGGCAGAAGCTAGTTGTTTATAATTATCTACTTAATGCGAACATTTCGAAGCTGAATATTTTCACTATATATTTTTGACTAAACGCACTAATTCTTGGTTTAGACCCACACATCTTGGGTTGAGCCGGTTTCTTGTATTTTGCCGTCAAAGTTATGACACCGTCGTTTCGACTTTTCGCAATATTATTCAATAACGCATGCATGTACACTTTTGAAACTTTTTATACTTATTAAAAGCGCCAAGAAGGACCGAATACAGTTTTCAGCGAGCTTATACGTTTTCTCATTTAGGCGCTACGATATTTTTTCGGGTTTACAAAAAAGCGCGATTACTTGAAAATTATAAATACGTGGGCGGCACTGAAAATTTCGGGAATCAAGGAAGAGACACAACATTACTATTTAAAAATGTATTTATTGCTTTTCGAAGTATTCTCCGCGAAATTTGACACATTTTTCCATACGATGGAACCAATAATTGAAGCAACCATTCCATTCGGAAGTTGGGGTCTCCAAAATGGCCGTTTTGTAGGCGTCCACAGCTTCTTCAGGTGATGAAAATCTCTGTCCACGCAATTTATTCTTTATTTTAGGGAAAGTATAGAAATCATTAGGGCTTAGGTTGGGGCTGTACGGCGGATGGTCTAATAATTCTGTTTTCTTGCTCTAAAAACTCTTTTGTTCTGTGCGCGGTGTGAGAACTCGCATTGTCATGATGGAGGATGATGCGGCGGTTGCAGTTCTCTTTACGGAGTTCAGAAACGACCTGTGGCAAACAAATGCTAGCATACCATTCTGCATTAACCGTTCCTTGTCCCTCAAGAGGAATAGTCGTAACATGGCCGGTTTTGGAGACAAACGTGGCCACCATTTTTTTTGCAACACTCCGTGAACGAACAATTTTTGTTGGCTTTAACTCATTTTCGAACACCCAAACTCGTGACTGGTTTTGTGTTTCGGGTTCGTACGCATATATCCAGGATTCGTCACCTGATACGATGTTGTATACAGCATTTGAGGATCCTGCGTGGAATCTTTCGAGAGTCCTGACGCACCAAGTAACGCGAGCCGCTTTTTGCTCTTCACAGAGCGAATGCGGTATCCATCGGGAAAACAAATTTTTTACACCTAATTGTTCATGCAAGATTATTTGTATTTGACTCATGCCAATGTCTAAAGTTGCCTGAATTTCGCGGTATGTCACATGTCGATCTTCCTCAATCAGCTTACGCACAGCATCAACGTTTTCTTGGGTGACTGCAGTTTTTGGACGACCTTGACGGTGATCATCACTGAGCTTGAAACGTCCACGTTGAAATTCAGCAAACCAGCGATAAATTGTGGTTTTGGATGGGGCTTCATCACCAAATGCAGAAATCATCCGGTCAACACACTGTTTTTGTGTTAAACCACTTCGAAAGTCATAATAAATCATCGCTCTTGAATTTTCTCGAGTCAATTCCATTTTCTCAACGACTAAATAAGTTTGACAAAACCTTGTGGCAAGACCGAGAATCTTTTTTAAAATAAATAAATGGTATTCGATTTTTAAAACCAAGGAGTTTTCAATTTAAAAGATTTTAATATGACAGGAACAGTGGAAATATTCCATTCCCGATAATTTTAGTGCAGCCCTCGTATTTTCTTAAATCTAATTCTGTCACATATACGCACAAATAAAGAGGTACTCGTATATGTTTATTCTACAGGCGCACATACACCGTGGCATTTTAGTCGTCTTACAAAGACAGCTCACTTCATGTATCCAATGACTACTAATCATTCATGTAAAAAATTTTTTTTTGAACATTTCATTTTTTTTTCAAAGCATTTATTTCAAATAAACCAATTACAGGCACTTTTGAATTGTCAAGGGGTCGGTCAGTCAGAAAGATGAAGCTAGTTGCCCATTCCAAAGCGTAGTAGGTTCCTATGGAGAAGAACGGACAAGAAACTCCATGGACACTCTTTTAAAACAAAATATTGTTACAAAATATGGGTTACATCATTCATGTTGAAGTTATACATGTGAGAACAATGTAGAAAGACGTGCACGTTAGAAGCGTCCGTAATAGAAACAATTCAAAAATTTAAATAAGCCGTGGCAGCTAAGAGATGACCAGTCCCAACTGACGGCGCCCGTTCACGAACATGACGCATGGATCAGCACCATTTAGCTCAACCATTTTGAAGGGAACTTAATGATCCAACACACACGCCACCACCAGCGAGACATTTGAGTGAGCATGACATACTCTCAGCCGCCAGGGCACATTCAAGTCAATAAAAGACATATTACCCGGTAAATGGTAGCGCTATAGCACATAGTACTCACACCTGTGCTATGCAATTATATAATTCAAGGACATTGAGTTTATACAATGCAAAAATAGTTTACAATCTTCAGCAGCTCCAACATGATTGTCAAATGTTAATTAACTAGCTGAGGTTGTGGAGCAGGACCAGCATTCAGCCAAGCATTTTTATCAATGATGTAATCCCCCAACTTATAATATGCCTGCCTGCATAGTGTGCGTTTTATACAAGATTTAAATTTAGTCTCATTCAGTTGAAGTAGTGTTTTAAAATAATTATGACGCATGACATAGTTTAAAACGCCCTGTTACGAGTGCAGTCCGAGCCTTGTGATACAAGGGCCTCGCAGAATGGATTTAGATTAAGTTTAAGTTGCCATAGTAAGAAACACATTTTTTGCGTTAGGGTGAATGAACTCTGATAAAGATGTCGCCGCTCCATTCTGCGGCGCCCTTGTAACAAAAGGCTCGGACTGCACTCGTAACAGGGCGTTTTAAACTATGTCATGCGTCATAATTAATTAAAAAAAAAAAACAAATGTTCAAAAATTTTTTTTTTTTTTTTATGAATGATTAGTAGTCATTGGATACATGAAGTGAGCTGTCTTTGTAAGACGACTAAAATGCCACGGTGTATAATGGTTTTAGAGATACACGATTCTGCAAGACGTTATTCCAGCAGGAAATGCACTATCTCGAAAACCTGAAGACGCACAAATTATATTTTCGGCGCACATTTTTGCACAAATATAAGGTTTCTGCCCATGCAAAATATTTCTCTCTCCGACCTTTCGTTTAGAATTTTCCTGCTGAAAAAACGTTACTCCAGCAGGAATCGTTTTTTCCGTTTTATTCCAAAACGACAAAACGCACAAATTTTTTATTTAGCGCACATTTACAGCAGGTTACGCACTAATTATACGTTCCACTCATATCACTCTAGGAGACACTTTCCTGCTGGGGTAATGTACACCACCCTAGAGGTAGGTTGAAGAGATACTTTAACTTTGTTACAACAACTATAAACAATATTCTATTACAACTCCCCAGGGATACGCTACCTGACATAAGAGCCATCACCATGGCAGAGATAGGTATTTGGATGGAGAAGTTCCCAGCACACTTTTTAGATGATCTCTACCTCAAATACATCGGCTGGACGTTACATGACAAGGTAAGCCCGGTTTTGTTCGTTCATGTTGCTTAGGAATGAGAAATAGATGAAATCTTAACATGTTGACTACTTTAGTTAATGAAACTGAGTAAGAATAGGATAGAATAGAATTAAGATGTTCAGACAATAGTTGGACTTCGGTTTTGTTTCCATCTATTGGTGTTTTAATTCGGCACTACATATTCGCTCATATGAATCAGACAAGCCCCACATAGACTTATAATAAAGCTGCTGAACGTATTGTGACTCAGGTGGGCGAGGTCCGTCTCCGCTGTCTGCAAGCGCTGCAGCCACTGTACGAGTGCGAGGAGCTGAAGGGCAAGCTGGAGCTGTTCACGTCCAAGTTCAAGGACCGCATCGTGTCCATGACGCTCGACAAAGAGACCGACGTCGCCGTGCACGCTGTCAAACTTGTCATAGCCATTTTGAAGTGAGTTCATTTTCAGTTTGACTAAGATTGCTGCTGTTCATGATACAAATTAATATTGAAGAACTTTTAGGGATTTTTAAGTACATATATTTAAAACTAGCTTCTGCCCGCGACTTCGTCCGCGTGAAATTTCGGCCCCCGACCCATCGCGTCGCATTCCCTCGCCCGCCCGCGCTATAACTTTGTTTTCGGTTTGCGTTCGTTCTGACTTTTGTTCTTTTTGCTCGGCTCCTAAGGGTCCTAGCGTGATGTTAACTAGCCTATAACCTTCTTCAAGATTTGTGCTATCAAATGTAAAACGATTTTTTCAAATCCGACTGGTAGTTCCTGAGATTAGCGCGTTCAAACAAACAAACTCTTCAGCTTTATAATATTAGTCTATATTTGTAAAAGTGTTATCTGTGTTGGTAGCTACTAACTTTTTATTCAATACTGTCCTAACAAACGTTTTGTAGTAGCTTCGTTTTGAGACTTGCAAGCAGAGGCGGCTCTAGCCCATGTAGAGCTCGTGTGCAATCTGAACCCGGTGAATGTTGCAAAAAATGTGGCAGCTAATAAACTACCATCCATACCTTTTATAACATTTGAATCAAAAGATAAGCCGATTTACTTCATATTTGCATGTTTACTAAACATAATACTTAATCCATTACGTCAAGGCTTATTTCGCAAAACTACGGTGTAGCCGTAAAACGCAAGTGGCGGCACGCGTACACACTCCTTTGAAAATGCCGCGCGCGTCCCTGTTAGGCCTATTGTCCACGTAAACCGCACGACACGCGCACGCTTTCGTCAATTGACGATTGCAAGACGAATGCTTGCATCTTGCGTAGAAACAATCAAAACTGTGTTCACGGAGCGGCAACGTCGCGTCAGCCTCTCGTCATGCATTCGTCATGCGGTGCGCGCGGCAGCATGTCACTACTCGACCGACTCGCGACCGCGAGACGCACACTTGTTGTTTTTTCACTTGTTGTTGAAAGAAAACTGAGATGTTTTGTAGCGTGATTGACGATTGCATGAAGCAGCGTGGACATAGAAAATATGCAAAATACGCCTATCGTCATTTGTAGGTTGCATGCTTTCGTCAAATGACGACTCCGTGGACAGTTAGCCCTAATTCGCAATGATTGGTACCGATTCTCTTGTACACCGAATTAAACTATCACTAAAATTCCTTCCTTTCGACTATGATCTTAAAGCTATTCGGAAAACTAAATTATCTAAATTTAAACATAACTTTGACACAACTAAAATCGAATTTGACAATCGCGACTCTTATGTGGTATTTTTTATTTATTTTGGCTTCGCAACGTTGTACTTGTTTGCCCTACCCCATGATTTTTTTTCGAGCCGGAGGGGCGCTGGGCGGGGCAGCCTCAACGTGTTTTATATATGAACTAGCTTTTGCCCGCGGCTCCGCCCGCGTGGATGTCTGTTATCGCGTAAAAAAGTAGTCTATGTCCTTCTCCATATCCCAGGCTATATCTCGGCCAAATTTCATGACGATCGGTTCAGCGGTTTAGGCCTGAAAACGTAACATACAGACAGACAGACAGACAGATAGACAGACAGACAGAGTTACTTTCACATTTATAATATTAGTATGGATTAGTATGGATTTTTCAATCTTTGTATGGAAAAAAAAAATATTACCTACATGTTGAGTTTTAGGGGTTTAAGGATTTTGTAAAGGGGGTCGAAATTTTCATTATTTTTGCGATAGGATGCACCATTTTCGAGATATAAGCAAAAGAAAAGAAAAAATACAAGTATACAGTACTGTTTTTGCACCAGAAGTCGAGGTGTTGGTGTGAATTTTAGTTAATGACAACTAATTTTATTCCACACCTTTTTAATCGCGATTAAAAATAGTCAGAATTAGATAATAGAAAATCTAAATTTTTAGTGAAAATCGTAAAATTCTGAATAGGAATATTGCCATTTTCACTAAATTAAAAAGTTAGTGCCACCTTAGTGCTGTTAAACTAAAATATATATATAGTTAAGTTGTGTCACTTTAGTCAATTTCAGAATAGGAAATCGTCGTTTGACAGGTATAAACAAAATTTTGGTGATTTTAGTCAACATAGTTTAGAGAATTTTGTGACAACAGAATTGGCACCATTGGTGTCGTGTTTATCTATACATATAATAAAATCGTAGCGAAGTCGAAAACTGTACATTGAATATTTTTGAAAAAAGTAATTGCCACGAGGTCTGGGAACGATTCTGATGCCGAAAATATAGTTTTTAGAATTTTTGTCTGTTTGTCTGAATGTATGTTCCAGGTAAACGCAAAAAATACCGAACCGATTTTGTTCAAATGCATAGATATTCCCTATAGGTCTGGTCAAATTACTACGTATAAATTATCACGCTATTTGCTATGGGGGATGTCAAAGTCAAAGTCAAATAATTTATTTCAAATAGGCACGAAGATGCACTTTTGAACGTCAAAAATTACATGAATAGTTAATTGATTCTAGTTGCGCCTTCCAAAATATAGTTATGTATGGAGAAGAATGGGCAAGAAACTCCATACTTACTCTTTTAAAATGTTAACAATAGTTTGTATACATTAATTAATATTTATAGGTGAAGACTGTGTACCTAGAATAAATAAATAAAAAATATAAAAATTTCATCAAAATTACTTACCACAATTGGTAAAAAGTATGAAAAGTTAAGTAATAACAGAAAAATTAATAAATGCGATAGGTACATGGTGGTCACATATTTACAAACATTGTATATGATTTCCCAAAAAAATAAAAAATAAAAACAACATATAATAACATGGTTAAATAATAACAATCTTAATGTAAATTTAGATAAAACTCATATTATGTCATTTAAACAAAGAATAAATCAAGATAAACTTAATATAAAATACGCTAACAAAACGATAGAAGAAACAAAGCACACAAAGTTCCTGGGACTCTATATAGACGAGAATATGAAATGGAGTAATCATATTGAACATTTAATAAAAAGACTAAATCAGTTCCAGTACGCTTTGCATAAACTCAGTAAAGTAGCAAGCCGCGAAACCGTACTGACTGCATATCATGCATACGTGTCTTCTACATTACGCTATGGCATAATATTCTGGGGAAATTCATCAGATAGGGAGCTAGTGTTTAAGGCACAAAAAAAGTGTTTGAGAGCTGTGTGCCAAATAAAAACTACTGACAGTTGTAGACCACACTTTATTGACCTAAGAATAATGACTTTTCCAGCCCTATACGCGTTTGAAGTAGCAATGTTCGTTAAAAAACACTTGTATTTATTTGAAGCCCTGACTAGTAAACGTCACCAGGACAAAATTCACGCTGTGCCTCATAAAACAGCATTATATGCAAAAAGTTTTCTGGGCATGGCTCCAAAAATTTATAATATGATACCCACGACTGTAAGACTTGAGAAGGATGTTAACAAGTTCAAGAGAATGTTAACAGACCTTATGGTTAAAAAAGCGTACTATTCCATTGGTGAATTCTTAACAGATAAGTTAAATAAATGGACCCTGTTATGCAGAAAAGATCCAACCAACGTGTTATTAAACGTTGGTTGGATCTTTTCTGCATAACAGGGTCCAAATAATAATTAGATATGTCAAATGACCGATTTATTTAAGCTTAATTCTATCTAAATGCAATTATATAATGTAATTTGAATGTTTATTTAGTATATATTTTTAATTTCAATAATAATTTTAATATTACAATGCATGTTAAATTATAAATTGGTAAGTTCATTAATTATTTGGACATTATTTATTCTGACATTACTTATAATTTGAATTTGTGACATTATTTACTACTATTTATTAATTTGAATGTATATTATTGCACAGGGTATTACTATTCTGTCGAATTTATGACATTATATAACCGATTAATTGGATTTTATGAAATTGTCTAACTATAATTTTTAATTTTGCATGCCTGAATTGGTAAATGCAGTGGACTGCGCATTCACTTAACACCTGGAAATGCATATATGTACTGTGTTTTGCAATAAATATTTGAATTTGAATATAATAAGTCAGTGTGTGAGTTAAAATATTAATCACAGAAAATAAAATTAATATCATAAAAATTATAAATTATACAGTTAAATTAGCAACCAGTTTGATTTTGTCTAGACTCTAAATTGTCCTATGGAGCAGGACCAGCATGTTTCCAAGCATTCTTATCTTGGATATAATCCTCTAATTTGTAATATGCTTATTTACAAAGTGTGCTTTTTATATGAGTTTTAAATTTTCTTTCATTTAATTGTAATATATCAGAAGGTATTTTATTGTAACATTTAACACAGTACCCCATAAAAGATGTATGTACCTTAGATAATCTGAAAAATGGTTGATCTATTTTATCTTTATTTCTAGTATTAAAATTATGCCTATCACTGATTTTATTAAAAATATGTAGATTTTTTCTTACATACATAATATTTTCATAAATGAATTGGCAAGGTACCGTCATTATATTAATCGTTTTAAATAGTTCTCTATGAGATTCGCGGCGATGTAGATTATAAATGGCTCTGACAGCCCTCTTTTGTAAAATAAAAATGGATTCAATGTCGGCAGCCCGACCCCACAGTAAAATGCCATACGACATAATGCTATGGAAGTAGCTAAAATAAACTAAACGCGCGGTTTCTATATCTGTTAACTGTCTTATCTTTCGAACAGCATACGCGGCCGAGCTTAGCCGCCCCGCAAGAGATGTTATATGAGGTCCCCATTGTAATTTCTCATCTAGCGTGATTCCTAGGAAAACCGTTTGATTAATAAATTCCAGTTTTTCTCCGTTCAATATGATGTCACATTCGCTACTTCTAACATTAGGTAACTTAAATCGAATGCATTTGGTTTTTTTATTATTTAGTACCAAATTATTTACAGTAAACCAATTTTGGACCTGAAGAATAGAGTTATTCACGTCGTCAAGTTTTTGTGACCGTCGATCTATTTTAAAAATCAATGATGTGTCATCTGCAAATAACACCATCTGCGGTCGATTTTGAAGTAATTGGGGTAAATCATTAATGTAAACTAAAAAGAGGAATGGACCCAATATCGAACCTTGAGGAACGCCCATTTTCATTTCAGACCCTAATGAGTCTACGCCGTTTACCTGAACTTTAACCTTCCTATCCGTCAGGTATGATCTAAGTAAATCAAGAGCGGTATTCTTAATTCCGTAGTGCTCCAGTTTCAGCAGAAGTGTCTCATGGTTTACGCAATCGAACGCCTTAGAGAGGTCGCAAAAGATTCCAATGGCATCTTGTGCTTCTTCCCAAGCGTTAAAAATGTTCTTTATTAGGGTGACACCGGCGTCAGTTGTACAACGCCCCTTGGTGAAACCATACTGTTGTTCATGAAAGATGGAGTTTTTATTAAAGTGACGTAACATTTGATTGAGTATCAACTTTTCAAACACCTTACTGAGAACTGGAAGAATTGACACAGGCCTATAGATGAGCAGTATTGCATTATGTTTTGAGATGGGGCCATAAGGGCAGGTACCTTAACCGTGTTCGCTACAAGAAAATGGTCTTAAAAGACTATCTTTAACTTTTAGAAAAAAATTGATGTGCATTCACAGATTTAGAAAAAAAAAAAAAAAATTACAGTCAGCAAGAAAATGGGCAATTTTCACAAAAAAGTTTTTTGATGCCAATCGATCCTGTTTCTTACGAGGATCAAAAAACTTATAGGACCAACTGAGGTTTGAGTGCTAGAAAAGTCAGAAATCGAAAAAAACTTTTCCCATACAGTTCTTAAAAATGATACTGAGATGACAACAGTCGAATTATTCCATTACTACTTCACTGGGATGATAGAAAACTATGACATATTACGCTATTTCAATTAACTTTCAACAAAGCAATGCAAATCTGATTTCGATTTCAAAGAATTGATATTTTTTGTGCTTCTTTTTAGGGTTCCGTACCAAAATGGTAAAAAGGAACCCTTATGGTGCAACTCAGTCTGTCTGTCCGTCTGTCTGTCACAGCTGGATATCACAAGAACTAAACTATCTAATAACTAAAGCTATCAAATTGAAAATTGGAATAGTTTGAGATAACGTTTGCCCAACTATTTTGCAAATAAGAAAGATTTTTTTTTGCATCTAGGATTTAACGGGGGTTTTAAAACTCGAAGTCGGGCTACTAGGGCATGTGGGGTATCGTATGAAAGAGCGCTATTTGCACATTCTCAAAAAAAATTGTCGCATTGTTTTCGACTTTTGACCAAAAAAAAATACCATACCACCCCTCTCTCCCTCACGCGTTCCGCCTCCTCCTTCGCGCGCATTACTGCTTCGCAGAAGGAGGTGACGGCCTCCCATGCACTCTCGCTCCGTACCATGGCCTGGACCAGGACCGGACGCGAGAGATCGTCGCCACCGATCGCCTCCGTGAGGACACGGCGCACAGTGAAACAAGGTTCTCTTTCGTAGGATTTTTGAAAAATAAAATAGTTTATTTGATAGTTTCAAGTATACAGTTTTCTCGAGTACATTAAAACATTGAATAAATTAGTAGTTACGGGTTTTTTTTCGAGTCTTTACCATAAAAAATGACTTTATATATTTCAAATGCATGAAAATGGAATTAGTTTTCCTCATAACTTTTTTCTGTCTTGGATTGTAAAGCTGAAACTTTTAGGTATTGTTGCCGAGCCTATAAAAAAGCTACCTGACCTTTGACCTTGACCCCGAACTTCCCCGTTCAAAAGATATGAATTAATTAAAAATGCATATTTGGATGATATTTTAACACGCGATAAAGTACCTCAAAAATAAGTTATTTTTAATCTTTTTTACCCATTATTGATCCCTAATAGACAACAAACCTATATGACTATGGATCTTGACGAAAAGCGTACTTATTCTTAATGTATGAATAAATTAATAATTGAATTTACACAACAAATAATGCGATATGAGTGAATGAATGTATGATATATTTATTTGCAAGAATATAGGTAGCTAGCATAAGTTCTTAAGATCTATAGGTTTCACGTAAATATTTGTACAATAATATTAATAAAAAAATAAAATAAAAAAATTTAATATTAACATTTTACATCTTGGTTTTATTAGCATGCAGTACACATTTAGTAATTAGTAAAAACATAACAATAGTAGTAGTTTTAAGCAAAGCCTGTAACTGTGTGTACATTGTGCAATAAATGAATAAATAAATAAATAATTTCAAATATGAAATTAATTTAAGAGTATGAGTTGAGTTGTATGAGTATGAAATCAATGATTCAGGAGAAGAACTAATCACAATTAAATTAGTCAATGTCACAATCAGACAGTTTGTCTATGTCTACAAAGTCTATATTTTCTATATCTGAACGTTTAGTACAAAGTTGCCTTATCTTAGGTCTGAAACTAGAGAGATATGGGTCTGAAGATATTAGCAAATTATGGATACTATCCTCATTTGTTGCAATTCTGCTAGTTTTCCGCGAGTTCAAAAAGATGAAGGAAGGTTCTGAATTTTTTTAAATCTTTATTGAGAGCTTCCAATGCGTCTTCAGAAAATTTTCGGATTAAAATAAAGTTGTTGTACTCAATTATGTCGGCACCATGCATGAGTAATTTATGCACACTTAGGGCATATAATACCATGCATAGAGCCTAACATATGTATGAGTTGTTGTAGCACATATTGCCGGAACTTTTCCACGTCTAAAAACTCTCCACATGAGATTACCTGAAGAATCACTCCAAATCTTCTAATGAGTTCTTTATCAACACCCGTGATCTGCGCAGTCACTTCAGGATTAGCAAAAAAAAAATCTGGCAGCATTTCCATCATTGGTAGTTCCCGCACCTTGTTTAACTACATCCACAAGCAGTCCCATTTCATCCCGAAATCGTTCTTGAATATATATTTTTTTGTTGGCCAATTGTAATATTAAATTATCTCCTTTAGCTTGCTATTTCTTGAAGTCGAGGCGGTAAGCAATGTGCAAGATGCATTCCATGCATCTAATACGTGCATGAAGGGAAGACAGACCAAACTTACACATGTCGACAGAATGGCTTCTCTTGTGTTACCATGTCGATATTATTCATCTCTTTCGGTGTCGCTTTGTAGATATCGCATGTCACTGTGCAGGTATCTGATAGATGTGAGGTTTTACTTGCCATCGATCATGGTCATATAATGGTCATACAACTCAACTTATACTCTTAAATTGATTTCATATTTGAAATTACTATTACTATTGTTATGTTTTTGCTAATTACTAAATGTATACTGCTTGCTAATATAACCAAGATGTAAAATCTTAATATTTACGTGAAACTTATAGATCTTATGTTAGGTACCTATATTCTTGCAAATAAATATATCATACATTCATTCATGTGTAAATTCAATTATTAATCCATACTATCTATACTAATATTATAAATTCGAAAGTAACTCTGTCTGTCTGTCTGTCTGTCTGTATGTTACCTTTTCACGCTTAAACCACTGAACGGATTTCGATAAAATTTGGCAGAGCGATAGATTGCATCCAAGGGAAGGACATAGGCTACTTTTTGTCTCAAAAATATCCCTAAATGGGGGGATATAGGGGATGAAAGTTTGTATGGGAAATCTGTTATTTCTTAAGTTAGGGATATGAAAATTCAAATGTATGCTTTTAGTAACAAATAATGAATTACGTACATATATCATAGTTTTTCTGAAATGATCCCTCAAGCGGGTGGGTAAAATAGCGTATCTGGAGGTGACATTTAGTCTTTATTTCATTAAAATCGGTCCACACCGTCAAAAGTTATCACTACTTGCAACAGGTTGGAACAGAGAGTTTAGGTTTTGCTCGATAGATGGCGCTGTACAAATGACGCGATTTTCTGAATCGCGGTGTTAAGACTTTCCGTAGGATAGTAACCCTCATTCATGCAACGTATTACCTCCTTACTAATAAACGTTGTATAGCGTCTGTATAGTTACACACCGATTTCTCTCTTTCACTCGTCAGTAATTTGACTTTCGAAAGAAGAAGACAAAGCGTTGTGTAACTATACAGACGCTATACAACGTTTATTAGTAAGGAGGTTAGTGTTTAGTTGATCATTCGTTTCTAAAAATAATCGTTGTTCGTTCGTAGATAGTTGATTTTTGAAAAATTGGATTTTATTAGTAGTGGGTCGTTGTCGAATTGTTGACGGACGAATCGCAACCGTTTACCTGACGACGAAAACGGTTGCAAAAAACGGTCGTCGTTGCAACTGGTTTGAAGACGGGCGATGGACGACGGACGACGAAACTTATCCAACATGAAATAATAATAATAGAGCAAACGTGCTCGGAGGAAGGAAGTATTCCAGTAAGTGCTTGTAGGGATCTTGACCATCTTCCGGGCTCTGGGATTGTTCTGAGAGCCGTGGAATACCTCTCCACTCCTCAAGCACCTCAGGACATGTTGCCCCCTTGTCGCTACGTCACTATGTGCTAGCGACCGTTTTCGGGGGCCCATTATTGAGTGTGCAAGTTACCCCCTGCCATTTTATCCGTGTATAAAAAAACATTGAAAAGGCAGGGGCCATAGTCCTTCCATAGTTTTAGGTAACCAGTCCATTTTAACCACCCAAACCCATAGTCCAATATCTTTATTTCCATATCTTGTAATAGTCCTACACCAACCGGGGGTTGTCCTTGGGTGCACTTGCATAGTGCGTACAGGGATAATCGTCGGTTGGTGCCTCATTTAATTAAAAAGCTTCTAACGGGCCTCTGCGAGTTGGCTTCGGCCCCTAGTACGCCTTCCAAAGGTCCGGGACCCCAGGGTCTCGAGATATGTAAACACATAAAAATATAAAATAATAATAATAATCTTTATTTCATAAAAACAGTACTTAGATTATATTACAGTTATGTGCTATGATAAAACAAAAGTACACAAAAGTTTTAGCATCTGGAGCCGAACTAGGAGTAACCTGTATTTCGGCTAACAGCGCCAAATCCCCTCGGGTTACATAAGATTAGAGTTCTTAAATGCTAGCATTTTAACAAAACAAAAGAACAAGAATAGTCTAAGGTTGTATTTATGATCTGCACCTCTTTTTGTGTTATGTGATATGGTGAGTGAGTGTGTGTGAGAGGGTGTGTCTATTTGTGAGTGTGCTTGAGATTAATATAAGTGAACACATGAATTAGTGAGATACGCGGATATATTAAATATGTACATAAAAAAATAAAATAATAAATAAACATGTATATATATTTGTATATAGAGAATTATTTATTGCTAACATTAACATTATTACTGTCTATCTTGGAACAGTTAGAAGTTCCTCAGTCTCATCATATGTGAGACCTTGTAGGTATTCCGATACTTTTTTCTTGCAGCGATCTGTGTTGAGTGGATAAATATTAAGATTTTTATTAAGTTTATTGTAGATATAGGGACCGAGGAAGTTAAAGAAATTAGTACCAAATTTAGTACTGTAAGACCTGTGTTGAGTACAAACCATATAATTTCTGCGTGAATTCAAAAAGTGGGGGTCGTAATTTGTACAAGTGTGTTGCATAATGAGAATTTTGAGAATTTTCAAGATGAATAATTGTCTCACAGTCAGTACTCCACACATCTTGTAAAGTAAAGCAGTAGAGAAAAGTATTGGCTTAATAGAATTGCGTTTTCGTCGAGTGAAGTTGCAGTTTCTTACAACTATCAACAGGTTTGATCGTCGCATCACGAACGACAGTTTCATTATCGACTGTATTTCATTGACATAAAGTTCACTTTCTATTGTAAGGACTGTTTTGGAAACGAACGGAACGAGACGCATTGACAACTGATAATACATTATCGACTGTATTTCATTGACATAAAGTTCACTTTTTATTGTAAGGACTGTTTTGCAAATGAACGGAATGAGACGCATTGACAACTGGTAATACATTATCGACTGTATGTCATTGACATAAAGTTCACTTTTTATTGTAAGGACTGTTTTGCAAATGAACGGAACGAGACGCATTGACAACTGGTAATACATTATCGACTGTATTTCATTGACATAAAGTTCACTTTTTATTGTAAGGACTGTTTTGCAAATGAACGGAACGAGACGCATTGACAACTGGTAATACATTATCGACTGTATGTCATTGACATAAAGTTTACTTTCTATTGCAAAGACTGTTTTGGACGACGACGCGACGGACGAGATAGTTGACTCATTGCGTTCTAGACTGTATTTTCATAGGCGTAAAATATAAAATCGCACTAAATAATTCAAATTCAAATTCATTTATTTTGTGCACATAGGTTAGAAGATGTTAAAATATAGGTATTACAGAGTCCGTCTATGTCCCGCCGATAGGCATACAAAAATTCACAGTTCTCAAATAAAATTAAATCATGTCATTTATGTATTCACAATTAATTAGGTCTACAATTTATAATAATATCATGTCAATTTTCAAATCAAAATAATACAGCAAATTCACAATTAATTAGATAAGTATACAATTTCTAATGATAATTAAATTCTTTTTCAGACAGAAAGTCACTTATGGAGTAGTACGCTTTGCTCACTAAAAAATTGCGAAGCCTTTTTTTGAATAACAATACCGGCAATTCCCTCCAAGATTTGGGTATTTTATTATAAATGACCGGAGCCATACAGTAAACACTCGAAGACTGGTTTGTGCGACGAAGACTGTTTGAATCCAGGACGTACATGAAACGGTTCGTCGTCGCAACGCCCACTCCTAGATTTTATTTATTGGTTCTTCTCTTCGCTTCGTTGTGTATTTCTTTTTCGTTTTTTTATTTATGTATTTGTCTTTTTTTATTTTTGTTTTATTTATCGGAAAAAAAATCGATCGAACTGGTCGAAGTTCTGTTCTGGTTCGATCAATCGGATTTTTTTTAGTACGAGGCACTACGAGGTCAGGAGGTCTCGCTTCTCGGTCGAGTGTTTTCTAAATCTCTACTCTATAGTTTTTAATCAATTTAATCTAAATTCCGTTGATCGCAGTTGACGAGTGTAAATTGCCTTCACGATCTCAAAAGTTGAGTTGACGTTGACCTTAGTAATTCGTAGGTTTATATATGTTGTTTTATAAGTAGTGTATTCAATAAGACTTATTTTTAGTTCAATAGGTTTCAAAAACAATTTCTTTTCCACTTAGTGTGCTGTTTACAAAAATGTGTTTACATAAGATATCGATACCTCCCACGAAAAAGTCGTAACATTTTTTTTTTTTGTAAAATGAGATTTTAGTACTATAATGTAATATTATACCTATAAAGCCTGTTCAGGGCATTTTGCACGTCCTTCTACACGAGCAGTCTGTGGGTGAATTATACGCAAAAGCAGTACAGCGCTCTACGAGTCCAATACAATAATGCATTCAGGGTGCTGTTGGGGCTGCCTCGCTTCTGTAGCGCATCGGGGATGTTCGCCGAAGCGCGCGTGGATAGTTTTTATACAACCATGCACAAGCGGTGCACATCCCTGGTGCGCAGGGTGCGGGTCTTCTCGAACAGTATCCTGAGTGCCTTCGCCCAGCGTTTCGACTGCCAGTACATGTATCACTGTGACATGGTACATGTACGGGCTAATGTGGAAATATTGTTTTAATTGTGTTGACTTGTAATTGTATTGTATATTGTATTTTTGTATTGAAATTGTATTTAATTGTATTTGTATTAGTTTGTTTTTATAATTGGTCCGTGTTGGCCTTGAATTCAATAAATAATAAAATAAATACTAGAAATTCTTAAAAACTATATTTTCATATTTTCACTAAAATCCGAGTTTCTAACCCGCTAATAGTCTTATCATATTATGTTTTGCGGCTGCTCACCACAAAGATGACGTTAAAAATCTCTCTTGAAAAATTTAAACATACCTACGACCTTATGCGCGGGAGGTGTCGATATATACCTATGTTATTAAAATTACTTTGCATATTGTTATGGGACATAAGATACTTTTTATCCCGACAGTACGTTCCCGTGGGATAATTTCCGACCTACACGCGGGCGAAGCCGCGGGCAAAATGCCGAATATAGTGAAAGTTTCACTATATTCGGCATTTCAGCCGTACAAATATTTACGTGACACCCATAGATCTTAAGAACTTATGTTAGCTACCTATATTCTTGCAAATAAATAATATCATACATTCACTCATAACGCATTATTTGTTGTGTAAATTCAATTATTAATTTATTTATATTTTATGAATAAGTACGCTTTTCGTCAAGATCGATAGTCATATAGGTTTGTTGTCTATCAGGGATCAATAATGGGTAAAAATAAATAAAAAATAACTTACTTTTGAGGTACATTACCGCGTGTTAAAACATCATCTAAATATGCATTTTAAATTCATTCATATCTTTTGAACGGGAAAGTTGGGGGTCAAGGTCAAAGGTCAGGTAGCTTTTTTATAGGCTCACAATACCAATACCTAAAAGTTTCAGCTTTACAATCCAAGACAGAAAAAAGTTATGAGGAAAACTATTTCCATTTTCATACATCCATACTAATATTATAAATGTGAAAGTAACTCTGTCTGTCTGTCTGTATGTTGCGTTTTCACGCCTAAACCGCTGAACCGATCGTCATGAAATTTGGCAGAGATATAGCTTGGGATATGGAGAAGGACATAGGCTATTTTTTTACGCGATAACCGACATCTACGCGGGCGGAGCCGCGGGCAAAAGCTAGTTTGAAATATATAAAGCCATTTTTTATGGTATAGACTTGAAAAAAAACCCGTAACTACTAATTTATTCAATGTTTTAATGTACTCGACAAAACTGTATACTTGAAACTATCAAATAAACTATTTTATTTTTCTAAAATCCTACGAAAGGGAACTTTGTTTTGTAATGTAATGTTATATTATAATAGTGATAGCTGTTCATCAGGAATAATCTGTCAGAATGACAATGAGAAACATTCAATATATCAGTATTGTGCCATTAGTGTATATCCAGGAACACAGGCCTTCAATAATTCACTAGAAAAGAGCTGGTGGACCTCGACACCGACCTGCAGACAGTTCAGGGAGGCTATGCCATTCTTAGATGGTAGGCTAACCAGGCGGTTATTACTCCTGGCCCCGTGCCCCTGGCCCCGCGCCCCTGGCCCCGCGTCCATGGCCCAACGCCCTTGGCCCCGCGCCCCTAGCCCCGCGCCCCTGGCCCTGCGCCCCTGGCCCTGCGCCCCTAGACCCGCGCCCCTGGCCCCGCGCTCCTAGCTCCGCGCCCCTGGCCCCGCGCCCACGGCCCCGCGCCGCTGGCCTAGCGGCCTTGGCCCCGCGCCCCTGGCCCCGCGCCCCTTAGCTCCGCGCCCCTAGCCTCGCGCCCCTAGCCCCGCGTCCCTGGCCCCGCGCCCCTAGCTCCGCGCCCGTGGCCCCGCGCCCCTAGCCCCGAACCCTTGGCCCCTCGCCCATAGCCCAGCGCTCTTGGCCCCGCGCCCCTGGCCCCGCGCCCCTTAGCTCCGCGCCCCTAGCCTTGCGCCCCTAGCCCCGCGTCCCTGGCCCCGCGCCCCTAGCTCCGCGCCCGTGGCCCCGCGCCCCTAGCCCCAAACCCTTGGTCCCTCGCCCATGGCCCAGCGCTCTTGGCCCCGCGCCCCTGGCCCCGCGCCCCTTAGCTCCGCGCCCCTAGCCTCGCACCCCTAGCCCCGCGTCCCTGGCCCCGCGCCCCTAGCTCCGCGCTCTTGGCCCCGCGCCCCTGGCCCCGCGCCCCTTAGCTCCGCGCCCCTAGCCTCGCGCCCCTAGCCCCGCGTCCCTGGCCCCGCGCCCCTAGCTCCGCGCCCGTGGCCCCGCGCCCCTAGCCCCGAACCCTTGGCCCCTCGCCCATGGCCCAGCGCTCTTGGCCCCGCGCCCCTGGCCCCGCGCCCCTTAGCTCCGCGCCCCTAGCCTCGCGCCCCTAGCCCCGCGTCCCTGGCCCCGCGCCCCTTGCTCCGCGCCCCTGGCCCCGCGGTCCCGCTACACGTGCGTCGTGTCCGCAGGTGCCGCATGCACCCGGACGTGCTGACGGACAAGGACTGCGAGAACGTGTACGAGCTGGTGTACTCGTCACAGCGCGCCGTGGCCGCGGCGGCCGGCGAGTTCCTCAACGTGCGCCTGTTCCGCAACGAGGAGCCGCCGCCGCCCGCGCGCTCCCGCCGCGGCAAGACGCGCCTGCCCAACACGCCGCTCATCCGGGACCTCGTGCAGTTCTTCATAGAGTCCGAGGTGTGTACACATGGCATACTTACAACGAGTCACGTACTAATCTGTGTAACAAATCAATGTCGTAAGACGTCTCCACTTTTTCTCTGTTCTTTTTCCAACTTTAGGTATTTTAGCTCACCTATTTCCGATCACTGATGATAACATCAATATAAACCAAGTATTCTAACACTCATCTCAACCAGAGTAATGTGTGCGACAGTTGCACGAGCACGGCGCGTACCTGGTGGACTCGCTGATCGAGTCCAACCCCATGATGAAGGACTGGGAGTGCATGACCGACCTGCTGCTGGAGGAGGCGGGGCCCAACGAGGAGGCGCTGGACAACCGACAGGTATTCTTATCCATGCTAATTCATTCAGTTCAAGTGTCTGTTTGTGATGTAAAAGTACCAACTTTTTACTAAATGCATACCAAAGTTTAAACAATACCTGTTTGTTCTGGCTAATCTCCGAAACGGCTAAACCGACTTCGACGGGATTTAACTGATGTTATAAGGAGTTAATTTTATTTTATAAAAGGCCAGTAGGTAGTTTTATTCATTTCGGTGGAGGTCCTAAATAAATAAAACTACCTACTGGCACAAAAGATATACAGAAATAATGGGCATCAAGTATTAAGTAGGTGTATCCCTTCAGTTAAAGGGCAGTAGTAGTTAATTTTAAGACCGCGCTATCGCATTAGCTACACTTACACCTGTAATGATAGTAATTGTAAGGAAAATTAGATAAATAAATAAATAAATAACTAAGCTAACAAATTGTTTAAAGAGAAATTCAAACAATTTGGTCAAAATCCAAATTGTTTCGGTTAATGGATTCGAAAATAAAATATAAATATTTGACTGAACTTACTTGTGACTTATATCATCCGTACACCCATTGTGTGCGTTTGTCAGTTGGCTGAAAATAGACAAAAATGTTGCTACCTGTACCTAGTGACGTGCCGGTGGCAATATTGCCACTGCCAGCATCAACATTGCCGTGAATTTCATATTTGCCGGCAATATTGCCATTGGTGCCGATTCTCTTGACACAAAATTCTCTAAACTAGACTCAAAATCACCAAAATTTATTTTATTCCTGTCAAACGACGATTTCCTATTCTGAAATTGACTATAGTGACTCAACTATATTTTAGTTTGACAGCACTAAGACAGTACTGAGTTTTTAATGTAGTTAAAATGGCAATTTTGCTATTCTGAATTTGACGTTTTTAAACTAAAATTTAGTTTTTCTAACTAAATCTGACTATTTTTAATCGAGATTACAAAGGTGTGGAATAAAATTAGTTGTCATGAACTTAAATTCACACCAACACCTCGACTTCTGGTGCAAAAACGGTACTGTATATTTTTTTCTTTTCTTTTGCTTATATCTCGAAAACGGTGCGTCCTATCGCAAAAATAATGAAAATTTCGACCCCCTTTGCAAACGCCAAACCCCTGAAACTCAACATGGTAATATTATTTTTTACTTTCCATACAAAATGTAAAAAAATTCATATAAAACATGTTGAGGCTGCCCCGACCCTGCGCGCCTCCGGCTCGAAAAAAAATCATGGGGTACGGCAAACAAGTACAACGTTGCGAAGCCAAAAGAAAAATAAAAGAAATACCAGGTGGAGTCGCGATTGTCAAATTCGATTTAGTTTTGTCAAAGTTATTTTTAAATTTAGAGAATTTTGTTTGTAGCATAGCTTTAAGATTCTCATAGCCAAAATTAAGGAATTTTAGTGATAGTTTAGTTAGTTTAGTTCGGTGTACAAGAGAATCGGCACCATTGGCAACTTTTAAGGATTCCTTACTCAAAGGGTGGCAACGGAGCCGGCAATATTGCCAGTTTAATGTAATAGATTTAGAGTTGATTTTTAGGGTTAGGTTAGGTATCGGACCCGCCCCCCCCCCCGGTGGGTTCCCGCACCCCCCCGGTGGGTTCCCGCATTGTCGAGGCGGGGGGGCTCAGTAGCCGTGGCTTGGAGGGCCACGGTGAAGCTAAGAGGAACCCGAGGAGGGGGCCGCTTGTCAGGGCTTTTGCGGCTAAGCCGACGACGTAGCGGCCGTAGGTTGCGGTGCCGCTTTGGCGACATCGCAACTGAGGCGGGCCGCGATGTCGAATGGGCGGCATCGCGGCTGAGTGTGGGAGGCCGCGGCGGGAGAGGAGTGCCGGTATTGCGGTGAGCCGTTCTCCCTACCTTCCGCGGCCTTGACGGGGTCGCCACCGTTGAATGGCGGACGCGGTGGGGCCGCAGAGGAAGAGGAGTGTCGGTATTGCGTTGGCCGCTCTCCCTATCCTCTGCGGCCGAAAAGTGGTAGGCGGCGGGGCCACTAACCTGACCCGTTGCGGGGGGACCAGGGGCGCCTGGACGCGAGATCGTCTGGCGCGAGGTCCCAGGTGGAGGCCAGCAGGCCAGCAGCCTGTATTGCACAGGCCTCTACCAGTGTCGGACGGGAATGGCCAGGTGTTCCCGGTCATTCCCATATCGCCCCCAGGCTGAGGGGCATGCGCCGGGAGGGTTGTGGACGTAAAGGCTGTGCCGGTTTCCCATGACCCTCCCATCAAGGCGATGAGGGAACTCCGCTGAGTTTTAGTGGGTATTCTGCCATTTTGGCAGGGAGTCCCACATACCCCGTCTCGTCCCCCGACGAGCGGGCATGCGTAATGCATTTCTCAGCGTAAAAAAAAAAAAAAAAAAAAGGTATCGGACCCGCCCCCCCGATGGGTTTCCGCATTGTCGAGGCGGGGGGCTCAGTAGCCGTGGCTTGGACAACCACGGTAAAGCTAAGAGGAACCCGAGGAGGGGCCGCTCGTCAGGGCTTTTGCAGATAAGCCGACGTCGTAGCGGCCACAAGTAGGTTGCGGTGCCGCTTGGGCGACATCGCAACTGAGGCGGGCCGCGATGTGCTATGGGAGGCATCGCGGCTGAGGGTTGGAGGCGTTCTCCCTACCTTCCGCGGCCTTGACGGGGTCGCCACCGGTTGATGGCGGACGCGGTGGGGCCGCAGAGGAAGAGGAGTGTCGGTATTGCGTTGGCCGCTCTCCCTATCCTCTGCGGCCGAAAAGTGGTAGGCGGCGGGGCCACTGATCTGACCCGTCGCAGGGGGACCAAGGACGCCTAGACACGCCCCTGTGCTGGTTTGGTCCCTGGGGGAGGTCACGGCGCGCAGTGTGTTGGAGGAGGAGGAGGGTCCGGTGACGGACGGCCGCGGCGGGTTCGCGGATGATTTCAAGTTCCCGTGTTGCCGCCATAACCGGCAGAGGAGGACACCGTGGAGTTTTAGTGGGTTGGAGTCCCACATAACTGCACTGCCTCCCCGTGGTAGTGTAGTATGCGTGCGCATTTCTCCACGAAAAAAAAAAAAGCGGACCCGAGGTGGCTGCGTGTAGTGTTCCACGCGCGCCCCTCTTAGTCTTCCCCCAACCAGAGGAGCCTGCACCAGTCGAGGTTTGCGGAAGAATCATACGTTCCCGCGACCCCCGGCGTAGGTGTGAACAGGGGTGGTTTTTAGTCCGTAAACGCCCCCCCGTCAGCGTGAAGGACATCCATGAGGATTTTACACCCAGAACAAAAAAAAAAAAGGTAGCGGACCGTATTACTAAGGCTCCGCTATCTGTCCGTTCATCCGTCCGTCCGTCTATCACAGGGCTGTATCTTTTGCTAGAAAGGTGTACTACCTACGCTTGACGCTTTTAACGTGTAAGTTTTTATTCTTTTTATTTTTACATCGTTCTCACTTTTAGTTATAAATGCGACATTATAGATGTAATGAATACTTTTGTAACAATTTAAAAGAGTGTCCATGGAGTTTCTTGCCCGTTCTTCTCCATAGGTACCTACGCTTTGGAATGGGAATGTAGCTTAATTTTTCTTACTGACCGACTGTTTGACAATTCAAAAGTGCCTGTAAATGGTTTAATTGAAATAAATTATTTGAGTTTGAGTTTGAGCTTGGATGTTCTATATTCATTTCTTGGATGTTCTTGGATGTTATTATTCATATCAACTGAGGTCAAAGGAGTGAAGAGCTTGTTATTCCACTTGTTAACCACTCGATATTCTTCAACTAAATAAGAAGAAATTTAAAACATGCATTAAACGCACACTATGTAGACAAGCATGATGGACTTGTAGCAACAAGTTGGATAATTATATCTTAGATAAAAATGCTTGGCTGAATGCTGGTCCTGCTCCACTGCCACATGGGCTCACTAGATAAAATTTTAATACTTGGAAGTTGCTTCCCCCTTTTTTATTTTTTTATTTTCTGCCATTACGAACTTAATGTTTATTTTGTTTTTATTTAAGCATGTTTTTATTGTTGAAAACTCCAATAGATAATAATTATTTTCTTTCTTTTTGGCAGTTAATTTTTATTCATCTCTCAAATACATTGCAAACTATAGTTCTGTAAAATTTAGCAGCATTTTTTTTTTAGTTTCGTAAATGTGAATACCGTGGAGCTGTTTATTATGTTATTATTATTTATGTTGACTTAAAAGAGCATGGCAGTTGAGAGTATGTCATGCTCACTTAAATGTCTTACTGATGGTGGCGCGTGTGTTGGATCATTCGGTTCACTACATAATGGTTGAGCTGGATGGTGCTGATCCATGCGTCATGTTCGTGAACGGGCTCCGTCAGTTGGGACTGGTCATCTCTTTACTGCCAGGGCTTATTTTTACATTGTCTCACATATAGTAAGAATCTTCAACAAATTACCGGAACAAATTAAAGAAGAACCGAAATTCAATAAATTTAACAGAAATTTAAAGGAATATCTCACAAAAATGCTTTTACTCGGTCGCAGAATACTTAGAATAAAATAATTAATAAATATGATAGATAAATGATTACTTATAGTCATTGAAAACACACTCATACACATAACAAAAACAAATTAATAAAATATAATTATCTATATTATCTATACTAATATATAAAGCTGAAGAGTTTGTTTGTTTGTTTGAACGCGCTAATCTCAGGAACTTCTAGTTGGAATTGAAAAATTCTTTTTGTGTTGGATAGTACATTTATTGAGGAATATTATAGGCTATATAACATCACGCTACTACCAAAAGGAGCGGAGCATAAATGAAAAATGTAGCAAAAACGGGAAAAATTATTCCTTTTTGAGAGCTTCCGTTGCGTGCGCTGCGTAAACGGTTTAAGTTACGCAAATATCATGTATGATGGAATTGTTCCTCTTTAAATTTTCTAAAAAAAAAAGTCCGCGATAGCATATGTCTATCTTTTAAGATTGACTCACTATAACCTTTTTTATGGTAATCAAATTTGTTCGAAATTAATGCATTATTTGCGAAAGAGTTTTCATAAACATGGTATTAATCCTTATCCAAATAAATACGTTATTCATCACAAGTATTTAATTTTGAACAAAGTTGCCCTTACATCATTTAATTTCAATGAATATCTTAGGAGATATAACTGTTTTATAATAACTCCGCAGCAAAATAATGATCAACTCTGCGAGGTAGTCTATTCTAAAGCTGAAGAGTTAGTTTTTAGGGTTCCGTACCCAAAGGGTAAAATGGGACCCTATTACTAAAACTCCGCTGTCCGTCTGTCTGTCTGTCTGTCCGTCTGTCACCAGACTGTATCTCATGAACCGTGATAGTTAAACAGTTGAAATTTTCACATAAGATGTATTTCTGTTGCCGCTATAACAACAAATACTAAAATACAGAAAAAAAAAATATTTAAGGGGGGTCTAATCCCATACAACGGACGGACATGATTTTTTTGCCGTTTTTTGCTCCGCCCGCGTGGATGTCGGTTATCACGTAAAAAAGTAGCCTGTCCTTCTCTATATCCCAGGTCGATCGGTTCAGCGGTTTAGGCGTGAAAACGTAACATACAGACAGACAGACAGACAGAGCTACCTACTTTCACATTTATAATATTAGTATGGATAGCTTTTGCCCGCGGCTCCGCCCGCGTGGATGTCGGTTATCGCGTAAAAAAGAAGCCTATGTCCTTCTCCATATCCCAGGCTATATCTTTGCCAAATTTCATGACATAAGTTTTTAAACTGTCATGGTCACTAATATTATTATTAACATAAGCGGGATATTTACCATGTTTATTCATTGTTCTGAGTTCCCGATATTTCGGCGCTGTTGCAAGCACCATGATCACGGATAAACTGAAGTCACTGCGGGTGGGTGTTTATGAGCAGACAAAACGGTCTACCCTCTTTCTTGTTGCACAGCTGAACCACTGGATTCCAGGCTCTCGACAGTTGAAACCCATCGAGAGCCTGGAATCCAGTGGTTCAGCTGTGTAAAAACCGAAGAAGTGCCGAAAAAAGTTCGCGAGCGGACACAGTGAGTTTCGTGTGTCGGGAACAGAATCGAGTTGCGAGTGGCAGTGGTAGCGATACTGAGTGCAAAAAACGAACAAGAAAGAGGGTAGACCGTTTTGTCTGCTCATAAACACCCACCCGCAGTGACTTCAGTTTATCCGTGATCATGGTGCTTGCAACAGCGCCGAAATATCGGGAACTCAGAACAATAAATAAACATGGTAAATATCCCGCTTATGTAAATATTAAATTTCATGACGATCGGTTCAGCGGTTTAGGCGTGAAAACGTAACATACAGACAGACAAATAGACAGACAGACAGAGTTACTTTCACATTTATAATATTAGTAAGGATAAGGATTTGTATGGATGGTACGGAACCCTTCGTGCGCGAGTCCGACTCGCACTTGGCCGGTTTTTTGTTTTTTGAACGTGCTAATCTCTGGAACTGCGAGTTGGATTTGAAAAAATCTTTTTTCATTTTACAGCCCAATTCTTGAGGAAGAATTACATTCCTATTAACTAGAACACCATTTTTTTTAAATGAAAGTTTATGCGAAAACGAAGTAAAAGCACGGGCAGGCAATCTTTTGCGACGGGGTGGGTCGGGGGAACAAGAAATTTAACGCGGACGAAGTCGTGGGCAGAAGCTAGTATAATAAATATAAATGAATTAAATATAACAATTGATACAAGTTAATGAAATATAAAAACTAATAGAATATAATAATTAATACAAATTAATGAAATGTAATAATTAATATACCTACATAAATAAAATAATAACTTCATGATATTAATTAAAATAACCATGTATGTACTAGTAATATTATCGATAATAATTATATTTGTTTATCAAACTTGCAATCTGGTATACCTATTCACTGGATGCTTGTTTTGTCCAGTTTATTACATTATTATGTTGCCGTGCCCTAACCGGGTTTCATGTCGGAACTTACTTATATTAATATGTAACAACTAATTGTACACATGAATGCAATATAAGTTTTTAAACTGTCATGGTCACTAACATTATTATTAACATAACCGGGATATTTACCATGTTTATTCATTTTTCTGAGTTCCCGATATTTCGGCGCTGTTGCAAGCACCATGATCACGGATAAACTGAAGTCACTGCGGGTGGGTGTTTATGAGCAGACAAAACGGTCTACCCTCTTTCTTGTTCGTTTTTTGCACTCAGTACCGCTACCACTGTCACTCGCAACTCGATTCTGTTCCCGACACACGAAACTCACTGTGTCCGCTCGCGAACTTTTTTCGGCACTTCTTCGGTTTTTACACAGCTGAACCACTGGATTCCAGGCTCTCGACAGTTGAAACCCATCATCCCGGTTGAAGTTCCTATATTTAGTAATCTCAATAGCTTCTCTAACCAGTCTAGGAATATAGTGGCGTTCTGTCGAGATGACCTGAGGGTTATGTAACTCAATCCAATATCAATCAATATCGATATCAATATCGGGAACTCAGAAAAATGAATAAACATGGTAAATATCCCGGTTATGTTAATAATAATGAATGCAATAGTTTGAGTTTAGAAGCAACAAGAATAATGTACCCAGGATTTTGTAATATCTTGATTTAAAAGAGTGTCCTTGGAGATACTTGCCCGTTCTTCTCCATAGTGATCTACGTATTGGAATGGGCATCTAGCTTCAACTTTCTTTCTGACTAACTGACCGTCTCTGACAATTCAAAAGTGCCTGTAAATGGTTTAATTGAAATAAATGCTTTGAGTTTGAGTTTGAGTTGAAGAAAGCTCAGTATGATGTTCAAAAATCTAATAAGTTGTTCGTTTCCAACCATAAACCGATATATTAGTGATTTTAACTTTCATCCCCTATTTTATCTCCTTAGGGGTGGTATTTCCAAACATCCTTTCTTAGTGCACCCCTAGACCCCATAAGGAACCTACGTGCTAAATTTGGAATCTCTAGACCCAGCGGTTTGGGCTGTGCGTTGATATATCAATCAGTCAGGACTATTTTTATATTATAGATTGTTGCTCAATAATATTTTCACGTACGGTCACGTGATCGCGCGTAGAGCACTGACAGGTCTCGTCATCTAAGAGCGCCAACGCGCTACTGAAGTAAACTCGCTAAGTATTTGATCATAGTAATTATTTTAATCATTTTATCAAGAAAAACTCAGCGAATTGCACTGGACAATCGTAATAGCTTTTCAATCATATACAAAATATGAAAGAAGAGTCTGTTTTGTAGCCATGAGATTGATTTAGCGTTACGAAAAGGGGTAACTTTGTGATTTTTTCTATAGAGAAAAGTTAATCTAATCGTGTTATTAAAAGCGACTGCGTATCCGCCAGATCCTTAAATGACACATATATTTTTTTCAGAATTTTATACCACTGTTTTTTAGGTTTCCCATGGATTCTAAAAACTAGTAATCGCGGACTCTGTCGGATCATATCGCCTTAAGAGAGAGAGATTACTTAAGAAACAGCTGGAAAGACACACCAGTTTTCAAAATTTCAAAAATATCACCGCATCGAATTAATAATAAAGCCATTTATTCCCAAAATATAACAGATTACAATTTTATAACATTCCATTCCTTAAATATCTTTTCATACATATTTTTTTAGTATTGATTTGATACATTATTTGAAATTGGTAAATACTAATTGATTTAGTTGAAATAGTGTCATTATAAGTTCAAATCTTGATAAATAACAACTAATATTATTAAAATAATATGATAAAATATTGCATAAAACAATTAATAAAAAAAAAACCTCAAATTTGATAAATAAATTAATAACAGTTCATTGAACTATTTTTGGCGATGCTGGTCAAGCAAGCTAACTGCTATAATAACCGGCTCGAGTCGTGAGCACAGATGGGCAGTAGTGGGGGCAAGCTCGCGCATGTACACTTCCGGCCAAATAAATTCAGTACCTATTTTACGAAAATTATTGATAAGTACTTCACTAATTAACTATAATTAAAATATGAGTGGTATTAAAAATGTTACTTTGGTACTGTAATTTTGGAATAATGAGTAACGGTGGAGTTTCTTGTCCATTCATCTCCAAGCGAAACTACCTTTTGGAAGAGGCAACTAGAATCAATATTATTTCCGTCTAAATTTTGACGTTCAAAAGTGCCTATTTGAAATAAATTCTTTTACTTTGACTTAGACTTTGTAGCCCTTTGTGACTAAAATATAATTATCACAATGAAACAATAATATTGTTTAATTGAGATAATTATATTTTAGTCAAGGAGAAGTTTCTTTGTTTATTTATGTTTTTACAATGTTCTGAATACTTTGCAGCATTATTGGTTGTAGGCAAAAAATCGTCTCAATCCGCAGGCCACTTGATCAATAATCTCCTCATCATCGTCAGTGTCCTCATCCTCCGAATTGGTCTCGGAGTCATCGTCACCAACGTGAATTATGAACTATTCTATCATTGCATCCACTATGTGATGGTTTTTAGGGTTCCGTAGTCAACAAGGAACCCTTATAGTTTCGCTATGTCCGTCCGTCCGTCCGTCCGTCTGTCCGTCTGTCCGTCTGTCCGTCCCCAGCTTAGCTCAGAGACTCTTAGTACTAGAAAGCTATAATTTGGCATGGATATACATATTAAATCACGCTAACAAAGTGGTAATTATTTTACCACTTTACCACCAATCATGAAAAAAATTGTTATTTGTACCTTGTACATGTAAACTGGGAATGTATTTTTTTATTTTCGCCTACTCTATGGTGTGGGGTATTGCTGGATGGGTCTTTCAAAAATATTGCGGGTTTGTGAAAACAATTTTTCGATTAACCCTTTGAGCGCCACGGACGTATATGGACGTCAAATTAAAAGTTGCTCACGACGCTTCCGACGGCATGGCACGTCGAAAATACCACTTTTTGAGAGTTCAAAATAAACGTACAAAAATATGTTTGTAGTGCTTCTTTTTTCCTATTATTATTTCTTAGACGTATTTATTACATTATTGCATAAAGATATCTAACAATTAGCCACTCTGTAATGAGAAAAGACACAATGTAAGAACATCATGAAAATGTACCATTTGGCGTGCCAATCCACGCCACGGACGTGAAGAGCCGTCAGCTAGTGATGGGTAAGGAAAACAATTGCGATAAAAGCTTTATGGAATATTTTACGAAATCAAATTAAAATACTTTACTACTATATGACGAAAATTATTTCTCATCTACTACATTTACATCAGAATAAATACGAGGGCGGCACTGAAAATTTCGGGAATCAAGGAAGAGACACAACATTACTATTTAAAAATGTATTTATTGCTTTTCGAAGTATTCTCCGCGAAATTTGACACATTTTTCCATACGATGGAACCAATCATTGAAGCAACCATTCCATTCGGAAGTTGGGGTCTCCAAAATGGCCGTTTTGTAGGCGTCCACAGCTTCTTCAGGTGATGAAAATCTCTGTCCGCGCAATTTATTCTTTATTTTAGGGAAAGTATAGAAATCATTAGGGCTTAGGTCGGGGCTGTACGGCGGATGGTCTAATAATTCTATGTTTTCTTGCTCTAAAAACTCTTTTGTTCTGTGCGCGGTGTGAGAACTCGCATTGTCGTGATGGAGGATGATGCGGCGGTTGCAGTTCTCTTTAAGGAGTTCAGAAACGACCTGTGGCAAACAAATGCTAGCATACCATTCTGCATTAACCGTTCTTTGTCCCTCAAGAGGAATAGTCGTAACATGGCCGGTTTTGGAGACAAACATAGCCACCATTTTTTTTGCAACACTCCGTGAACGAACAATTTTTGTTGGCTTTAACTCATTTTCGAACACCCAAACTCGTGACTGGTTTTTTGTTTCGGGTTCGTACGCATATATCCAGGATTCGTCACCTGATACGATGTTGTATACAGAATTTGAGGATCCTGCGTGGAATCTTTCGAGAGTTCTGACGCACCAAGTAACGCGAGCCGCTTTTTGCTCTTCACAGAGCGAATGCGGTAGCCATCGGGAAAACAACTTTTTTATACCTAATTGTTCATGCAAGATTATTTGTATTTGACTCATGCCAATGTCTAAAGTTGCCTGAATTTCGCGGTATGTGACATGTCGATCTTCCTCAATCAGCTTACGCACAGCATCAACGTTTTCTTGGGTGACTGCAGTTTTTGGACGACCTTGACGGGGATCATCACTGAGCTTGACACGTCCACGTTGAAATTCAGCAAACCAGCGATAAATTGTGGTTTTGGATGGGGCTTCATCACCAAATGCAGAAATCATCCGGTCAACACACTGTTTTTGTGTTAAACCACTTCGAAAGTAATAATAAATCATCGCTCTTGAATTTTCTCGAGTCAATTCCATTTTCTCAACGACTAAACAAGTTTGACAAAAGCTTGTGACAAGACCGAGAATCTTTTTTTAAATAAATAAATGGTATTCGATTTTTAAAACCAAGGAGTTTTCAATTAAAAAGATTTTAATATGACAGGAACAGTGGAAATATTCCATTCCCGATACTTTTAGTGCAGCCCTCGTACAAAGCAAAATATAAAAAATAAAACTACCGTATGTAGTGACAAACTCATGAGTAAATAAGTGCAAATCGATAATTTTATAGCAACTCTCGCGCATCCCTGTCAGCGGAATCCTTTAGAGTTCTTTGTACGCCACGGACGGGATTAGACGGCGCGCTATGACGTCAACCGCGTTGCCGGACACTGATAGTGTAGTGCAATATTTTTATAGGTACATAAGTTTTTGAGTTGTGCTCCACAAGATTATACTATAATATTTTTTTTCTCATGCACACTTGTTTTTCTAATTCACTTTAGACATTGGCAGAATAGTCGACATCGGCTTTGCTTGCCATATATTAAAAATAGAATAGAATAGAATTATTACAAACGGTAGTTTTACAGTGGTGCCGATTCTCTTGTCCACACGTCCACAAATCAAGCTATACGGTTCCAATATAAGCTGACCTCTCATTGTACGGAAATCCTATACAATGCGAGATCAGCCTAAACTGGAAGTTATAGCATGATTTGTGGCCGTGTGTACACCGAACTAAACTAACTAAATTATCACTAAAATTCCTTACTTTTGGCTATGAGAATCCTAAAGCTATTCTGCAAACAAAATTCTCTAAATTTAAAAATAACTTTGACACAACTATAATCGAATTTGACAGTCGCGACTCCACGTGGTATTTTTTTTTTTCTTTTGACTTCGCAACGTTGTACAGACGCCAGAACATCAAGCTACTACAATCTGTCAAATTTCTTTAACAGATTTTCAACTTTATCGCTACAGCATAAGGTTCAAAGTTGATTGAGAAAATTTGAGTTTCGGGTAGCTTGATGTGCTGGCGTCTGTACATACTTATTTGCCCTATTCCATGATTTTTTTTAGAGCCGCAGGCGCGCATGAGCCGGGCAGCCTCAACGTGTTTTATATGGAACTAGCTTTTGCCCGCGGCTTCGCCCGCGTGGATGTCGGTTATCGCATAAAAAAGTACCCTATGTCCTTCTCCATATCCCAGGCTATATCTCAAAATCCTAACTTAATATTAATTTTAATGTGATTCACTATGTGAATAGAAACCGAAAAAAATGATTTAATATAATAAAAGTACTTATGTTCTGAACGTGAATGAGTCTTTACCTAAAGATAACAAACACAAAATCAAAATACGATATTTCACTCAAATTCTTAAAGCAATCAATTGTACCAAATTACAACACGAAATAGAAGGGCGACACAAATAATAATTTTAAAATAGATAACGTAAGTACCAACAATGTGGAAACAAAACGAAATCCTCTGAAATGTCGCATGATACACCGTTTGTGCTGATAAAACGCTCGAAATATCTAACGAACACCATTGGTGCATAACTTTTCTCAGGGTCACGTTCGCAATTGGACGAAATATTTGACATTTATTTTGTACTTGCAACACGATCTGGCTGTAGAATTCGATTAATCGACTAATACTTGACCGGTTGACATTTTAGTGGGAACACCACTAAACGAACGAAAAAAAAAGAAAACAAAATACGTCTGTACTCTGTGGTCGTGTGGCGGTGTGGCGCGGTGCTTAATGTAAACATTCATCAAGGTTGTACGTGCGTAAAGTAATGGATTCAATGTGAAAACGGTTTAATCTTAGAAGAATCTTATACAGAATTACTGAGAAATAAGTGTAGATTTCGTATTGAGTGTTAGTTTATCGAAAAGTGATAAATATGTCAGTGAAAAAGTAACGAAAGTTTTGGAATGCACAAATTTTGATCATAAGGCCGCCGTGTTTAGTAATGTTTTATGATAAATATTCTTGTATACTGTTTGAAATACACATAGGTAGCTAGCTTATTTATCTACGAACATAATTTGGGTAATAGCTACTGATATTATAGCGTATTGTTATCGTAATCGTATTTCCAAGAGTAAAATTTGGCAAACAAATCCCTACTGTTAGCGATGATGGACGGCTCAGTACTGTTTTATTACTGTAACTGTTTATTTGTGTGTATAATGTCATACTAATTATTGTCTAAATTTTATGTTGGTAGCATTGTAACGTCTTTTGAATTCTAATAAAAGGCGGGGTGGCTGCGAACGTCGCGATACAGATTAAACAGAGTAAAAAACGCGCGAGGGGCGCAATCGACCGCGATCCCGCTCACCCCCGCCACCGAGGCAGTCGCCCGCTAGACACGATGCCGTGAGGACGGAAGCGTACACGCACCGGACGTCTACGCAGCTACCCCGCATAAGCCTATTTTCGTGGTTTTCTAATTGAACATCACCAAGTCTGCAACGATCCGTTACACCTACAAAAACACAATAAAATGGATATAGTATGTTATCCTTAAGAGATAGACATATGCCATCGCGGACTTTTTTGAAGACCTTTATAAGATACACAATTCCACCATACATTATTTTGTTATATCTCAAAGGGTTTAGATAGCGTTTTCGTTGAAAGCTCCCAGACGGCTTATTTTTTTCCGACACCTCCAACAAATATCGTTATTTCATACATAAATGCATACAAAAAGTTAACAAATTATATACTAAAACCTTCCTCGAGAACCAAGCTATCCATTGGTGAAAACAGCATGAGAATCGGTGCAGGAGTTTTTGAGTTTATCGCGAACAGACAGACAGACAGACAGACGCGGCGGAGGACTTTGTTTTATAATATGTAGTGATGTAGTGATAGTGATAGTGATTTTTCACTTTTTGTATGGAAAAAATATATATTACCTACATGTTAAATTTTAGGGATTTACGTGGTTCATAAAGGGGGTCGATATTTTCATTATTTTTGCGAAAGGACGCACCATTTTCAAGATATACGCAAAGGAAAAGAAAAAAAATATACTGTACTGTTTTTGCACCAGAAGTCGAGGTTTTGGTGTGAATTTTAGTTCATGACAACTAATTTTATTCCACACTTTTTTAATGGCGATTAAAAATAGTCAGATTATGTTAGAAAATCTAAATTTTAGTTTAAAAACGTCAAATTCAATTCGACTTTTTTTACATTAGTGTCCAGTTTTCCGCCCTGAGGAGAATCTCTCAGGGGGGAAAAGTGGAATAACTCAAAATGATAAGGGGACTTTCTAGACTTTTTTACATTAGGGTTCAATTTTCCCCCTTGAGGGGGATTCTCTCAAGGGGGGATTTGTGGAATAAGCTCAACTATCCTATGTCCTTCCCCGGGATGCAATCTATCTCTCTGCCAAATTTTATCTTAATGTTATCTTTTAATTTTTTCTTATATAATTATCAGAATAACACATAGGCTACAATTTATAAAGATTTTGTGAGACTTGGCCATAATATGACGATAAGTATCAAGTAAGTCGGAAAAAATCCTGCCCTCTGAGAGCTATCTTGACGTGCGCTGCCTAAACCGTTAGAGTTACACGAAGATAATGTACCATGGGAATGTTTGTCTTAAACCGTTTTAAATAAAAGTCCGCGACAGCATATATCTACCTTTTATGTGAAAGCCAATAAATCTAAAATAGTGAGCCATAAATACATTTATCTACGCCCATGCTATAAATCCTCTATAAAAGTTTCTGAAACAGTTAGCTTATTGCCAACATTAAAACACCCAGTGTCATAGTACCCATAATAGCATCCAAACGGGAGTTATAATGTTGTACTGAATTTCATAATGCAACTCCTTTATTTTTACTCGTCTGTTTGATGAATAAGGAAGGGATCATCATCCTCCCTTCCATTCACACCACTCAATTCGTGGTATCTTTATGAATTTCAAAAAAAGAACATTATACACTATGAACCGTTATTCTAGACCTATACAGTGAGACAGCAACTTTCCGGATCTGACGTCACGACCTCTCTTATTCCCCTCCCACCCGGCTCCGCCCCGCTGTGGCCGGGGGGAGGTGGCGTGGAGCTTGCCCTAACAGTCAGGCGTGCTCTTCACATTGCATCTCACTTCCGGTGGATTATGAGTCCACCAGGCAGGATTAAAAATATAGGTCTAGAATAAGGTTCCGTATATAATAACTGTTTTATTTTCAGGTAAAACATTATATTATACACTATGAACCGTTATTCTAGACCTATACAGTGAGATGTGTTTATTATCGCCTGGTGGCAAGCTAAGTATATGCCAATGTATGCCAATGTGTGAAAAAGAAATTACTTAGGTATCTAAATAATTTTGTTTAATATAGGTACCTAGGAGTATTTATATTAAACAAAATACAACTGTGTGAGAACATTATTATTAGAAATGAAAATATAATTATGTAAAGAAAAAGGTTTTTATTTGAATCACCAAAACTAAGTAGGTACCACATTGATAAGAACTTACACATACATAAGTTTTGCCATTTACATAACATGATTAGCATCACAATGTATGCTTTAATGACATGATATTCAAAGAATTAAGATTTGCTTTGAACTATGTAACAGTTCTACATTTATATCTGTAATTTTTATGGTGTACATAATAAAGAGTATTCTATCTATCTATCTATCACTGTGTGATGCAGTTGTGTTAGTGGAAATGTCGATGTGTGGGAAGAGCGACGACACAAGCATTTGAGTGTCGTGATTTTCTTTTTTACATAATTATATTTGGACCAAACACTAATCTACGCCACATGCTTCTCTCGAGCTGCAATATGAGGGTCTCTCGTGGAATGCCGTGTGTTAGCTGTGGTCTGCTCATGTCCAAAGAGAGAATAATAATTTTTGAACTGTACGTAGTGTAAGTGAATGTGTGCTCTTGCAGGAGTCGTCGCTGATCGAGCTGATGGTGTGTTGTGTGCGCCAGGCCAGCACCGGCGAGCCGCCCGTGGGCCGCGGCGCCAGTCGCAAGCACCACCACATGCTGTCCAAGGAGCAGGCCAAGGTACGCCCCGCGCGCTCGCGAGCCCGCGCCCACTGCCCGACTCACTGGCCTCTGCCCGCAGCTGGTGAGCGACGACCGCGCGCGGCTCACGGCGCACTTCATCGGCGCGCTGCCGGGCCTGCTGGACAAGTTCGGCGCCGACCCCGAGAAGCTCACCAACCTGGCGGCCATCCCGCAGTACTTCGAGCTGGAGCTGTACACCACGCAGCGCCAGGAGGGGGTGCGTACGCGCTCTACGTTCATTTCATTTTCTACTTTTTCTATTTTTCTAGCTTCATTCACATGGCCTCCACGGTTTTACAAATTCACGTAAAAGTTTACTATGGCTCAATTTGCTGATAAACTTTTTGTTTGGTTAAAACAATATGCCTTATACTTACTACTTTTTAGAGTTCCGTACCTCAAAAGGAAAAAAACGGAACCCTTATAGGATCACTCGTGTGTCTGTCTGTCTGTCCATCTGTCACAGTCAATTTGCTCTGAATGTAATGGACCGATTAAGTTGAAATTTGGTATACATATCAATTGTGCACGTCTTTCTACATTGTTCTCACATGTATAACTTCAACATGAATGATGTAAACCATATTTTGTAACAATATTTTGTTTTAAAAGAGTGTCCATGGAGTTTCTTGTCCGTTCTTCTCCATAGGAACCTACTACGCTTTGGAATGGGCAACTAGCTTCATCTTTCTGACTGACCGACCCCTTGACAATTCAAAAGTGCCTGTATTTGGTTTATTTGAAATAAATGCTTTGAGTTTGAGTTTGAATTTGAGTGACCCAAACACGGACGTAGACCGTAAATAAATTAATTTAGAATATTGGGGTCAGTTTTGGGGAGCAAACAAGAAAAAAAAAGTTTTACAAACTGTACCGTGTGACATATCAAATAAAAGGGCTTACTGTGAGGGTCTCAAATATATATATATTTTTTATAGTTTTAAAATAAATTGTTTTAAAGTAATAGGTAAAAATAGACGAAAATTGACCATTCCCTCCCCTTATCTACATATGTAATGGACCGATTAAGTTGAAATTTGGTATAAATATCAATTTGAGTGACCCAAACACGGACGTGTACCGTAAATAAATGAATTTAGAATATTGGGGACGCTAATACGAACACACGTACTTGCAATCAGCTCTGTATTTAAAATTCTTAAACTGTGCAAAAAGTGCTTTAATTTGCTATAAAACTATACAGTTTTTACCGGTGAACTACAAGTGACAAGTGTGTGAGAAATTACAGTGATTCGATAACTCTCACTAAATGAGAACAGTTTTAAGATGTCTTAACTTTGACCGCACTAGCGAATACAAAGGAATCGCCGGACCATTTTGATTGCTACAGGTCTACACCGTGAACCATTCACCAATTTCGCATATTCCACGTAGTGATAGCGTAGAGCAGTGGCTAAGCGCTCTCACCTCAGAACCACGTCGAGAGCTCAGAGTTCAAATCTTGCAAATTCAGTAAAAAAAATATTTTATTTTGTTTTGGCAATTTTTTTTGCTGATTTTTTTTGAAAATTTTGCTGTATAAAATTTTGCAAATTTGAAAAAAAACAAAAATGAAGAAAAAATAAGATGCCCCTTCAGCGCTCTCCACCGGCACCGTCTCAGAAAATACAAGCGCCAACGACCCCAACGACACTTTTTAGTCCTCCCCAGCCTCTGCTATACACATTACATATCTCTTCGGAACCAAACTTAAATTTAAATACCAACTCACCTTCTAATAACACTTCCCGGGCCTTCCGAAATGATGAAGACGACAGATTATCCACTTTCATCTCCGACATGAAGGAAATGTTTCGCGATCTCAAGGAACAGCAAGAAGAGAAGTTCGCCAAATTATATTCTCTTATAGATCAAATCCGTGAAAATGTCCATCTCATGTCAACCAAATTGATGCACTAACCTCTTGAGTGGAATTTATAGAAACCGAACACCAAGAAAACCGTTCCTACATTAACAAGTTAGAAACGAAGCTAGAATACTTCGAGAAAAGCAGCAGGTCAACTTGCATAGAATTCCGCAATATCACCGTCAGCAACTCTGAGACAAAGGCCACTCTGCTGAACACTGTCATTAATACTGGCAGCATTGTTAACATGGCAATAGAACCGCTTGAAGTTAAAGATGTATTTCGCATAAAATCGAAAGTCCCGGCCAACAAGACGATAGTAGTAGCCACCGTTCTACGCAAAGAGGAGTTTCTATATAAGTTCATACACCTAACTCGTTCGTGGTCGTCCCGCGAAACCAATATACATTTCGGAGAACTTAATCTTGTTTCGGAAAACAAAAATTATCAGCAAGGAATAAAAGGCTCTTTTTCTTAGCTCGAGATGCAGCCAAATCGAATGACTACAAATTCTGCTGGGTAAAATATGGTAAGATCTACGTTCGAGAAAAAGTTGGCCACAAGCATCTTGAAGTTAAATGTGAGGCGGACCTCGTCAATATTGTGAAACCCAAATGACTAACTTCTATTATCTCTCTAACTTATCATAATTTTGTAGTTCATACCTCCCTTTTTTTTTGTTCCGGGTTGTAAATTCCTCATGGATGTCCTTCGCCCTGGGGCGGGCGGAGGGGTCTGTCAGACTCGTGCTGACTAAAAACCACCCCGGTGTTCCATCTCACACCTACGCCGGGGGTCGCGGGAACGAACATACTTCCGCAACCCCCGACTGGTGCCGGCCCGCCGCACTATGGAAAATGGTAGAACAAGCGCATATCAAAAATGCTTTTTACGAATATCATAATTTGGCTAATATGGCTATTTTATTAGTTTCTCTAATAGTCAAATTATAATATTCATTAAGATTTTTTCACTTAAGACGCGATTTTTTTTTTTTTTTCATAGAAATACATAGAAGACAGAAGTGCCAAACTCAAGGCTTTGCGTATACATGTTTCAATACCATATTGTGAAAAAAATACATGGTACAGATATGCATTTTCATAAAGGTTATTTTATGCTTTTTGCGATACAGCTTAATGATTTTAAAAGTAAAGAAAAATATTTCAGTAATTACTTAAAAAGTGACATACTTTATTTTTCACTTATATTTTTTTTTCATCGAAGGTTTTCTGTGTTACCCACGTTTGCCCAAGCGCTACTTTTTGTGTTGACTAGTAGTCTAACTATTCATAAATAGAATTAAAATGATATGAGAAAAAAACGGATAAAAGTCAGAACCCGTAAATTGGTATCTTTTGCGGTTTACCACTGACACCATTCACATGAACAATATGGAACTTTTTGGATATTTTCTTCATTATTTCGTGATAACAAAGGGACCTTATCAAATTTGCACTCGGTTTGCGTGGGAAATTACAAGATAATAATGATGTAGGTACCAATTCGATATTGTAAAATGAGTATTTATAGGGAAGCAAAAACTGTTCGAACCATCTACATCAGTGTAACTTCAAGTGAAGCAAATCTCATCTACGCCTATTATTTCTGCAGATTGTGAAGTGTTAAAATATCTTCCTTCAACTGTACCAAACGAGACTTCATAATCCCCTATATCGAGGGCGGCAAAGTTTTAGTGGAAAAGCTCAATGTTTCTGAAAACAACTTGTGTTTTATAATTAGTGACATACAAAGGCACATTCTTCCTATTTTCAACTAGCACTGGGCCCTGGCATCTCGGAAAAAAGAAACATTTTTACAGAATAATTGTACTTGGTTCGACTCAAGGTATTCGTTAAATTTACCGGATTCTGAACAATATTCTACGCCATCAACATCTGGCTAACGAGGAAGAGCATGCGTGGCTTATGGAGACTCCTCAGAATCTACCAAGAAGAGGAAAAACACTCTTCTACTCCAAGAATATGGCTTCGAGCATATAAAAAACGCCTATGTGCAGGGACTACGGGCTTTATGTGAGTACACAGAAGCTCATCTTGTCGAAGAATTAAGAACCGCTGACACTCAAAAGAAATTAGATATCTCAAGTAAGTGGAACGACTCAGACCAGATGAAGATTCTTTCCGATACGGAAGCATTGAGTGCTTTTATAGATTTGGATCTAACAAAAGCACAATATATGTACCTGAAAAACTTAACCAACGAACGAAAGTGTTGTATATTCCCGCCTTACTACAAAATACAAGAAATAAAAAGATCCTGTTATCCACCATCTTCTACAATCGAAATCATGAATACTTATGCTAAAGTGATTAATATCCAAGATTTGTTGGATCATACTGCTGCTAGAATTTTAAAAATCGATTCTGTTTTCCAAAAACAACATAGAACATTGATTCTTTATTGTAAATGGGGATGTGATGGTTCATCTGGTCAAAGCCAATACAAGCAAATACTTGCAGAAGAGTCAGAAACAATTTCAGATGCTAATTTGTTCACCACTTCATTAGTCCCCATCAGATTAGTTGATGTGCAATCGGGATCCGTTGTTTGGCAAAATCCGGTACCTTCATCTGTCCGTTTTTGCAGACCCATTTCTATTGAGTTTTGTAAGGAAACTCCAGAAAAAACCAAGGCAGTTGTCGATGATATTAAAAAACAAATTAGGGCTGCACAAGCATCACTTATAAACAAAGATGGTGTTGTAGTAAATGTGAAGCATGAACTATTTCTAACGATGATCGATGGAAAGGTGGCTCAGGTCCTTACTGATACTCCATCTGGTTCCACATGCACGATATGTGGAGCTACTCCACGGCTAATGAATGAACTATCGAAAGTAACTGCCAGACCTGAAAACGAAAACGCCTACCAATACGGATTGTCCACCTTACACGCTTGGATTCGCTGCATGGAATGCATATTTCCTATAATCTTTCGTTTAAGACTTGGTCTGCTTCAACTGAGGAAAATAAGAGATTAAAAAAAGAAAAGAAAAAACTTGTTCAAACACGTTTCAGGGAGGAGTTTGGATTAATCGTCGACAAACCTCGAGTCTCCTTACCGAGGTTTGTATATACCGCACGAAGATTCTTCTATAATAGCACTTGCTCATCGGAAATAACAGGTGTAGATGAGGCATTGATTAAACGCCTATACATTATCTTGCAAGTTCTTTCTTCTGGAATGATGATGGACCCTGAAAAATTTGGGGAATATGCAATAGAAACTGCAAGAATCTATGTAAGTAATCTCGATTGGTATTATAAGCCATCCTCCGTTCATAAAATACTCAATACACGGGGAAAACGTTATCAAACATTTTGCGGTGCTTCCTATTAGACAGCTATCGGAAGACGCACAAGAGTCTCGCAACAAAGACTACAGAAACATACGTCTTCATCACGCCAGAAAATGTTCCCGATCTGCTACAAATGCAGATGTCTTTAAACGCTTTTATACACGTCAGATCCATATAATAACAAGTTTGAGAAAACCGTTTTTTTTTTTTTTTTTTTAATTCTACTATGAGTTTGCTCTTGACTTTAGTCTAGGTCTGGATGACAGAGACAAAGTCTACGATGGAGTGAGCTTACCCAGAAGAAGCCTGTTCACTCTCACTTTGAATAGATTAGGGTTGTATGCGTTCGGAAACACAGACGCAGGCAGAGAGTTCCACTCCTTTGCTGCGCGCATTATAAAAGACGTTTGAAAACGCTTAGTGCGAGTTGGTGGAATATCAACTAGGTAGGGGTGGTAACTTGCAGTGCGTCTAGATGTCCGATGGTAGAAGGGGGCCGGTGGAATGAGGTCGTGGAGTTCATGGGCACACTCTCCAAAGTACAATCTGTAGAAGACCGACAAGCAGGCAACCTTGCGGCGATGAGCCAAGCTGTGAAGCTTGGCATCCACCAGTTTTACGTCGCCAATGAGCCTCTTAGCTCAGCGTTCCACCGAGTCAAGCGTCAAGCGCAGCAAGTTGGTACTTTGCTGAGCCATCCCAAAGGTGGCTGCAATACTCCATGCAGGAACGGAATTGTGCTTTGTAAAGGGTTAAAAGCACATAAGAAATGTGAAAGAACTTGAAGAAGAGGCACTAAGTCTTTTAAACGTGGCACCTGAAAGTGAACCCACATTTACTGACCCTGATCCTGAAGTGGTATAAGTTAAAAATAATATTTATATTTAGCCAGAGTATAGGATGTACCTATTAGTAATATGATTTTAATTTAGTAAATTGTTTTCATATATATATATTTTGTTTATTTTGCTTGTTGTAATTAAAACGGTTGGTTACGGAATGGTTTAATCTTTTTAGTCATTATAAACTTGTATTCCACTTGAAATAAATTTATAACTATTTTTTTCGTGATTTTTTCCCATTTTTTTCATTCTATGCAGAAAACATACATAGATATACAAGAAAATACTATAAACTACACATCGTTGAAATCTCCAAACCTTACTGCATATTTGTGCCAAATTTCATCACGATGCGACAAAAATTCATGAAGTTACCGATTTTTGATCCGATACCGACCTATATTTTCCATAGTGCGCCGCGGCGCCTCTCCTCAGGTCGAGGGGGGAGTGAGTTGTTTGACTCCCCCCGCGACGTCTCAGAGGGGCGCGCGTGGAACACTACGCGCCGCCACCTCGGGTCGTTTATATGGGGGGCGACGGACGTCCCCGAGTCCGTCGTCCCTGAACCCATTTAGGGGGGCTGGAAGAGGGCGTTGTCCGCCCTCCGCCGACGCCCGGTGCGCCTGCTGCGGGCCGGGTTACTGGACGAGATCTCCCTCTCCCGTTCCGCAGCCTCCTTCTGTGAAATCACTGTCTCGCCGAAGGAAACCACCGCGTCCCAGGACTCCTCGCTGCCGACCATCGAGTGAGCGACGGCCGGCAGCGACAGGTCACTGCCTACTCCAGAGATGAGGGCACGGCGAGGCTCCTCCCAAGCGGCACACTCTGCCAGCGTATGCGGCGCCGTGTCCTCCCGACAGTCGACGCAGTGGTGACACCGGGCGTCCGGCTCCCTGTTTATGCGACACAGGTACTTCCCGAAGCAACCATGCCACGAGAGCACCTGCGTCCCCCGAAACGACAGGGAGCCGTGCCTCCTCCCGAGCCAGAGGTCGAGCACGGGCCGGACCGCCTCGATTGTGCCGAGGCCGGTAGGGCGTGAGAGCCTCTCCCGCCATTCCGCCACCAGGACCTCGCGAAGCTGTGACCGACGCAGCTCCACATGACGCTGCATCAGCCACTCGCCCTGCGCCCTCGCTTTCTCGCGCCACCGATACAATGACGCGAGTACTTTCGCCTCCAGGTCCCAGGGAGTTCATACCTCCCTAACTTATCATAATGTTGTCGTTCATTCATTATTGTTATTTTACCTTTTGATATTATCTGTTAGACCAGTTTCAATAGTTGTTCTTGTTTTTGTTGTTTTGACTTGCGCCATGTATATTTTAGCACTCTTATGCCCAAATACTCAAACGTTACTTAACTTTAAGACGTTCTTATAAGTGTTTCTGTCGCTACAAAACAGTTTAAAGTGACAGAGACAGCATTAGACTTAACGGCGACTTAAAATTGAATTGCGTTTGAGTATTCGGCAGTTAGTCACACAAATCCACTACAATCACACTACACAACAAAACTATCCACACAAGCTACTTAACGTTGTGCTTACCACAATGTTTTCATCTTACAAGATCTATTCACTGCATCTACAACAATTAGTTTTTAACCCTACGCTGCGAGTTGGCAGTAGTGATACCTTTTTTTTTTTTTTTTGGCGCTTAGAATTGCATTACGCATGCCCGCTCGTCGGGGGCCGAGACGGGGTATGTGGGACTTCCTGCCAAAATGGCAGTATACCCACTAAAACTCAGCGGAGTTCCCTCATCGCCTTGATGGGAGGGTCATGGGAAACCGGCACAGCCTTTACGTCCACAACCCTCCCGGCGCATGCCCGCCTTGCTGGCGGGCCCCGCATGCCCCTCCGCCTGGGGGCGATATGGGAATGACCGGGAACACCTGGCCATTACCGTCCGACACTGGTGGAGGCCTGTGCAATACAGGCAAGGGTGCCCCCGCATCCGTTGCCTGCTGGCCTCCACCTGGGACCCCGTGCCAGACGACCCCGCGTCCAGGCGCCTCTGGTCCCCCCGCGACGGGTCAGGTCAGTGGCCCCGCCGCCTACCACATTTCGGCCGCAGAGGATAGGGAGAGCGGCCAACGCAATACCGACACTCCTCTTCCTCTGCGGTCCCACCGCGTCTGCCATTCAACGGTGGCGACCCCGTCGAGGCCGCGGAAGGTAGGGAGAACGGCTCACCGCAATACCGGCACTCCTCTCCCGCCGCGGCCTCCCACACTCAGCCGCGATGCCGCCCATTCGACATCGCGGCCCGCCTCAGTTGCGATGTCGCCGAAGCGGCACCGCAACCTACGGCCGCTACGTCGTTGGCTTAGCCGCAAAAGCCCTGACGAGCGGCCCCCTCCTCGGGTTCCTCTTAGCTTCACCGTGGCCACCCAAGCCACGGCTACTGAGCCCCCCCGCCTCGACAATGCGGGAACCCACCGGGGGGGAAGTAGTGATACCTGCATGTACCCACTGTTGCTCACAGATGGCCATTTTTCCACAGTTTTTGCATCCCCTTGTTTGTACTACTAATGAAAAATGGATAATTTTAACACAATCAATCTTGAGATTGAGCAGGTGTCTGTATCCAGTTCCTTCATTTGCTCGCCGGAGCTTAGTGACAATTATGTAAACAGCTTGTCTTGTACTCTGAAAATCCTACACGTTAACATTCGGAGCATTAACGGTAATTTTAATCATCTACTGGTACTGATAACTAGATTGAAGTTCTTTATTGACGTAATCTTACTGTCTGAGTGCTGGCTGAGCAAATGCCCCAATATCCCCGCCTTATCGGGGTACTTAACCCACGTTTCCTCCTTTAAAAACCAAAATGAAGGTGTTGTTGCCTATACTAAAGATTTATTGAAGTAATAATAAATAATAATAAAAACGTTTATTTTCTCCACCACATAATAACAAATTAATACAATACATAATTGTGTAGGTATTCTAAAATACATTGATGTTGTGAAGACTGGAGCCTGTACTAGGAATACCTGTGTTACAGGTCTCCAGGCCTCCAAACTACCCGGACAGGACACAGTAATACACACATCTACTTAATAGATAATGATGATAATGTTGGGATGGAAGATTAAAATAAAAAATAAAAAACATGGAAAAAATAAAAACAAATAATCAATTAGACAGCAAAGTAGGTGTGTGGGTGTGTGGATCTGTGTGTGTTGGGATGCGTGGGTGCGGGTGTATGGTTGTGTAGTGAATGCGTGATATTAAAACTGATATTATATGGTATACGTAAGACATTTCGAGCTGCTTTTTTATGAGATGACTTCTAAGAGTCTCCCTGTAGCTTCATAATCATGAGATTCAAGCCAATTTTGGACTTTAGCTTTACAATTGAAAATGGATAAGGAGTAGATGGAAATGGCTTTATTCACTTTGTTGTAAAGGTAATCTCCTAGGAAACAAAAGAATTTACGGCTGAAGCTGGTTTTGAAGGACCTTGATTTACAGACTGCGTTTGCGCCTCTTATTAAGGATTTCGATAGGATTGTATGGAAGTTGAGTATGCTTGTGAATGATTGTGCTTAAGATGAACAATTGACGAACTGTGAGTACTTTGCACTGCTGATAAAGTTCTTTCGTTGGAAAGAGAAAGGGAAGCTTACGACTAACTTTAAGAACAGCTCTCTGAGCTCTTTTCAACCTCAGCAAAGATGTCTTTGGGGCCCCACCCCATGCCGTTATGAAATATGAGAAGATTGATTGAACTAGTGCATAGTATACGATGTCAATGGTCTTAGTTTCCGCCACATGGCGTAAGTTCTTGAAAACAAATATCAATTTTCGCGTTCTCGCAGTAAGTGCATCTATGTGCGGCTGAAAACTAAGACCACTGTCAATCTGAATATCCAAATATTTGATCACAGAGGTTTTTTTAAGAGTAGGACATGAGCAAGGATTGTCTTTTGGGAAAGAGCAAGTGTATGATGTTATTGATAGATTTGTATTAGAAGGGATTGCGTGCTTTTGTATGGAAAAGGGAATATACATAGATTTAGACACGTTAAGAGTGAGTTTGTTATTTTTCAACCACTCTGTGACCATGTCAAAACCGAACTGAGCATTCGAATACACTTCTTCCCATGAGTCCGCATGAAAATGCAGAGCTGTGTCGTCCGCAAAGGTGATGATCGTACCTACTATGAAGTGTTCTGTAGAAATCCCTTCTTTTAATGATGCTGTCTGGTGCTTAAATTTTCTGACAAGATTGCCCTTATCGCTCTATATCGATCTCCCTCGTATAGGGATTTATCACCTTTTCTTTCTAGTTTGGATGATTTAATAAGCCAGATTGCAGATTACAAAACAATTGCTCTTATTGGAGACATAAACAATAACATTGTGCCGAGCAGCCTCGACTCTAATGCTGATGAATATTTAAATATTACAGCGTCCCATGCAATGCTTCCGGCACACATTTTCCCCACCAGACTCGCGAACTTTCTCGACCATGTGTTGCTGAAATCGCCCTCCACCGCCGCAACATTGGTATTGAACTGTCTTATTACGGATCATATTCCTGTTCTTCTTTTCTGCAACCAATATATCACTGCAACTAATGCACCTAAAAAAAGACTTTCAAAAGTTAACATTCCTGAGGTTATAAACGATATGAGTAATACAGACTTTACTTCTATTTTTCAGTGTAATGACCCTAATCTTGGTGCTGAATGCCTTGTATCTCTTTTGTCATCCTCCATAAATTCCCACACTCACTCTTCAAGCTTTCCTAGCAGACTACGTATTATTAAACCCTGGATTACACCTGGCCTATTGAGATGTATTCGTCATAGAGACAAACTGTCCAGGACTTTTTTGAAAGATCCTGAGAATGACTCTTACAAACTTGTTTTCCTCCGCTATCGTAATTACTGTAATAATCTCCTTAAAAAACTCCGACAAGACTATGAAACCTCCCAATTCCAGAAGGCCAAGAATAACCCAAAAGAGACATGGCGACTTGTTACGCAAGTGGCGAACCTCAATAAGGCTAGCAAAGCATCTGCCTCGGAGCTACTGAAATGTGACGATCCCACTCAGTCAGTTAACAAGGTAAATCAATATTTCGCTAGTGTCGGCAGTAATTTAGCCTCTAAAATCCGCCAACCTATTTCACCTTCATTCAATGCACCAGGTATTCAACCTGAACCTGTAGCACTGAGCAATGCCAAGCCGCCCCCATCTGGATCTATGGTTATGTATGGCTAGTGATGGTAAATTCCCGAGAATATTCTCCTTGCGGGAACTTTGCTGTTAAGTTCCCGAGAATATTCTTTTGGAAGGGAATTTCCGAGAATTTAAAAATTGGATGGCTCTATTGTATCAATCTATTTTTAGGGTAATAGTTTGAGTCTATTTAAATGTTTTACGAAGTTTACGTCAAAATACTACTACTCAGTAAATTCTCCTGAGCGAGAATATTCCCGAGAATATTTCCGAGAAAATTCTCATAAATTCTCTTAAATTTCGTATGGTATTAATGTTAAATTAGGATTTCTGCATTAAAACAAACTTTATGAGTAATTATGAGTTACAAATAACCAGGGGGCCCAAGTCTGCTATTTTTATAAATTCACTCCAACACGATCCCATTGTCATTTTGCTAAAAGTTCGTAATCTGCTAAATTCATAACGGTCGATCATATGTCTGTGAATGGTCTCTTAATAGAATTATGTATATTAAGTTAGTAGAAATGATTTTCGAAAAACTACTACTAAATTTGAACATTTATTCATGCCAGATTTCATTTATATATTTTTACATATTATTTATCTATCTATATATATAAAAATGAATCCCTATTTCCCTTGGTCACGGCATCACGCGTGAACGGCTGGACCGATTTCGCTAATTATTTTTTTGTTGTGTTTGTTATTGTCAGAAGGTTCTTATGTAAGAAAAATTTATGAAAGTTAAAAAAAAAATTGTAAGAAAACGACCATATTTACATTTTTATTGTAATAATAAGTAGGTAACTCTATCTTCTAATGTAACTTTATGGCGTTTGACATAACGTGTCAGTCATCATTTGGTAGGTCTGAGAATAGATTTAATAAAAAAAAAAAAAAAAAATTGAAGGTTTTAGTTAGGTAGGGTAGGTAGGGTTGGTAGGGTAGGGTAGGTAGGTGGGTAGGGTAGGGTAGGGTAGGGTAGGTAGGTGGGTAGGGTAGGGTAGGGTAGAATAGGGTAGGGTAGGTAGGTAGGGTAGGGTAGGGTAGATAGATAGGTAGGTAGGGTAGGGTAGGATAGGGTAAGGTAGGGTAGGGTAGGTAGGTAGTTTCCTTTGCGCGTAGACAAACTGCCACAGTCAAATAGCTTTTGACAGAACGAAGTCTGTCGGGTCAGCTAGTACTGTATATATATTAATATTATAAAGCTGAAGAGTTTGTTTGTTTGTTTGTTTGAACGCGCTAATCTCAGGAACTACTGGTTGGAATTGAAAATTATTTTTGTGTTGGTTAGTCCATTTATTGAGGAATATTATAGGCTATATAACATCACGCTACAACCAATAGGAGCGGAGCATAAATGAAAAATGTTGCAAAAACGGGAAAAATTATTCCTTTTTGAGAGCTTCCGTTGCGTGCGCTGCATAAACGATTTAAGTTATGCAAATATCATGTATGATGAAATTGTTCCTCTTTAAAAGTTCAAAAAAAAAAGTCCGCGACAGCATATGTGTATCTTTTAAGATTGACTCACAATGACCTTTTTTTATGGTAATGAATTTTTTTCGAAATTAATTCTTTATTTGCGAAGGAGTTTTATCAACATAATATTAATCCTTATCCAAATAAATATGTTATTAATCACAAGTATTTAAATATAAACAAAATTGTCCTTGACATCACTTGATTTCAATCAAAATCTTAGGAGATATCATAATTTTAAAATAACTCCGCAACAAAATAAGTAGAAAATTAATTACTTAAACCACTCTCTCTCTTACGAGTAGGTGACGCAGACGAAGTTGCGCGGGTCAGCTATATAATTTGCTAGCTTTTGCCCGCGGCTCCGCCCGCGTGGATGTCGGTTATCGCGTAAAAAAGGTAGCCTCTGTCCTTCTCCATATCCCAGGTTACGTCTCTGCCAAATTTCATGACGATCGGTTCAGCGGTTTAGGCGTGAAAACGTAACATAACAAAAAAAAAGAATTGAAAAAATATTTTAGTGTTGGATAGCCCATTTATCGAGGAAGGCTATAGGCTATATTATCTACACTACGATCCTTAGAAGCCAAGCGAAAAGAACGGAAGTCAGAAAGAACGCTAAGCGATAACGAAGTTTTAGCGCGGGCGAGCAACGGGATGCCAATGTGACGCGATGGGGAGGCCGAAATTTCACGCGGACGAAGTCGCGGGCAGAAGCTAGTGTTAGTGTTATAAGCAATCTGAAGTAGTAGGAAGTTGGAAGTTTAGTAGGAAGTTTCATTTGTCATTATGTACGAGATTACCAATTCTTTCAATGGAGTGTCAGTGGCTGACCATTGGAAAGTCATAATGACGCCATTATATTAGTAGATTACCAAACTTGTCAAAATCAACAATTATGAAATCAATGATAGACCATTCTGACACTATTGTAATAGCAGACTTGAGGCCCAGCTTTAATAAAATATAAACATTATTGAAAGGTGTATGGCGTTAATAATTAAAAACAAAATAACAATCACAATCATAACAATTCTTTTAATCAAATTAAATTGGAAATCGGTCCGTCTGTCCGTCAGTCCGAGTGTCCGTCAGTCCGAGTGTCCGTCAGTCCGTCAATCTGTCAGTCCATCTGTCCATCAGTCCGCCTGTCCGACTATCCGTCAGTCCGTCTCTCCGTCAGTCCGTCAGTCCATCAGTCCCTCAGCCCATCTGTCCGTCAGTCCGTCAGTCCATCCGTCCATCAGTCCATCAGTCCGTCCGTCCGTCAATCCATCTGTCCGTCAGTCCATCAGTCCAACTGTCCGTCAGTCCATCAGTCCGTCAGTCCATCTGTCCGTCAGTCCATCAGTCCGTCAGTCCGTCTGCCCATCAGTCTGTCAGTCCGTCCATCTGTCCATCAGTCCGTCAGCCCGTCAGTCCATCTATCCGTCAGCCGGTCAGTCCATCAGTCCATCAGTCCGTCAGCCCGTCAGTCCGTCAGTCCATCTGTCCGTCCGTCCATCATTCCATCTGTCCGTCAGTCCGTCAGTCCATCAGTCCAACAGTCCGTCAGTCCATCTGTCCGTCAGTCCGTCAGTCCATCAGTCCGTCAGTCCGTCAGTCCATCACTCCGTCCGTCCGTCCATCCGCGACTTAGCTCAAAGACTAGAAACTTAGTACTAGAAAGCTGTAATTTGAAATGGGTATACATATTAAAACCCCGACAAAGTGGTAAAATGAAGTCTCTGTTATTACATATCTAAAGAAATATTATCAAATTTCCACTCTGAAACTCATAGAGTAACCTTTTTCCAGTAAAGTATGGAATAATTAAATAACAACAAAAGAAGTTCATGTTAAAGCAATTTTGCTTCCAATTTTAAATTCTCGTAAATTCTCCGTCGAAAAGAATATTGCAGAATATTCTCGATCGGACCCATCACTATGTATGGCGTGGACGAGGAAGAGATCGACAAAATCATCCTAAACCTAAAAGACAAGTGTGCCGTAGGATGTGACGGTATCTCGGCCTCCGTTATTAAAGCTGCTAGGTACTCTGTCATTCCCGCTCTTGTCCACATATTTAACCTGTGCCTATCTTCAGGTGTATTTCCGAACGTGTTTAAAACCGCTATAGTTCACCCAATATTCAAAACTGGATATCTGTCCTTACAACATTGTCCAAAATTTTCGAAAAGGTGCTCAATGTTAGACTTGTAAATTTTCTTACAAAAAACGTTTTGTTTTCAAATCAGTTTGGCTTCAGAATTGGAAAACCAAGAGACGACGCAGTTCAGGAACTCAGGACACAATAATTGGTAATTTAAATAGTAAACAAAAAACTGTTGGAATCTTCCTAGACTTATCCAAAGCCTTCGACACTGTCTCTGTCCTCAAGTTGCTGTCCAAGCTAGAAAGCATTGGAATTCGTGGTATTGCGCACGACATCTTCCGCAGCTACCTAAAAGACCGCCACCAGGTAGTTAAAACAGAAAGTTACACTAGCAAAGAGAAAGTTACTTTTGGTGTCCCTCAGGGAAGTGTTCTTGGACCAACTCTCTTCCTCATTTACGTGAACGAACTGTGCCAATTGTCTCCTCCTAACTCTAAAATCGTCACATATGCCGATGATACAGCTCTTATAGTTCACGGCAAATATTGGTCTGATACTTTCTGTAAAGCGGAGATGGCTCTCAGTATGGTCATGAAATGGTTAAGTACCAACCTCCTCACGCTTAACATCAGCAAGACGAAGTTTATTCCCTTTACCCCAGGAATTTTAAGCCAGCCCCCATTTCCATGGTAATTAAAGCTCACGAGTGCACAGTCACCAACTCTTCCACTTGTAACTGCACTCCCATCGATGCAACTGACAGCATACGATATCTCGGAGTAATCATTGACAACCATTTAAAATGAAAAAAGCAGATCAACTCTATGGTGACATGAGTGCGAAGATTAATTTACATTTTCAAAAAAACTTAGGGCTGTTACTGACTTCAAATGATGACTGTCTACCTTGCTCTCGCTCAATCAGTCCTTGGGTATTGCGTGACCACGTGGGGTGGCGCCCATAAAACAACCATGCTGCGACTAGAGAGGGCGCAGAGGGCCGTACTAAAGGTCCTTTCTAAAAAACCAATCTGCTATCCGACATTTGACCTTTACTCACTTTGCAAAGTTCTCACGGTTAGGCAGTACTCAAAAAGCACATGCTCGTACCCTTTGACCCAATCTATAGTTCTGCGAAACGACTCTCCGACAGAGTCTGTAAAATTGTGCCATGTAGAGCAGCTGTGGCGAGAAGACCCTTCAGGTTCTTGAGCTCCAAGGTCTACAATAAAGTCAATAAGAGCATCGACATTTACCGCTTACCTCGTAATATCTTGAGAGTAAAGTTGACCGACTGGTTGAAATCTCTATCATATGATGCAACTGAAAAAGTTGTGGACACTTAAAACTTAACTAGTCCAAACACTCACACACATCCTCACTCACACACACCCTCACTCACACACACCCTCACTCACAACACACCTTCACTCACACACCCACACTCCTGTTCTATGGTAAAGGGTTTGGTTTCCGCATTTAGTCCTTCAGGTGGACCATTGTACATGGGCCATGGCGGCCATCAGTGGTTATTCCAACCAGCCCCCGTCGGTCGGCCGCTTTGGCAACTGAGTTTTGCAACTAGTTGTCAACAAAGAAATAACTTTCGTTCTATGCAACCAGTTGCCAAAGAACAACTTTATTTCTTATTTGGCAAGCATTATATTATATTTTTCCATATAATTATTTAAATTGTTATATATAACTTTTTCAAAAACTTTTGATAAAATAGGTATTAGAGATATTGGTCTATAACAGTTCATATTTTCTCTATCCTGTTTTTTAAATATTGGAATGACAATGGATAATTTTGACGGAAAGACCCCTTCTTCAATGCATTTATTCATTATATAACAGTACCGGCGCTATTATTGCCGCTACTACCTCATTCTAGTACATATTCCATCATACCCCGCACTATTTGTATTTTTTAGGGATTTTATTATTTGAACGATATTCTCTGGGGTACACGGACTCATGAAGAGTGAGTTTGAATTATTGTATGTAATTCCATAATGGGGGCTTTGGTTAATAAAGTGCTTATTTGGAACTTGATTTGTAAAAAAATTGTTGAATTCATTAGTTATAGTAATTGGGTCTGTGATTGGTATATTGTGTACCTTTATTTTGTCAATTTTTTTAAACTGCTGTTGGACATTCGTTTTATAGTTATTTATAACCTTCCACGTAGCTTTGGCTTTATTTACTGAGGTTTTAATATAGTAATCGTTGTGAGATTTTTGGGTTAATTTAATTGTTTTAAATCTTTTATTGTACACTTTGTATGAATCTTTAAATTTTTGACTTGGTGATTTCCTTTATTTCCAAAGTAATTGGCGTTTACGCTTGGAGCAAACTCTTATACCTTTTGATATCCACTGTGGTCGTTTGTGTATAGGGACTTTGACTTTTATTAAAGGAAAACAGAGATCATAGAATAACTTTAATATATCGTGGAATTTGTTAAAAGCATCATCTGCTGATTCTGCATTGTAAACTTCCCCAAAGGCGAGATTTTGGATACATTCAAAGAACTTATCCGTGTTAGAGGCGCTACTCGTATAGTCTCGTTTATGTGTGTACCAATGTGTTATGTTGAAACTTTCTTTGACTGGATATTGCAGCAGTTGAGCAGTATGATCCGACAGCGCTAGTTCTAGTATTTCATACCTGGAGCCCCTTTCATTACAAATAAAGTTGTCAATACATGTTTTACTACTTAATCGCGTTCATTAATAATTAATTTAAGGTTATAGCTAGCCAGTAGTTGCTCCAATTCTATTACCATTTTATTCCTTTTTAGTCTATTGATATTAAAATCACCGCATATAATAATTTTCTTATTTTTTAAACAAGTTTTATTGAGTATTTCGTTAAATTTAGAAAAAAATATGTTTACCTTTTCTAGGTTGTTACTAGGCGGTCTGTAAATATTGATTATAATAATACTATGTTCTAGGAGTTCAATGGCACTACACTCTAAAATATTTCTCATAGAATGTTCCTCTAAGTCGTAGATTTTAGTCTTTTGACTATCATGTACCAATACACATTACATTACATTATAGGCTCGCGCAGGCGCAACAAGGGTTGCGATTCCTGTAGCGCCCGCGACATCGCGCCAGTCTGCGTGCACAAGCTATTGTTATCCCGTCGACATTGGTTATTAATGTTTTGTACCATTTTCAACCGACTTCAAAAAGGAGGAGGTTATCAATTCGGAAGTTTATATTTTTTTTTTATGTATGTTCGGGCATAACTCCGTCGTTTATGAACCGATTTGGAAAATTCTTTTTTTGTTTGAAAGGATATACTTCCAGATTGGTCCCATTTCAAAATCCAGTTCTGATGATGGGATCCATGAGGAATTGAGGGAACTCCTCAAATTTTATAGGCATTCATATAGCGATTTTTATATTTTCATCAACAAATCAAGCATTTGCATTCAGAAAGTATCATTTGGTGAACCGGAACTGATGAAGAAGATCACAGATGGCCACCGGAACTCGTCAATGATACGTTTGTCACAGGTAGCGATAAGATATCTCGATTAAGGTAGTTAAGTGACTATGATGAAGCAAATTTAAATAAATGCTGATCAAAATGGTACCATCAAACTGATTTGATGATGAAGCCGGAAGGTAGGCAATGGAACTCCGTAATAAAACAATGTATCCTAGCCGTGTTTGGGCTTATTGGATTTGTCATGAGATGCACTCTGGCTATAAATGATGTTTAACCGACTTAAAAAAAAAGAGGAGGTTCTCAATTCGTGTATATGTATAAGGTGTTAAAAAATTTACTCTAAAAACTTTAAGAGGTGCTTTAGACCAATCAATCTGCCTAGCTTTTTCCCAACTATGTTAGGGTCGGCTTCAAGTCTAACCGCATCCAGCTGAATACCAGTATTTTACATGGAGCGACTGCCTATCTGACCTCCACAACCCAGTAACTGGGTAACACGATACCCCTGGGCAATAAGCCCCTGGGTAAGACTGGCTGTCAGACTTTTGGGCTTCTGACGACCCGTAACGACTGTCAAAGATCCACGAATAACAGCCGAGACCAACGGCTTAACGTGCTTTCCGAGACACGGAGGAGTTTCGGTATGTAAAGATGGTCACCCATCCACGGACCAACCCCGGCAAGCGTAGCTTAACCTGACGGATCGACCCGTGCGGCTGTTATTACTTAGCCACGAGCTCCTCAGAGGTGCTTTACACCATCGAACTTTTACTATGGGACCAGTTTGAAATCACGAAAAAATAAACAGCTGTACCATACAGTTTAGAACACTAGGTAAACATTACTATGGAACAGCTCTTTTATTAATTAATTTAATTTAGCTGGTATTTAATGCACTCGGTATATGTTCATGATGTTATAAGATTTACTGTCACCATACGAATTGGTGTGGGGTAGGTACCACAACTAAAAAGTGAAAATTTACGACATTTTTTTATACCATTTTGGACTGTTCTTAACAATATACGGATCATTGTATTCTGTACTAATGATACGAAAACGCAAATTGGCAACTTTAATCGCTTTTTGACCAATGCCACTTTCAGAAGTTGTTAATGTAAAGTTTTAAGCAATCACGGTTTTGATGAAAAAAAAAAAAAAAAAAAAAAACAAACTACGAAAGAAAATCTAATAAAAATCTCTATCGTACCACGCTTTTCGAGGAATTCTTAATTGGCAACCACTTGCCAAATAAGAAATAAATTTGTTCTTTGGCAACCGGTTATTTCTTTGTTGACAACTAGTTGCGAATCTCAGTTGCCATAGCGGCCGACGGGACCAGCCCACCTCCCTCCAGAAGATAATTACGTCTCCCGGTCTGTTTAGAACATCTGTGAAAGATCTGGGTGCCCCGAGGGTTTCTGTTCTAATCTGGGTGACGCCTGTGCATTCAAAGAGCACATGCACGACGGTTTCCTCAGCCTACATGCAAGCCCTGCACAGAGGATTGTCCGACATGCTTATTGTGTGGAAGTGTTTGTTTAGCGAGCAGTGTCCCGTGATGGTCCCCGTCACCAGGCGCAGACCGATCCTGTCCAGGAGTAATAACCGCCGGTTAGCCTACCATCTAAGAATGGCATAGCCTCCCTGGACTGTCTGCAGGACGGTGTCGAAGTCCACTAGCTCTTTTCTAGTGAATTATTGAAGGCCTATGTTCCTGCATTTACACTAATGGCACAACACTGATACCTTGAATGTTTCTCATTTTCATTCTTAGAGATTATTACTGACGAACAGGTATCACTAATAAACTCTTTTGCAAAAAAAAAAAAAACGGGCACTTTAGATTTTTTTCTCTACTTTAATGAAGATGAACAAGAGGTTTTATTAATTTGACGTTGTATTGGTATGTTATTTGAAGAATCCTGGCATGATTCTTTACGTTCCAAATTTAAATGTTGAAATTAAGAAAAGAAAAATAATGATTATTGTGGATTATTGTAAAATTCCTTTACTAATGGCGCGAATTGCTGAAACGATTTTTTTTACTGATTACTAAAATTTTAAAACTTTTTGGATATTTTCTGCAAATTAAAGAATTTAATCTTTCTTTTTACATTAAATACCACTTTTTGATATGAGTGATAAAGCGATAAGGGCCGGTAAAATTATAGTCCTACTTGAAGAAGGTTGTTCGCAAACTTACGTGTCTCAGCGGCTAAATGTGAGTCGTTCAACTGTCCAGGGCCTCAATTCTGCTATTTTACCACAAGTTGCTATGTCGCAGACACGCGATTGATGTGCCAACGCCATTGATCTAAAAACGGTATTCTACTAATTTTGATAAGAATATCGTTAGCATATCGCTGGCACGTCGACAGAATCGCATCAGCTTGGCTATAAACCACTAAACGTACACTATTATAAAAACATTATACAGCCAAATTTACTGAATTCCTTCGTCAATCTTGGAGGCCAGCGTGCTTCATGATATTGTTTACAGTGATTTTGATGCCATTGATCTGACGAGTAAGCTGTGTTATTCTGTCCCCCGAACAGTTCATGTGCGTCAGGTTCGTGCACGTACTCTGTTTGCGCTAAATTCTTGTCGTACGAACTCTGGCTTACGCTGCCCTATTCATAGAATGTTGGAATCCTATAATTCAAATTTCATTGATATTGACATATTTGCATGCTCGAAAAATAAATTTAAATCTAATATTATAGAAAAATTATCTTAATGTAATCTTATTATTATTATTACTTATTTATTGCACAATCTAAGTAAATAGTTTCTGATTTGGTTTTGTAGCTATAGCTAGCTCTATAGTTACTTATTTATTTAATCCATTCAAAATATTTGTTAATTTTGGTAATGCTCGTCTAGTGGCAACCACTGATCTTTAAACATGTCTTATCTGCGGATAATGCAGTGGACTGCAACATTACTACTTAGAGTTTTGTTAACATTGTGTATTATTTATGTTGTAGTTGTTTATTATCCCTTAATAAATAAAATAAAAATAAAAAAATCTTAAAAAAATTGTGAAAAATGTTTTACAATGGTCTGACATCTTCCTTTGTTACCAAAGCTTCCGTTCCGTATTATTATTTTCACTTCTCATGCTCTAAAAGTTCATCTTTATGTCGTGCGTAGGCGACATAAAATCGCTTTTCATGTCCTAGTACATGAAGTATTTTTTTTATTAAGACTAAGATAATCAGGCCCAACAGCCACACGCACAATAAAACGTCGCAGATTAAATTCGTTATTTTATTTCATTTGCGTTAATTTTTAAATCACTTCTCTGTTTTCTATCGTTAATTTATTAAAACTAGATAAAATTGTTTTCTTTTATTATTTAAAAACGCAAAGAAAAGTTTTTATGACTTTGCAGTATGAACTACCCCCAAGTCGAAAGACACATGTTAAAAATAAAAAATAAAAAAAATGTTTTAAAAAGTTTCGTGGCGGGAATTTCATCAATTTCGCAACATTTTTGAACAGTGAGAAGTGTTTGTATGCCTGTTACATTTTCTCGCAATCGAAGTTAAAAGCAGAGTATATAACTCGGGCATGAACGAGCCTCTCGTCCCGACGCCGTTCCTCCCTGCTGGCCAATTCTGAATATCTCGCATCTTAAAATGTGATGCGGCATTGTTGTTATCACTTTTTTTATTGGAGAATGTGAGAGAAAACGTATGGCTGCACAATTGCTTCTCGATGGCCAATTTTGACAGTTTTCGACGATGCCAACGCTATCGGTACAAACGTCAAATAAGAGGAGAATACATATTTATGTTGCCGTACTGACGCTATTGTGACGCCATTGGTTAATAGAATTCCGAAATGTATCAATAGCGGCTGGGTAGCCGCTATTCAACTTTCTTAACAGGAGCAGAATACCAAAAGTGTCATTTTATGCTATTGCCATGCTGACGACGTGCAATTGAACTACATGACATTTAGCAGAATTGAGGCCCAGAGGACTTGGCAACGGTATGAAGATACCGGTTCGGTCAAAAGAAGACCCGGTTTGGGAAGAAAACGATGCACAGCACCAAGAGATGACCGCTTTTTGGTAAGGCGTTGCGGAATCGTAAGGCGTCAAGTGTGGACCTGAAGAAGAGCCTTAGAGAAGTAAGAGGAGTAGAAGTTAGCTTGTGGACGGTCAGGAGGAGGCTTTTGGCTGCCAATATCAGGAGTTACCGCCCGGCTCGGGGCCCTAAATGACTCCGTGAACACCGTGATGCTCGACTTCAATTTGCTCGAAACTGTGGACTCTGGAGGACTGGAATAAAGTATTGTTTTCTGATGAAGATAGAATCTCTTTGTGTGGAGAGGACCGACGCCGGCGAGTGCTGCAAAGACCACGGGAACGCTATGCGAAAGTGTGTTTCGAAGAAATCACTCCTTATGGCGGAGGCGTTATGTTTTGGGCAGCAATTAATTCGACGGAGCGTACGGAGTTACTTTTCATAGAAAATGGAACATTAAATGCACACCGGTACATAATGGAAGTCCTCATTCCATATGCACAACCCACATTGACTGCACTTGGGGAAGATTCAATTTTTATGGACGACAATGCTCGCCTGCACCGTTGTGGCGACGTGAAAGCGTACATGCCAGATGTTGGGATCCGTCGTTTAGATTGGCCAGCTCGAAGTCCTGACCTCAATCCAATTGAGCATGTCTGGGATGTTCTAAAGAGACGGGTAAGATCAGTGCAACCTGCTCCACAAAACATCAGGGAGCTAAAAAGAGTCATTGCAGAAGAGTGGGAACTGGGTATTTCTCAAAACGTTATTAAAAACATCGTGGAAAGCATGCCCAGAAGGATTCAAGCTGTGATTTTGGCAAGAGGAGGTCACACTCGTATTAGGTTCATCTATCTATCTATCTATCTATCTATCTATTTGTAACTTTATTTAATTAAAAAAAGTAAAAAAAATCTTGTCTTTATTGCCGACCACTTCTTATTGTTTGGCCGTGTACATCGGTTTTAAAGAATTCATCGAAAATAAAAATAAAAAAAATTGCCAGAATTCACTTCACGCGTATTAATTTACAGACTACGTTAAACAATTAAATTTCATTTAATTAACTCAAATCGACCTTAGAACGTAAATTTCCTTTGGTGCCCGTTTTTTTTTTGCAAAAGAGTGTATAATATAACAGTACATTGTAATTGTAAACACGGGAAGTCAAGTATAAGTCCCCTCTTTGAGGAGTGGCTAGTGAGGCGCTACGTCGTGCTCACCTTCCGCCTGACGCATTTCCTCACCGGACACGGTTGTTTAGGGAGTTTCCTGTTCAGGATAAGGCGGGAGGAAACGCCCGGGTGTTACCACTGTGTCGATCGCCCGGAGGACACGGTGCAGCATACGGTGGAGGTTTGCCCTGCTTAGTTAGAGCACCGCCGTGTCTTCACGGAGGCGATCGGTGGCGATGACCCCTCGCGTTTGGCCCTGGTCCAGGCCATGATATGGAGCGAGAGTGCATGGGAGGCCGTCACCTCCATCTCATCTGAGGAGGCGGAACGGATGAGGGAGAGGTAGTCTGTGCGCCCTCATGCCCCTAGTAGCCGCAGGAGACACCATGGGCGACGGGAATCAGTTGGCGATTCCCGGCCACCGTAGGCACGGGCTTGCGGACGGCGAGCAATGGGCAGCTGGTCGTCTGGTAAGGCCAGGCTCGGGTCGACGGCGCGTTGTGTTTCACGCGCGCCTCAAAGAGATCTACTGCATTCACTGACGGGGTCCGCTAGGACGGATGCCGGTCAGGGTTGCGGGTTTGTCCGAAAGGGATACCGTGGCCCTGGTACAAATTTTGACACTTCTCCCGCTCCGCCCAGAGCGGGAGAAGTTTATTTGATAATTTCCTCGAACTATCACAATTACAATAAAAAAATGTAAAAAAAAACCGGTCAAGTGCTAGTCGGAATCACGCACCGAGGGTTCCGTACCATCATAATATAGCTTCATTCGTATAAGTACCTAAATAGTTATGTGCCCAGAAAAAACAACTATGCTTCACCCAAAGCAACCTGCGAGTAGGTAGGAAGGAGGCCACACTAGGAATTTCTCCTGTATCGTGGGCGCGTTTACAAACATTTAAACTCACATACACAAACAGCCAGACCCGGAACAACTACTTGTAGATCATACAAATATTTGTTCCGTGCGGGAATCTAACCCGCGGTACGCAGCGCAGCAGTCAATGGCTTAACCACTGCGCCAACCGTGCCGTCAATTTTGGTTCATCATTCATCATCATTTCAGCCCAAAGACGTCCACTGCTAGACATAGGCCTCCCCCAATTTGGGGGGGTTTGCCATAATGGCCACGCTTGGCAGGCGGGTTGGCAATCGCAGTATGGTGTTAAAAATGCATAGAGAACGCTGCTGCCCAATCTCTAGTAAGTCCCTTAGTCGCCATTTACGAAAGTTTCAGTATGTAAAAATTGGAGCAGCTCAATCCCAAGCCATTTTTTCCTCAATATTATCTATAATGGTATAGAAGGCTTTCTGGCACAACTTACGTTTAACGAATGATTTGAATTTAGCTTAGATCTTGGATCTGGCTTGGAAGTTTATTATAAAAGCGTATGCATTGACATCTGAACGAACCACCTATTTTCTTGAGCCGCGTTGTAGGTACAACAAACATGTGTTTGTTCCTAGTATTTATATTATGGATATCTGGATATGGATATTATGGATATAGATATGGTATTTTTTAAACAATTTTATATTTTTATGTGCATATAAAAGATTTTCGAAAATATACTGAGAAGGCACAGTCATTACATTAATCTACTTAAATTTCTCTCTGAGAGAGTGTCTCGGACTTAATTTATAAATTGATTGAACAGCTCTTTTCTGCAAAACAAAGATGCACCGGCATTTCCCCACAACAGAATACCGTACGACATTACACTATGAAAATAACTAAAGTATACTAAACGGGCTGTCTCTATGTCAGTTAAATTACTAATTTTTCTAACAGCGTATGCTGTGGAGCTCAGCTTCTTAGACAATTTATCTATATGTGGGCCCCACTGAAGCTTAGCATCCAAAGTTAAGTCCAAGAATAATGTGCTATCTTCAGGATTCATTCTTCGCCCTTTATCAACACATTATTTTTCACCTGCCTAATGTGAGGTAGCGTAAACTTAATGCATTTTGTTTTTTCATTAAGAAGTAAATTATTAACATTGAACCCGTGAACTACTTTTGAGATCGCGCTATTTACATCGTCAGTAATCAGCTCCTGACGTTTAAGTTTAAACAACAGTGAAGTGTCATCCGCAAACAACACTATTTCATGATTATCCTTTATGAGGTAAGGCAAGTTATTAATATCAATAAGAAACAAGAAAGGACCAAGAATTGAGCCCTGTGGGACTGCCACTGTTACTCAAGATCCAGGAGATCTTTTCCCATTAACGTCAACGCTCTGAAACATATTACTCAAGTATGAAGCTAGAAGATCCAGAGCAGTGTTCCGGATACCGTAGTGGCGGAGTTTCCTGATTAATGTTTCATGAAAAACACAATCGAATGCCTTGAACAAATCACAAAAGATGCCCAAGGCATCACATTTATCTTCCCATGCATTATTTATTTATTTATTAAATACTTTAAGCACACAAAATGTACAGAGGCGGACTTAAAAAACACAACAGAATACCGTAAAATCATAAATATGTCCTTATAAATATGTCCTAAAAGTTCAACACATTCAAGTTTATCGTTACTTGAACGACCCCTTGTAAAACCGAACTGTTTGCTGTGTAATAATTATTTTTTATTAAAAAATCTTTCTAAAGGTACTAAGTAGTACTGAAATAGGTCTATAATTTGTAGGGTCTGATATACTACCTGATTTAAACAATGGTATTATTTTTATCGGCAAACTCCCCACGGTCGATACAATTATTAAGGGGCCGTGCACGAAATTGACTGATTTTCGTGTACGTTACCCCAGCAGGAAAGTTTCTCCTAGAGTGATATGAGTGGAACGTATAATTAGTGCGTAATCTGCTGTAAAAGTGCGCCAAATAGAAAATTTGTGCGTTTTGTCGTTTTGGAATAAAACGGAAAAAACGATTCCTGCTGGAGTAACGTTTTTCCAGCAGGAAAATTCTAAACGAAAGGTCGGAGAGATAAATATTTTGCATGGGCAGAAAGCTTATATTTGTGCAAAAATGTGCGCCGAAAATATAATTTGTGCGTCTTCAGGTTTTCGAGATATTGCATTTCCTGCTGGAGTAACGTTTTGCAGAATCATGTATCTCTGAAACCATTATATGTGTGCCTGTAGAATAAACATATACGAGTACCTGTTTGTTTGTGCGTATTTGTGACAGAATTAGATTTAAGAAAATATTTATAATTTTCAAGTAATCGCGCTTTTTTGAAAACCCGAAAAAATATCGTAGCGCCTAAATGAGAAAACGTATAAGCTCGCTGAAAACTGTATTTGGTACTTCGTGGTGATTTTAATAACCATTAAAAGTTTTAAGAGGGTACATGCATGCGTTATTGAATAATATTGCTAAAAGTCAAAACGACGGTGTCATAACTTTGACGGCAGAATACAAGAAACCGGCTCAACCCAAGATGTGTGGGTCTAAACCAGGAATTAGTGCGTTTAGTCAAAAATATATACTGAAAATATTCAGCTTGGAAATGTTCGCACTAAGTAGATATAAACAAAAAACAAAACATGTACACAACGGCTGGTTATCCGACCAAATTCGAATGACTAGAAAAATTCGACGATTTCATACTTAACGATGACCATCTTTATTGGACGTATTAAATCTAACCTGTTGTCCGTACAGTCGCGTTCAAACGTTTATTGGCAATTATATGACCTCATTTTGGGGGCTAATTAAAAATATTAACATGGGACTTAAACATAACTGGCGAAATGTGGGTTTACTATAGGTACACGTCTGCCCAACCCTTCGGGGAAAGGAAGTGTGATATGATAAAAAAAATGCGTATTGATGACGAAAAACTTAATTATTTTGTCTAACCTACGGCTTAAATCAATATATGTAGATACTCTATGTCTTTTTTCACTGTTATGTTTTGGCTTTTTATTTTTAATCTATAAACTGTAGGTATCTGTGGGCTCTTTTTCACACATTTCTTGAGCTACTTATTATTTTTTTTAAACAACCGCATATCATGTTTTTGGTCATTCACTTTTCATTATTTTTACCAATTGTGGTAAGTAATTTTTGTTTTTATTTTTATTCTAGGTACATCGTCTCAACCTATAATTATTAATTAATGTATACAAACTATTGTTAACATTTTAAAAGAGTAAGTATGGAGTTTCTTGCCCATTCTTCTCCATACATAACTACCT